>VZTZ01038415.1:153051-173540 GCA_013400955.1 Drymodes brunneopygia | reverse complement strand
TAGTGACAGGTCACCAGTCTGGTGTCACCCCATTCACTGTAAGCCTCTGTGCCTGAAACATGAGCCAGTTGCTCCCCATACCATGATGTGTTTATCCAGCCGTGTGCCGAACAGCTTGTCCAGAAGTATCCTGGGAGAGACAGCATCAAAAGCCTTACTGAAATCAAAAGAGGTTACACCAACCGACGTCCCTTGGTCAGCTCAGTGGGTTACCTTTGTCATGAAAGGAAAGTAAAGTTTTTCAAGTAGGACTTGCCCCTGGTGACTGCATTGTCCTTCAGGTGTTGTTCAGTAACTCCCAGAATAATCTTCTCCATAAATTTACCAGTCACTGAAGTGAGACTAACAGGCCTGTAGTTACCACGGACATCTTTCCTGCCAGTCTTGCAAACTGAGACAACATTTGCCAGCTTCCAGTTGACTGGCACCACCAAAGACCATTGAAACATCAGAGAGGTCTCACAATGACATCAGCCAGCTCAGTACCCTAGGATGAATCCCATGAAGCCACACAAAATTATGGGGATTCAGATGGAACAGCAAATCCTGCACAAGTTCAGGATTGGCTGGGAGTTTATTCTCACAGTCGTTGAGTTCTGGGACCTCCAAAGCCTACCACTGGTGTTGAAAAGCAAANGGGGAGCCTCTTCCAGTGCCCAACCATCCACTAGGTCAAAAATCTTTTCCTAATATCCAGCCTAAGCCTCCCATGACACAGATTTCTGTCATACCCTTAGCTCCCATCAGTTGTCACCAAAGAGATCAGTGTCTGCCTCTCTGCTCCCCTCAACCTCCCCTTCCCCAGACTGCACAAGCCAAGTGACTTCAGTCACTCCTTATAGGGCTTTCCCTCCAGACCCTTCAAAATCCTCATGGCCCTCCTCTGAATGCTCTCTGACAGCTCAATGTCTTTTTTGTATTGTGGCATCCAGACCTGCCCCCAGCACTCAAGGTGAGGCCACCTCAGTGCAGACATCCAATCCCCTCCCCTCCATCCCTTGCAGCAGGATGGTCCCCTCCAGGACCATCACCTGGCTGGCAATGCTGTGCGTGATGCCCCCCAGGACACAGGTGGCCCTCCTGGCTGCCAGGGTACTGCTGACTCATGTTCACCTTGCCATCAGCCAAGACCACCCCTTCCAGAACACTGCTCTCAAGCCTCTCCTTTCCCAGTCTGTCTGTACATCCAGAGTAGTCCCATCCCAGATGCAGGTTTNGGGATTCAGATGGAACAGCAAATCCTGCACAAGTTCAGGATTGGCTGGGAGTTTATTCTCACAGTCGTTGAGTTCTGGGACCTCCAAAGCCCACCACTGGTGTTGAAAACCAAAATCAATAAAACATTAAACATCCCTGTCTTGTCTCTGTCCCTGTTAGTGAGGTGACCATCCTCATCCTGTAACAGGTCAATGGTATTTCTGACTGCCTTTTGCTATTAACGTATTTTTAAAAAACTGTTTTAATTTTTCCCCACAGTTCTGGCCAGCTTCAAACTCCAGGTGGGCTTTGGTCACATTAATTTTCTCCCTCAAATGTCAAGCAGAATCTCTTTATTTCTCCCACATTGCCCAACCTTGCTTCTATTGGCCTTTTTTTTTACCTTAGCTCTAGAAGATCTCTGCTCAGCCAGCCTTCTGTCTTGCCTGCTTGACTTANTGTCACCCCATTCACTGTAAGCCTCTGTGCCTGAAACATGAGCCAGTTGCTCCCCATACCATGATGTGTTTATCCAGCCGTGTGCCGAACAGCTTGTCCAGAAGTATCCTGGGAGAGACAGCATCANGTCCCTGTTAGTGAGGTGACCATCCTCATCCTGTAACAGGTCAATGGTATTTCTGACTGCCTTTTGCTATTAACGTATTTTTAAAAAACTGTTTTAATTTTTCCCCACAGTTCTGGCCAGCTTCAAACTCCAGGTGGGCTTTGGTCACATTAATTTTCTCCCTCAAATGTCAAGCAGAATCTCTTTATTTCTCCCACATTGCCCAACCTTGCTTCTATTGGCCTTTTTTTTTACCTTAGCTCTAGAAGATCTCTGCTCAGCCAGCCTTCTGTCTTGCCTGCTTGACTTATGACATTTTGGAATTGCCTGCTCCTGTGCCCTAAAAAAATAACCAGCACTGATGGACCTCAGCATCTTCAATAGTGGTCTCCCAGGGGACTTTGCTGACTAGTGCCCTGAGCAGCCTGAAGTTTGTTTTCCTCATGCCCAGAGTTGAAGTTTTGCTGGCACTGTTTCCTCCTGACAACAGAGATTTTAAACTCGATCGCTTTGTGGTTGTTGTGGCCAGGACAGCCACTCATCTCCGCTTTGCTCACAAGATCCTCTCTGTTGACAAGGGAAAAATCAAGGAGGCTACCTTTCTCAGCTGGCTCCCTTAGTACCCATACCAAGAAGTTAACATCCAGATGTGTTAGGACACTTCTGGACCTGTTTATATCATCTGTGTGGTGCTCTCAGTTAATATCTGGCAAGCTGAAGTGCCCTACAAGGACAAGGGTGGTTGATGCAGAGATATTCCTTAGTTCCTTAAAGAATCATTCATCAGTGTCCTCATCCTGGCTGCGTGGCCTGTAGTAGATTCCCACAATGACATCCACTTTGTTTGTCCCTTAATCCTTACCCAGAGATTCTTAATTGTGGCATTGCCAGCTGCAGGCTCCAAACATTCCAGACATCGTGTTACATACAATGCCACCCCCACCTGCTCCGTCCTGCCTGTCCCTCTGAAGAGCCTGTAACCAACAGGGCACTCCAGCCACAGGACTCATCCCACCAGGCTTTGCTTACACCAGTGACACACACCTAAGCTAGGAAGGAAGATGCATTTAGTAGGTGGAGAAGACTCACTTGGGTTCCTGCAAACCATTAATAACAGCTGAACTTCAATACGGACAAGACCACCGAAGGCTTTACTGAAGAGTGGCTGTATCTAAACGTACTTATGCTAGGCAATAATAAATGAACCTACAGGTACAGTAAATTAGTTGAGAAGTAACTTAGCAAATACGACCAATCCTTACAATCCTGTGAGTTTTCCATGACACTGCTATGTTACAGTATCTTTAAAATTCACAAAACAAAAGGCAGTGTTTTAGTGGTTTAAGTTTGGAGGCTTTTTTTAAAGTGCTCTGTCTGAAGACTTCCCTGAACCGTTTCCCAGATGGTTACTGAAGAGTCAGCAGATGTATTTGGTCAGTCTACATACTTTTTCCTCCACCTCTGTCCCAAGATAAAGACACATGGAGAGGCAAACATTCTTCAGTACAGACATTCCCTACCTAGGATTTCAGTTTTGGGGTGCTTGCGGGGGCAGTTGTTTCTGTGTCAGCTAAAATTTTGCAGATATCTATGTGGAGAAGGAAAAAGAAATCCGGAAATTTAGATCTAATTTCTCACTTTGCAAATGGCTCCATCTGGCTTTAAGCAGCTCAATTTCAGCTGACACATTTTCTACATGTTATATAGGAGGAAGCCAAACATTTGTTAAATTTCTGAAAAAGAGTTCCCAGGAGATAGCCTTCCTGCCTGCAGCTCCCACACACATCCAGGTCTGCTACAACTGTAATTAAGATGGAAATTTTTTTACAGGTTTGTCCACTGTACTGTGGCTTGTGTTCAGTAGCACCCCAATACAGTATGTAAGCATGTAGCCTGGGCTATGCCAGTGACTTGGAATCCACTGGGACACAACTACTACAAAAACACACAAATATGCACAATGAACACTGTATGTCTGAAAGGCTGCCAAACCTCGTATGCTAAGGGAATTAAGAGAGAGTCTTACTATTGGTAATTAAGCATTGCTTCAATCTTACAACTTACACTTATTTTTAACCTTCTTGCCTTAACTGACATTCCTTGGCATCTATAGGAACCTGACTTCTTTCCCAAAGAGAAAGAAAACAGGACTCTGGATAAAGGGATGAACAAGACAACCTGCTTACACCATATCCTTCAAACTTTTCACTGGTTACGTTCACCTTGTGTGCTGAGACCAGACTTGCTCTTAATTTACTTTCTAAAAAAGCCATCTCCTTATGCAAAACATGCATTAAGCAAGAGTCTGCAATTTACCTTGGACTGGTCACGTCATGGGTATTGTGGAACAATTTCTGTATCTTGTTGCTAGGAACAACTCCCACTTTCACCAGGTATGAATAGGCTTCCACATGAAAAGCCCAGAAGTGCTTCCCTTTGGCAATCCCAGTATCACCAATGATGTAATCCAGGGTTGTGTAGCATCCAACCTGCAAGCGCTCAGATCCCAGAAGCAGAGGAAATCCAGCCCTACTTTCCACAGAGGTTCTTCTTGGGTTCAGCTGGAGATGCTCATTGTTGTACCCACATTTGTCATCAAAAAGAAAACTGAAAACTGAAAAACAGTATCCCAAGAAAATTCTGCTTAGTTATGTATTTGACCTTTTGCAGTTATAAACTACATTTTAAGTCATACTGGCAATAGAATTTCTCACTTTTAAAGGCAACCAGGAATGTCATGCAAGATAACAGTCTCTGTATGTTACCTACTTAACCTATAAGAGTGCTTCTAAACATTTACACTGGTAACAGTGTAAGAGACTGGGAGCTACTGGAAACTACTTTCAGCTCTTGAAACTGATGGACATAAGAAAATCCCATACCTGGAGCTGGAGGAGTACACATAATAACTTCTCGGCTCCAAGGGCTACAGATGGACCCTTTGTACCCTCGAACTCTAAAGGCATAGCTGCTGTCAGCATCAAGATCAAATAGTACTTTGCTCTTGCCACAAACTTCAGTCTTCTGCCATGTCACACTCTCCTCTTCTTTATTAAGCTTATGATACTCAAGAACATAGATATCAGCTGAATCTGTCTTCCCAGGGCATTCCCAGCTGATCAGAGCTTTGTTGTACATTCTGCTTTGCTCTTCATTGATTTCTGGTATTTCTAGACCTGGAACACATGAGAAAAGAACCTCTGAAATTTAGATACATGTTGTTTTGGAGTTAACCACATAATCAGCCCTGGGTAACCCAAAATGTTATTATATTCCACATCTATCGGTGCCCCTGTGAGACTTCAGCCACTTTGTAACTAGGGACTATTACTGTTATTTTTGGCCCACTGCTATTTTGTTTTTTAAGTAAACTGTTATTTTTTCACTTCTATCTACTCGTATTTGTTTTTCCTTATTGGTGGAAAGGGAATGTTTAAAACTATATTGGGAGGAAACTCATTTTAAAGCATCCATCTCTTAATATTATCTTAAACTAAGACACAACCCCTTTGTTGAGCTATAGCACTGTTAAAGGGGTGAATCTAACTCTCTCAGTTAAGGAGTAGATGAGAACGGTTCTCTGTTCATACACTTAAATAAATCCCCTGTTTTCTGTTTTTACTTTGAAAGGCTTGAGCCTTTTTTCTGTCAATTTTAAAAACTATTACTTTCTGTCATGCAATAAAAAGCTTTCAGAAAGACTGAGTGTGATGTAGTTACAATACTCTGGAAGCCAGCACAAACTGGTATTGAAGGCAATGTCATTTTAGCTTCTTTATGAAAGCTGAAACTAACACTGCTGCCAGGTAATGCTTTCTGAATCGTGGAGACAGAAGGGATAATGCAAGTCACAAGACTGAGCTCTGCAACTGCTGCCCTGTGCAAGTTTTGCCTTTCTCCAGAGAAGCCCTGAAAGCTAAAACTTGATAAAGACCTGACGCTCTCAGAATTTACCATTGGAATGGAAGGACAAGTCACCAAGGATGTCTTCTTGCTTGGCAGTGTCCACCACAAAGTCTTCAAAAGTAGTTTCAGCTGCTGGCCTAAAGCTCTTCAGAGACTCAGTAGCTTTTTGGATTCTGAAAACACAAAAGAAGTAGGATAGCACATGACAAAAAAGGCTATTCAAGTTGGATATTCCTTAAAGTAAAAATGCTAGGTTTTGCTTTAAAAAAAGTTCTGCTTTCATGTACTTACTGATGTCTCACAGAGATTTTTGTCTATCTGAAAAGATTCTCAAATGTAAAATTTAAAGACCTTTTGTACATCAGTGTAAAGATAATGAACAGGTAGTCATTCAGTTGTGGCAAAGCATTTATACAATTTGGAGCATTATATTCAAAGAACAAAACCGATGTGAGGCGCTAGTAGAGAATGCAAAGATTAAAGAGCTTAAAGCCAGGAGAGACCGGCTAGATTAACTTGCAAACACCTGATAAAATCTCTGAGACAAGGAATTTGTCAGGGAGTAAGCAAACTACCCTTCCACTGCAGTCCCACTGAACAAGGCTAGGCATTGTGGCAGGACAAAAGCCTTCCTCTCCTGAGTGCTGTTTCCTAATGCACACTCTAATGCAGGAATTCCAACTGAACATGACCAGGACCATCTCCCAAGAACACAACTGCACAGACATCCTGGAACAGTACCTGCACCTGAAAGAGAAGATATTTAAGATACCTGACATGAAGTTGTTTTGCTGTTTGAACAAAACAGGAGGGATCAGTCTCTTTAAGTACTTCTTGAGCATATCCTACAAGGCCATTATTTTCTAGGAGCCCTTGGTATTCTTCCACTTGTGTTTGCAATTTTTCCAGCCTTATATTCTTAGAAGTTTCAATTGCCCTAAGAGCTGCAGATTTCTTCTCTTCCAGGACATGATATAATTTCTCAAAACTCTGAGATGCTTCTTGTTTAGCTCTTTCACTGTTGCACTAGGAACAAACAAAAGACATTTTAGACAGATTCTATATCACTGTGGCTCTGTAGAGAAACATACTTAAGGTTGTTCAAGACGTCACAGTAATCTAGACATCCATTTGACAGACAATGACAATGACAGATAATGAGCTTTGTTATGCTATTCAGCACTGAAAATGAGATCAGCACACCAACCAAGCAAGTCAGCATTTGCTGTCTTTAACAAAGAACGAAGAGCAGGAAAGTATTCCTCTGATTATGTCTTGAGTTATCCATTACATTTGCCTAGATAGCTCATGAAAAAGCACTGTAAAAATATGTCAGTCTCTGAAGTCTTCATGCCCAAGACCGAGATGCTCTTCCACCTTCCCCAATCACCCTGAACTGAGGGTCCAGCCCAGCTTCTCGTGTAGACCCTCTGAACTGTAGTGTCACCTCTAACTACTGCCCTGGATAAAAGGAACTTCAAAGCACAGAGGCAGATACACCAGTACCAGGAGCTTTTGCAATTTCTGCCTTTGTGTTTTTTGGCTTGTATGTAAGTTCCAGCTGTGACTCTTCTGCAGGGAGATTTTTGCTCCTAATTCTGACTTTTTCAAGGCAAACAGGCAGTGTAAATACACAAATGCCCTATGTTTAACCCACTTTGGTTAAGGTATGAAGTAAGCTTTATTTCATTTAAATTTTACAGAAGCACCCAAAAGTGAACTTCCCTCTCTCTGCTTCCCATACTGGCAGGCCTAGGTCTTACCATGTGTGACTCAGTACTAGCATAAACTGTACAAAAATTGTTTTACTACTTGGCTGAAAAACCCAAAGTTTGAAACACTTTACTGAAAACAGTTGTGAGTCCTTCCTGTGTCTCTATAAAGGCCAACCCCAGACAACCTGCAAGCCACTCTTACCTCTGTTTCTTTCAGCAGCAGATCCAGCTGTGTGATGTGAGCTTTCACCTGGCTCTCCTTACTAATGAGGTACTCGATATCTTTTGAAAGCTTTTCCTGTTGAAGTAAAACAGCAAGAATAGGGCATCTCACACAAAGTGACAACCAGTACCAGCAGGTCATCCAGCTAGTCCTCAGTTTATCTAGCCATAAGGACAACAGTGTGACACCAGTTATGAGCAGCAGTCCTGTGGAGAATTGTTTGGTGACCTGAAGTGACTGCAGTGACCGTGAATGAGACTGGTGGCACAGGCTCTATGAAGCAGACGTAACAGTGTCAGCTGGCTACCAATCACCCAGGAATCATCCTCTCTTGGACTGGGGAAAAAGAGGCTTCAGGACATTAAACTTACAGAAAGGAGCTGATAGTTATTCACTCATTTATAGTAAGAGTTGCTAGAAAAAGGACTAGTTCAAATCACAGACTTATGATTGTCCCTGCGTTTCCTTAGCTGCAAGAGTTAGCAATTGTACAGGAAAAGCCTTGCAAACTGGTGAGGAGGCCAAAGAGCACTAGCCAGGCTAATCTGGTCTTTTTTTCTCCTTTTTTTTTTCCTCCTGAGAGCAAGAGAGGAAGAAAAGGAAGAAGAGGAAGTAGGTGCCTATCTTTAATAACAAACTGATGTTTGTAAGTCTTCTCTGTTGTGCTTGGCTTAGGAAATTAACAGCTATGAAGCTTCAGAAACATGCAAAGATACATACAAAGATATCAACAGATACTTCAGATCCAAATTTTTCAGAAGTGCTTCTCAAGTGTCAGCTACCACAAGCTACCTGAACACTTATATTAAAAAAGTTGATTGTAAAGTCAATTAACTGCTTAAACCTTCTGCCTTGCCTGTACTGCTGTACAATTAGCTGAAATAAGGTGAGAGTACTTTTCAGGGGTTATGTTTCAGGCATCATAGCAAATACAGTTTAGCTTCTAAAACACACCCTACATCACATTAATATATACATTAACCAGTGTTGCACAACAACAGGCCTCAAGACTAGTTCAGAGTCTCCTAAACACACATTCTGGCTTCTAGCCAGAGAGAGTTTGCCCTCACAGCAGAAGGACACTTCCCCTTCTTAAGGCCAGGTCCAATGATATTTTCTTTCACCTTAAGGGTTTTGTAGGCAGTGCTCATGGTTGTTACTCTATGGTTTGCATGACCTCCGCCCAGTTTACAAAGATGACAAACAGGCCTTCTGCAGATTTCACAGTACATGTTTACTCTCTCCATTTCATGTTCTGGACACAACAAAATCTGTGGGGAAAAAAAAAGAGAAAAGAGCAGAGACAATACAGGTGTACTTCCAAAAATGGAGGTTCTCAACAAAAAATCAAAACACCCAATCAACCCAAAGAAGCATGTGATTTCATCAGTGAATTTTTATAGCCAGTTTATCTTTTACCTTTTATATTTGTCAATGACATTGAAAGCCAGCAGATGAACACACACAGTTTCACAAGGTTCACAGTAAGTAAACCTCTAGCACTGTCTGTGTAGCCTTCATATAGCAATCAACCTTTTGCTAAACCCTGCCCATGTTGTTGGCAATGCCTCCAGCACCCTACAATCCTGCTCAGAGCTGTAAATGTAATATATAACACACCCAGCCTGTCAAACTTAACCATGCTCATGCCAGCATCTCTTGCCACAGCTGTGAACTGTTTATGAAAGCAAGAGCTGACATAACATTGTAGCAATTTAAGTCTAAGCCAGATTTTGATAAACCACATAGCCACTGCCCTTGGAGCAACAAAGTGCAGCCACCACCACCAGCCACAGTCATTTTAAAGACAAAAGTCTCCAGTGTTTCAATCTTTCTGTCTGACTACAGTTACAAGCTGTTCACACTGAGTGCTACTTTCAGGATTAGCTCAAACAGCATTGCAAGAAAGTTGGTGTTTGCTAAAAATCATCTTTCAAAACCGGAACTTGTTGAAATAAATGCTCAAAGAGTTAAAAAAAGTGCTGCTCAAGTCCAGGCTCAGGCAACAGATTAAACCATATAAAACATATGCGTGTGTGTGTTGCTTTAAAAAACAAACAATGCTTTGCCTCATTCTAGAGCACTGGAAGACAACATTCGGGTCAGATATTCCATAGAAGTTACCAAAGAGGAGCTTTTGAGGAAGTTTTTCAGTTTCAATATGCCCCCACACAAGAAAGGTCAGAAAAGGGCATAAAAATAGAAAATTGTGAGCAGCACAAATATGGAGACAATAAGCTAAAACCTGAAACCAGCTTTCAAGTCCCACATGTAATCTTAGACTATGGTGAAAAGTCCAAAGACACCAGTCTCACCAGCACCTTAAGACTATCATTAAGCCAAACAGGCAATTAGCAATCCCATCTGGATTGACTACTGGATTTGGAAGGAAATAAAAAAGAGAATAAAAGAAGCTGCCAAGAAAATCAGCTCTGCAGGCAAATGTCTCCAAAAACTACAGCCATTCAGTTAGTCCGTGGAAGTAATTTCTCCACAGTACTGTAGAGCACACCTCACAGAAAACCCACATTTTTATTCATCTCCTCATATAAGCAAGAATTACAGCCTGCAAGTGAGAGACAGCAGAGGTCAGCAGACTGCCTTGTCTTTTCTCAAAACTCAAGAACAATCAGCCCAGTATGTGCTTCTCCCATCCCCACCACACATGCTACAAAGTGCTCTCCAGCCTGGCTGTAAATTAAAGTGGTGACTGAGAAAATTGTTTAGGAAACCAACAAATATTTCACTCTTTCAGCTCAGGTCTTAAAAATGCACTGCAATGAAAACTGCACTGTTCTTTGTTTATATTAAGTTCAAATAGTCCTCAGAAAAGTTTCTGTAAGAGCACAGTAGAGATCAGCTTACTGCTTTTGGGACGTTTTTCAAAAAAGTGGACGTATCTAAAATTAACTACACTATGCTTTTCTCCTTTTTTTGCTCTGTCTTCACATGTAATTAGAAATGCTAAATCCCACATGCACACACATATTCAACACATCAGTGTCAGAATAATCTAAACCACTTCACCCCACTTTGCTCTGCTTCAAGAGAATTCAACCACTGACTTTTAATCCTGAATTCAGTCTGCATGTAGCATAACACCATAGGGCACTTTTGAGAGTGCACAGCGATCACAAGATGCCTTTGGTATTTGGTAGCAGTGTTGCAGCTGTGAGGGCTTAGCTGCCATAGATGAGAAGTTTTTAAAGAGCTGTAGAGCCTTTTAAAGCAAGAGCTAGAAGATAGTACGCAAACTTTCACCTTTCTGATTTATCCAATAGAGGGGCATTTCACACAATGTGCATGCAAGCACATTTGAAAGTATGTGAAGCATGTGCTCACTTTTAACTGGAATTAATGTGTAAGATTCAGGAAAAGCACCACTAAGTGGACTTCTGGATGTTCACTATCTACCAGCTTGCTAACTTTAGAGGCTCAGATTTTTCCAGTCTCAAAAGGAAGATACACCAGCAGTCAAGAGCTTCTTACACATTGCACATTAATCAAATTTGCTTAATTTAATAATAATTAATCAGGACTCCGGGACCATCAGCATTTCCAGTATCTGTGGGACCTCCAGCAAGGAGGGACAGGCACACAGCATGTGCTGGGACATCGTGGTCCCTGGGTAGCAAGATGGCATCTTCCCATGACATGTAACATCTGTGATGTAACAAATTCAATACGGCACTGCCAAGGACTGCACCACGCTTAGCACAAGACACAAAGGTAGTGGCATTTTGTCATCACTGTTTTGTCTGAATGCAACAACAGCAGCATCAATGTGTAAAGTACTAACTTTGCCATTACATTTTTATCTCTTCTGCTATCGATAAAAAATAATGGCGTAATAACAATGGAGACTTTAACTCCACCTTTTGCTCTTTTTAGATGCAAGGAAGGAGAACAAGAAGATACTTTGTGATGGATCAAGTTCAGGCACAAAGCATCCAAAAGGGATGTGCCTAAAGGGGGCATGGAAGAGGCCAAGTGAGTCGGGGTTTTTAAGTTTACCACACACAGGCATCCTCCCTAGACAGTCCCATCCTAGACGTTGAAGAGCATGGTGCCAATAACACCAATGGTGTGGATTCAATCCCTGTATGAACCATTCACTTAAGAGCTGAACTTGATGATTCTTGTGGGTCCTTTCCAAATTAGAATATTCTGTGATCATTAAGTCTTCAAAAAAAAAAAAAGGAAAGAAAGACTCAGATCACAAGGAACACAATCCATCCCGCTAAGTAATAAAACCTTATTTTTATGGTACCCTTCAAGTATGTTCTCAATGCCCCCTTCAATGACAACCACTTGACCATCAGTAAGGAGCAAAAGCTTGTGGTTCACTGAATAAATAACAGCAATAGTCAGTAAAGCAATCATGGTCCTAAAAAGCTGCCACCATTGCACGGATACATCTGCAGCTACATGAGAACACCGCAACCTGAATTCTGTAAGGTACAGTGTACTTACCTTTGGTCTGAAGTTGGTGGTTGGTCCTACATATTCATGCTGGGCTTTCACAGTTCCCCAGGGATGGTGTATTTTGAAACATTCATTGCAATAGCTTGCACTGCAGTCCATGCAGCTCTTTGTGGACTCCTGAGGTGGAGGTTTGCAGAAATCACACATAATAGCAATGGCTGCCCTGGCTGCCTGCCTGTATCTTTCCACAATGGTTTCCAAAGTGAAGTTGCGAAATAAGCCATTGATGCCACGCTCTCCAAGATCAATATCCCGCTGGCAACCCGGGCAAGGAAAAAGGGTGGATCTAGGAGTCAATGAATTGCGTTTTCTGCCTGTGTAGACACCAAAACCCAATTTAGGATGAGCATAAACCAAAATAGTTTAGATTTTAAAAGAAGCACAGAGGTTTACAAACCAATTCCAGACTGTAGCACATCGTTCAAACCAAACAACACAAATTCATATGCAGTCTGCCAAGCCAAAGAGAATACAATTGCTCTGACAAGATACTGTAATGTCTGAGTCCAAGGGACATTACAAACTACTACCCTAAAACTTAATTTTATGTTAATATAAATTTAGCTCCTCCAATTCCATCTTCTTTATCTAGTTTTGGATGCACACAAGCTGTAACCTTTTGAAACAATTAACACAAAGCCTTGTGGAAGCCAAGTGGTTTTAGACTAACTGATTACTGTATAGACAGCAACAATTTCCTTAACATATTGAAGTGAAAGATGTTTACTCCCAGAGCAACAGAAAAATATAGCAAACCTTGAGCTCCCTGAAGTTTGCTTTGGCTGAGCTCAAACTTACTTTACTCATCCCAAGAGATATCATAAAAAAGCCCAGAAAAATGAGGCAACACTATGACATCTCAGCCAAATAATTTAGTCAAAAAATGCAGAGGCTGACTCGTCCCCTCCTGAAAGGCCTCAATAAATGAGGGCTGCTAAATAAGCCCTGCACACCAAAGGGGAGTCTGAGGTAGTTATCTAGAGGTTCCTCTACCCTGAACTGAGGAACCACGGATCTCCACATGGATCTGTTAAACAGCATACACCTGTTTTTATTAATTTATAAAGGCAGAACTGCAGAGAAGCTGCACTCCTACCAAACAGCTACACACGAATTTCACCCTCTCTCCAAAATAAAATCGCAGGCTCAAGAAAAGCCATTAACCTAAGAAGCCTTTTGAGTCTGTTAGGGAGATGGCTCACACTGACTCAGAGGTTATTCCCAAGGTAATATTCCTGAGGTTATCAAACCAGGAGGGCTATCTGTCTCATCCATGAACCAGAATCCAAGTACCAGAAAGAATCCTTTATGTATTTCAAAAGCAGGCTAAGCCAGTCTTTAGGCTTAACTTGTATCCTCTCAGCTTACTCTTACAAAGAAACAAAAAGAGCCATCTTTTGTAGTGCTGGTGCATTGTTTTAAGAGCTCTTTGAGATCACTGCATATTGGTATAACTAACTGTCCTGATTTCATCTGGGTTAAAGATCATTTTCTCCTAAGTAGCTGGTACAGTGTTGCAGTTTGGATTCAGTATGAGAATAATGTTGTATTACACACCGATGTTTTGGCTGTCATTATAAGTAGTGCTTACCCTAAGTCCAGGACTTTTCAGTTTTCCATGCTTCTCCAGAGAGCAGGTGCATGGAAAGCCGGGAGGGAGAACAGCCAGGACAGCTGACACAAACTGGCCAAAGGGACATTCCATACCATAGAATGTCATGTCCAGGACATAAACTGGGGGCAGTCAGCCGGGACAGGGTGGGCACTGGGTGAAAAATTGCATGGTGCATCACTTGTTTCTCTTGGACTTTAATCCTCTCTCTCTTTTGCATTACTATTCTTTTATTATTGTTATCCCTCCAATATATACTCCAGTACATAATTAACTCTATTCCAGCCAAAACCAGGACACTAACAGATTTATAAATGGAGGTACTACTTAAAGTTGCATTCTTAGTGTTGAAATTGGTTCTTCAGAAAGGGAAATTTGTTCTTCTCTGTATTTAATCACTATTTTCCCATCAAAAATGCTAATGCTCTATTTCTTTCTGAAGTGTCCTGTGATGCTACCCAAAATACACTTGCCTTGGACTGCTCTCCTGTTGCTCCTTCACCTAACAATCCAAAACCTCTATTCCTATGGAGACCCTTTCGAGTCTCTTCAAACAAAACACCAAACCAACAGTCCTATAAGGAATTAGTTCCTTTAAGTATCTTTGAAATTTGACCCGTGGTAGTTATGCATGACTGTCAGCTAAGAAGTCACAATCAGAGCATGAATAAGTATGCATGCACTGACAGTCTCCCACCCAGCTTCGTCTCATGCCTTTCTGTAAGTTCTGAGCAGGCTGCATTTACAGAACAGGATGGGTGACACATGACACAGGTATACAACTCTCTGGCTAAGGGAGAAGAGATTTTTTTCTGATTTCACATTTTTTTTAGTACTTACTTCGAGTGAATTAATTACTGCACATCATGCAGTACCTATAACTTGGCATACACAGCAACACATGCATGCAAGGCACAGCAACAGCAGTAAAACACAAACTATTTCCAGTGTGTGCTCCAAGCTAGCACTGCACACAGGAACACAGAGAATCTTCTACACAGACTTCTACAATGTCCTAGACAAAAAGATGACTTCACGTGCAGCACCATGCAGACAACAGCTACAAAAAGTGATCTAGAATAAATACATTTGCTGAAACTAAGAAAATAATCATACAGTGCAGCACATATTGAGACTGCTTACAAGTAGTGCGCTACAGCAGAGAACAAACAATGACAAAGCAAGATAACAAGGAAAAAAAACATGGTGCAGTGGTCAAGTTTTAAAATACAATCTGAAATTCATATCCATCGCAATGGAGGCCTTTCATTCTGCCAGTGGTGGACCAAAATAAGCCTGTCATCATGAACCATGCTCTGCAAAGACTGATGACATTGTTTACGAAAAGCAATTGTCAAGGAAGTCCTGCACACCTTCAGATGTCTCATCCCTTTTCATTGACAGCACTCTGAGAGTCTAAGTTGGGGTTTTTTCCTGTTTCAAATCCTGGACATTTACCTGCTAAGCTTCTTGGCGTGTTCTGCCACTTCAATACTCAAAAATAAGGAAATACATTCTCTTTTTGCCTAGTGAGTGTTAAAAGATTAACACTCTAGTTTGCTTTCTGCTTAAAGGATTTCTACACTCATATTTTAAGAAGAAAGCACTGATGAAGTAATTAATTACTTAGGACTCTGTCTTTCCTATCTGTCTTGTGTCCAGTTTGCTAAAACTGAATTCTGGTTATATATAAAAAAACTCCAAACAAAAAAACCCCAGAGCAACAAACGCCCTGGATTTTGTAGACATATATAGAAGTGCAGCTCAGAGAAACTTAGGTCCTACACACATTCTCTTCTACATTCTGCCAATTCAGTTTACAACAAGTAAACGTGTATTTTGTGAAATATTAGAAATCATCACATGAAATTTTCTACTGTGATTTGTAAACTGATTGCTCCACTTGCAATAAGTTGCTCAATCAGTTACAAAAAAATTATCACAACATACGCTCGTGCTCAGACTCACAAATATTACCATACAGATTGCAAAGACTAAAGTCAAAGAGCAATCTTAAGTATGACCTTTAAAGGCAAGGTTTAAATGTCTTCTTCCCAAGGAGAGGTACCAACACTTAAAATGTTGAAAAGTCCAAGCTGCAATGAATGGTTTGCAAAGGGATAAGACATCTTAAAGTTGTGTTTTTCAAGTAAACAGTATTACCAGAATTCTATGGTTGTGGAAGACATGGACATTAAATGCATGAATGTTTAAAGAAAAAGATTTAAAAGTCAACTGGATTCTCTCGAAAGGTTGGGGTTTTTTTTTAATATAAATGTGTACTGCCGCCCCATAACTCAGTTTATGTTTTTGGATGGGCTTTTAGGGGGAAGGAAAAAGGGAACAGGGAAAAGAAGATGGGGATAACAAGGGGAATGGGTAAAGAGAGAAGGGGGAGAGAAAGGTAGAGGGGGGAAGAGGAAGGGAAAGGGGAAAGGGGAAAGGGAAAGGGGAGAGGGGAGAGTGGAGAAGAGAGAGAGGAGAGGCCTCATGAGAGAAGACAGCAGAGCTAAAATGTTACTTTCAGATGCTTTAGTTTTTCACAAATCAAAAGAACTTTCTGCAAAAAGAACAGATACAGACAGCTTTCCAAGAGGTTGGATGGTATCATATGGTATCTCTTTTTAATGACACTTTCAGCCTTCAACTGTGGCAATTTAAACTTTCTCTTCCGAACACCTGCTTTGTCCTCCACAGAATGTGAAATTCAGATTTGGGTTTAGCTTATTTCACATCTTTCTTGAACAATACCATATTTGTATGGATTGCTCATGTGTCTGCTAATACTGTGGCAACAAGGAATTTGGGGACTTTTTCTTCCATTTTTGACCAACATAAAAAAAAAGTAATCAGTATTAAAGAAGTCCACACAGTGGCTGAGCTGCTCAGATGAGCTCAATTTTGTAAATGAGATATAATTAAAACACTGACTATCCTTCAACCTGGTTGTGTCATTAGACACACCGAATATTACAACTTCGTAAAAGTAAAATGTTTAATTTTCCTCACATATTCATCTGCTGTGATCAACTGTGAGATTCAGAACTACCTCATATCAACATGGTGTAAATTTCAATATGTTCTTCAACAAATTAAGCAGGTTGAGATACAATTAAGAACCAATATTGCATTCCATTTAGAAGGGATGGCCAAACATGACCTGTAAACGTCAGGAAGATCAATCCAACAACCACACTTCATTACCAGTAAGACAGAAGTTTCAATGAAACTTGAGCATATAAACTCCTGAAAATTAAAAAGCAGGGGTGGAGGAAGTGGTATGGTGATTGCTGGGGTTCTGTGTGCACTTCTGTACCCACCAATGTATATTCAGTCATGCACACACAAAAGGAAAAAAATATAATAATCCAACCCTTAACAGAATTCCAGTCCAGTTGACCTTTAAATCAGTCTTGCACAGAATGAAAACCTTAAAAAACTTCTTTGCTGTACCTTTGCTCACTGCAAAAGCCTTTTTGTGGACTTGACCACTGACAAAAAGCTATATGCTAACCAACAATATTTAACTCGAGATCTAAATGCTAGACTATCTCTAGCCAACACAAGAAGTGAAGCATTTCTACCTCTGCACCCAAAAGACCTCCTCTGTGAGGCTGCGAACAATGAACAGAGAGCTGTTTAGACATCAAAAAATGAGATACACCATTGCTATACAATGGTTAAAATGAAAAGCATCAACTCTTTTCTCTCCTGTGGCTGTTAATCTCCTGCAGGGTTGAAAGGCAAGAATGTTTAATTTCCTAGCATATCAAACAACTGTAAGATTTAAGCAGAACAGGAAAAGGGAGGAAGAAGGTGTTTAGGGGAGGGGCACAGGGTGAGATATTTCAAACATTTGCACAAATGTCAACATAACCACATTAACACGCTTTTGTTACACCAACACTGTAATTACAGTAACATTAGAGATAATGGATCAGCAATAAGAAATAGCCTTCATTTTCATATTATATACAGCATGATTTTTTAAATTAAAAATTATTTTAAATACAATATAAACGGAGTATTTTTAAACCAACACACTGGATATTAAGCAGCACATACACTCCATTTCAACGAGTTCTGTCCTTTTTACATCAAGATAAATTGTACTTGTAAATGCAGGCTGTGTGTGCACACTAAATACAGAATATGACCAAATACAGACCAGCTCCTTCTGGCATACCAAGAATTTAAATGCCAAACCCATTTAAAATAGATTATATTCCTTATGGAGACACCAGGGATTCTTTAAGTGGGAAAAAAACCCCCATAGTGGGAAGAAGGTGTCACATGCATTTTGAAATGTGACACCAATGTCTTGACACTGACATGCCCTGCACAAGACTCACAGAAGTTCTAGTGAGTTTTTGTTATGCATGTGAGACCCCACTTTGGATATTTTCCTAACATTTTCTCTCTTACAGAGATGTTTTCTTGCAAATTCCCCAACAGATCACAAAGCCAATTTAGAAAGGCAATGCACAGAATGAGTATTCCAATGCAAGACAACAACTGTGCAAATGTAAGTTGCAGGCTGGCGACCATTGCTCATACCAAACTGATCTGAGAGCAAACGTCACACTTGATATAGCAATGGAGTTACAATGCCTGTAACATTAGAAGCAAATCAGTATAACCTGAATTTACAAATTTATTCTCTAATGCTTCCATTTCCATATGCTTTTCATTCTGCAAATTTGAACTGTCTGAGATGATAATTTTCCTGTGATGTGCATCTGCCCAACACTCTTTGAGATAAAAGGGGGAAGTTCATTATGTCCAAGTCTCAACCTTCTCTTGCTACTCATCAAACAGGTCTTTAGGAAAGCAATCACCTTTCTATTAGCAGGTCAGATGAGGAGATATATTCTCATCAGTTTACTGAGATGGTGGCAGACTACAGTGGATTTAAAGATTACAACTCCTGCAACAACTTGTGTACTTACATCTCAGGACAGGGTGGTGGTGGCAGGGGGAGTACCAAGAACTAGTGGCTTTTTGCTTATCAAACTGATGTGAAAGAGTACCAGTACTAACAATTCACTAGCTATTTAAAAGAAGCTGGTGAAATTGCACATTTGAGCTGTGAAAACTGGGAAGGATGAACTTTAGTAACATGAAATGGAAGACAGAGCTTTAGAGCTTTTGTTGGTAACTCCTTCAGAGCACCATGGAATGTGGTTTTAAAGTGGATAATTATGTCAGAAGAAAGCCTAAAAGCCAAGATGAGATATCTTTCAAGAAGTAAAGCATGCATAAAGCACTTACAATGCATCTGTATAAAAGCAGATCAACTCATCCACGGATTACAGAGACTGCAAGAATATTTCTAGCATGATACCACAAAGAGCATGAGGAGTCCAACAGCTAAGCACCCCTTAAATCTTTAAGTAGACCACAATGAAGGAGGCTGTCAGGGCTGTCTGCTTACAGTCATCTGTCCTTCAAATCTGCTATTGTGCAATAATCATAACCAATGGAAAATTATTTACTGTACGCATAATGAAGTGGGCAGGACAAAACTAGCTTGCAAAGTCTACACAGGCTTAGCAGGAAGTCAGAACTACTGCACTGGGGCTGGATGAAACCAGGGCAAACCATTGACAGGAAATGAAATTGCCAAAATCTACACCTCCACGCTACTGAATATGATGCTATTGCATCTCCATGTAGCTGAAATACAGAAATAAACAAACACAATGGTTTTAAAGATTTATAGAATGCCACAAAGACAAATCTATTACAGATGAAACAGAGTGCATTGTCCTTAAAAATATTCCCATTGTTCTTGACACAAAACGAACAAGAGTAGCACTATCCCTAAGTCATCTCTATAACCGCATCAGGAGTACCAGGAAGACATTTTACCAATGCAGACACCATTCAGCTCAAGCCAGACTAATAATAAAATCAGGAAAACACGCACAAGTTCTGATACATACCTGATCTATTAATCCTGTCAATTCTGTCCAGGCTAGAAGCAGAGATTCTAATTCGAGGGCTACTCTGATTAGAGGATTCAGAGCCTCCATCAGCAAAGGAGTCTTCAAATGCAAAAAGTATTTCTTTCACACATTTGTGACAGACATTGTGCTGGCAGGGAAGGATCAGTGGATGGGTAAACAATTCCTTGCATGCTGGGCAGATAAGCTCTCTTTCAATACCCTTAATGGCAACCTTCATGATAGAAAGAGGGAGAAACAAATATAAGTGCAGGAAAACACAAGCCACCAAGACTTATGGCACTGCTCTATGACACCAAACCCCAGTCATGAAGAATAAATGCACACAGTTTTATCTGGTTTGAGGCACTTCTCTGGCTAAAACAAATCTCAATTAACATTTATGAAAGCACTGATAGTATTCATTTCAACAGAAGTGTGCACTGCCACTAGGCAAACTCAGTTCATCTTTAGGTCATGTCTGCATTGCAGGGGAGGAAAGGAGGGGAGTAGTCTTAATTCCACTCAAGGACCTAGTGAAACAAATGCAACCATACTTCTTAACAATAGGAGTCCATTTGTTTAGCTTGCTCACTGGCTTACAAAGAAGGAGGGGGGGAAAAAAAGAAATTAAGTGTCAGACTGGTTAAACAACAGGCTTTCCTTACGTGTGATTCACGTTTAAGGGCTGAAACTGTCTTGACTTCATTAGGGTAATAGTTCCGAGTAAGGAACATAAATTATTTATTAATTTATATGTTTATTTATGTCTTTTATCTGTCGCATAAAGAGCCGCCTGTGGATCGGTGCGGCTCTCCAGTAATTCCGTGACCCCCGCGGC
>VZTZ01038415.1:114892-153011 GCA_013400955.1 Drymodes brunneopygia | reverse complement strand
CCCGTCCCGATGGCCGGGAGTATGCAGTACATTCCCGCTCAGCCCCTGCCGCTGTTCACCTCCCGTGGTACCCATATCATGGAATCACTGAGTCGTAGAACAGTTTGGGTTGGAAGGGACCTTGAAGGTCACAAAATCACAGAATCAATCAGTTTGAAAGAGACCTCTAAGACATTCAGTCCAATCTATGTCCTAGAGCCATCTTGTCAACTAGACCTTGGCACTAAGTGCCACATCCAGTCTTTCCTTAAATATCTTCACCACCTCCCTGGGCTTTGAAGAAATTCTTTCTCATGTCCAACCTAAATTTCCCCTGACGCAGCTTAAGATAGTGCCCTCCCCACCACTGTGGCCAGGGACACCTCCCACAAGACTGGATTGCTCAAGCCTCCATTCAGCCTGGCCTTACTCCAGGGATGGAGCATCCACAGCTTCTCTGGGCAACCTGTGCTAGTGCCTCACCACCCTCTCAGTGAAGAATTTCTTCCTAATACCTAATCCAAACCTGTCCTCTTTAAGTTTAAATTCATTCCTCCTTCTTACACAACCTGGCCATGTAATAACCCTCTCTTTCATAAGACCCCCTTTAAGTACTGAAAGACCACAAGAGGATCTCCATAGAACCTTTTCCATGCTCAACAGTCCCAACTGTCTCAGCCTGTCTTCACAGGAGAGGTACTATAACCCTCTGACCTTTTTTGTGGCCCTCTTTTTAACTCACTGCAACAGGTCTGTGTCTGTCTTGTGCCAAGAATCACAGAGCTGGATGCAGTGCTCCGGGTGGGGTCTCACAAAAGCAGAGTAGAGGGGGATAATCACCTCCCTCAAGCTGCTGGCCACACTTCTTTTGATGCAGCCCAGAATACAATTGGCTCTCTGGGCTGCAAGTGCACTCTGTTGCCTCATGTCCAGCTTTTCATCCATGAGAACCCCCAAGTCCTTCTCCTCAGGGCTGCTCTCAATGAATTCTTGTCCCAGTCTATACTCACATTTGGAATTCTCCTGACCCAGGTGCAGTTCCTCGCACTTGCACCTGCTGAACTTCGTAAGATTCTCATGGGCCTACTTCTCAGGTGAATGGCATCCCTTCCTTCTTTTGTATCAGCTGCACAGCTCAACTTTGTGCCATCTGTAGATTTGCTGAGGGTGCCCTGGATCTCACTGTCCATGTTATTTATGAAGATACTGAAGAGCACCCATCCCAAAGGAGAGCCCTGAGGGACATCTTTTGTCACTGGCCTTCACCTGGACACAGAGCCATTGACAACAACTCTCTGGCCAATTCCTTATCTGCTGAATGGTCCATAATAATTGTTTAAATCCATGTCTCTCCAATTTGGAAATAAGGGTGTCATGTGGGACCATGCCAAAGACCTTACAGAAGTCATCTCTAGGTCTTCCCTTGCCAACTTTTGCAGTCACCCCATCACAGAAGGTGACCAGTTTGGTCAGGCACAATTTGCCCTTATTGCTGGCTATCTCAGACCACCTCCTTGTTTTTCATGTGCCTTAACATCTCTTCCATGAGGATCTGTCCCATGATCTTCCCAGGCACTGAGATAAGGCTCAAAAGTCTGTAATTTCCCAGACCTTCCTTTGTCCCCTTATTAAAAACGGGCATGGTGTTTCCCCTTTTCCAGTCACTAGGGACATTACCCGTCTGCCATGAGTTCTCAAATATCATGCAGGAGGCATGCACTAGGCAGCTTTTGTGGCAGCTAGGGGGAAAAAGAGGTGGGGAAGTGCTTATGATGGCCAGCACGTCCTACCCTTCCCTCACAACATGTTTCCATTGGAAAAGGGATAGCAAATACCCTTTTCTCCATCCACCTGAACAAATAAAACTGCTTTTAAATTTCCAGTGTCTTCAGGTTTTGGCAAGGGTGCAGACTCAACCATTGCAGTGGCAGTAGTTAACATGGCATTAAGCTAAGGGAGAAAGAACACCAGTTAGCAAGCTTGGAGTGAAAGCATGCACTGTCTTCACATTACACAGCGGAAGGAGGTTTAGTTAATTAAAATACACAAAGCCTGGGTTATGCGAATGAGGAAATGTTGTCAGTTTGATGTCAAATTTAACCTACTTACCTATTTGAAGAAAAACATCAGGATAAGAAGTTCCCTTTTCCCCTTAAAACTACTTTTCGTATGAGTCAATAAACAAACACAGTTGAAATTCTTTACTTGGGCATTATTTACACTTGGGTTTCAGTGGCCTGGATGTGAAACCTGAATGGAAATTTACACTCAGAAATTAGGAAGACAGAGATGATTTTTTACATGTCCAGTACAACAGAGAAGAACTTTCTACAGAAGACTTATAAAGATGTTATTTAGAATTTACTTTAGTAACCAGGGTCATAAAAATACAGAGTGCTCTGCTTGAAATTGTTTTGATAATGCCAGAAAACATACAGTATGTGTATTCAAACTGAAACATGTCACTTAACTGGGCGTGGGGAGAACAGGCTGGTAAGGTCATGTGTTGTTGGCCTTCCAACTCTGTTTTGAATAATGATTTGCAAGGCTCTGAATAAGTATATTATCTCTTTCCCACCTCTACTATTCCCAGCTTTCCTGATGCTACAGGCAGGCACTTTTCTGTGCTAGCATACTATTCACCACTGACACTGGATTGTGGTTGATGTAGGGCCAAATAAACTATCAACCTCTGACTAGAACAAAGACCCCTTGGCTGTAAGGCTGCCCTTGAAACAGTGGGAAGAAATTTTGTCCTTGCTGGCTCAGCAAGGAAAGTCATTCTGCCCTCCATGGCAGAGGTGTGGATGCCAGCACAGGTGGGAGTTGCTAGTGCAGACAAACATGGAGCACAGATTTTCCCCTGTCCTCCTGCAGTCTTCACATGGACCACACTGCCAGCTACTATTACTGCCAGGACTTGTGGATGATTCTTTGTTCAATCCCTTAATAGATCGTTAAGGTATTATCTTGTTTGTGTACCTGTTTGCTCTGGCTTCAGGGTACTTTAGAGCAAGATTTTAAGTACCACCTCCATCATATGAAGATATTACATGGAAGAAAATGTCCTTGAAGGCCTCCAAAGGGCAAAGCTCCCTCTTCTGCACTCACACCTTTTTACTAACTTTTTGATCCTCCCCTGATCCAGGATTACTAAATTTGTAGTGCCAAAATTCTCACTAACTTTAGGTACTGGGAGGAATAAGCAACAGCTAGCAATGACTGATACTTTAAAAAGATAAGAGCTCCAACCAGTGTCAGAAAAGACACTGTCTTTAGTTTCTGAAAAAGGGGTTAATAAGATCAGCATGACTACAGAAGTCAGACCTACACTTCTGCTTTTTTTCCAGCCAAAGACGCATCAATTGGTCACCCGTTCTGCTCACAAGGGACTCCTTTTGCACGGAGTAATACCTGGGTAATGTTTAAGTAGCCCTGCACATCCTTCAAAATGCACCCCTGTTGCCTTGGCAGGGTCTGATCAGGAGTTACAGCATGCCCTGCACTCCCAAGACAGCAGAAGAAGACAGAAACTAGGATGGGGGGGCATTGCCATCCTATTCCCCCCCACCCCCACCTCAGGTTAAATGTGCTTGTTAACTTAATAATTGATATGCAAAAAACTCCCAAGTGCTCATTTGCATTAACTATCAAGATAGTTTCAATAAGGATGCAGCACTGCTTTCTGACAAGATGTAAAAATCCTACACTTGTTAAGCAGTGCAGCTGCAGTCCTACTGCATGAAAACACACAAGGCTGTCCCAAAACACCAGGAAGGTTCTGCCAACAACTCCCCTGCCTTTAGCAGGTCCTCAGACCAAAGTTTTTCAAGACGTTTATTTTCATGCTGTTTTTGCAACTATGGCTTTAGACTGAGTCAGTGTTTGGCTGGTCTGCCTTCCTCTGACTGAAAATATTAGAGCCAATGCATCACAGTGGAGATAAGAAGGATGAGAACAGATTTTTTCTGAGCTAGTATGACTGATTTGGGGACTGAGCTATCACACAGACATTTTTCTCCCTGCACAATGTGTTTTCTTCCAGGATGAATTCAGAGGGATGTTAGCCCTCATCCTGCTCTCTGTGGATTGTCAGTGATGCAAGTTGCTTCTCTACTTAGTCCTGAAAAGTTGGACCTAATGAAGATTATTTCTATCCACAGGATTTTCCCAGTCATGCAAGCTGAAAGATACATTGTCCCCTCAGCAATAAGGTAGAAATTTATGCTGCCTCAGAGAAATGTGACTGTTTTGGCTCAGGAATAGAGGCTCAATTTTGTCCTCACAATGGTTGCCCTTCAACTGTGTGACCCTGAAGAGGCAGCAAGGATCTGTAGACCTTGGGTGTTTTAAAGTGAACATAGCTATGGCCTGAGGGTCTCATCATAAAACAAAAATATCAGTCCCTAATCCCTTGGTTCAGGGTTATTGGTCTTCTCTGCAGAGATGTGCTACAGGTCCATAATCCTCAAGGTTGGACGGGTTTCCTAACAGATCCCAAAACCTGATCAGCTGGACTAGACAAGTTCAGAAGATCCCACTTGCCACTGCTATGCACAGAGTACTGAGACAATAAAGACCACACTCATTGAACTGCCAGGATATTGGGTCTGCAATCAGCTTTGGGAAGGGTTTGTAGCTAGCACATCTCAAAGTGTGCTAAACTGGCTCAGTGTGTCTTTACTTTTTAAATTATTGCCTGCTTCAGTAGTCTGCTTCAGTTCCAGGACACCTGGAAAGCAGCAGAGGATCCAAGGAGCAGCTACATACAATAGTCCAAACAGAGGACTCTGCTCTTTCCCTCCATACATTGTAATCACTTGCCAAGGAAATGAAAGAATTCTAATGAAAAGCTTCCCAAAAATATATGGCATTCAAATCAAAATATCTTCCAGCTCTGATTTAGGAGAAAGTCCTACCTCTGAAGAAATTATTACTGTTTAGCAGAAAAAAAAGTAAGGTTAGTTTGAAAAGGATTTAGAATATAAACCATTTACATGAAAAGAAAATCAAATTGTCAAGAAAATCAGTCACAGGCTCAGTTTCTGACACCATAAAGATATGACACTGTAAATAGTACAGTGCACGTGGAACACATGGGGAACCTTCTCTCCTTCACTTCACACTGTAGATCCCCCTGTCACAGAGGACAAAGCTGGCAGCTCACTCTTGCCATGTCACATCCCATGTGCTTCTAGATGCTTCAGGAAACCACTGTTGGAGTGATGAGGACATGTCTAAGGTGTGGAAACACACCTTTATCACACAGGCTGATTAACCCAGCCAAGACCTGATTAAAATCTGTGAAGACAGACAAATTGGACTTTAACAGCTCTTGACTGCTAGATTTCAAACTCAGACCTCTGGAGTACTGAACTTAATGCTGCTACTTGATACTGAGCTCCAAGTTGTCTTTATGTAATCTTTCAACCAGAGTCACTTCATTGTGCAAATACCCCTCACAATGCACATATTCTGTCATGCTTTTGAATACTCTGTAAATGGAAGAAAATTTCTTTTAGAGGAGTATTCTCCTCATAGGGACCCAAATTCCAACAAAGCACTTTCCTGCACATAAGCAAGAAATATGTAAAGCCTTATCTTCTTTCACATGAGGAGCAGAGCTCCAGTTTGGCTGAGTCAGGCAGCCCAGAGCCACCTGCCCAACACCACAGCCACTAGTAAATATTGCATTTCCCCACTCCAGCTCCTCACTGTGTTTTCAGTTTGAACCCCTGTATAGCTCTATCCCTTACTGTCACCTGGACAAAAGATAACATACTACCACAAGAGAATATTACATTAGTCATTACATGAAACCAGGCAGAAAGCAGGGATAGAAATTGGTGTCACCTGCAGGTTGCAGGTGGAGAGCACACAGAACTTGAAATGCTCTAAAAATTATTTTTATGTATTTCTCATGTTCATATCATATGGGTTTTAGGGCTTGTTTTCAGTAGTATCTATTTCTCTAAATGCTTTTTCTTGGAGAATAGCTTTTAAAGCTGTTCCTTATAAACTACAAACTGTCTGTTTCTGCAAACCATGTGGAGTGTAGGAAGAGATGGTAAAACAAAGCAAATAAGTGAGGGAAAAAAGAGAGGGTGAGGGCCTTGATTAAAAAATAGAGCATGCCAAGATCCTTATTTCAATTAAATAAGGGAATCGCAGGGACAGTGTTGGTATTGTTAGCTTCCCTCTGAAACTCACATTGGGTCATATCAGCTTATTGATTTTATTCTGCTTACAGAAAAATGCTCAAAAATGGTTTCACAAAACATGGCAAGTATTGGTATCATTTAGCCCATCAGATATGATTGTTTATTTACAGCATCTAAAAACTCTTTGAAGTTAATACTACAAGAGAATCATATGCATTTCAAAAAAAGAAACATACACCTAAGCAAGTAAAACAATTTGAAATGGTATTTGGGTGAATAACTGGGGTAGGAGTGTGTGTGTTTTGACTGCTGCAAAAGTAAACTTACAGGGAAAAATTTGGGGCAGGGGTGGGGAAGAGGCAGGGTTGGAAGAAGCCTGAGGCCGTTTCTGGAATAATACATCATTTTGAGACAGATGAGTGTCCTTCCTGTGGTTCAAACTGAGATTTCAGAGTCCTGAAAGAAGGCCATACAATCTCCTTCTGCACCAGTGCCTCTGATACAAAATGCACTTCGTTGTTAATCTGTCTCTCTGGGGTATTTTGGAGTTCTCAGATGCTACTGTGACATTTGTGACAGGTGCCATGGAGGCCCAGAATATCTCAGAGAGCATTGTAGTGAGCCTGAACAGATGTTGTGGATATATGGATTATACAAAGACTGTCTTATTGAAACTAAAAGTGGTACACATGTCTTTCTGTCCTAGGTATGATGTGGAAGTTGTATGCGTGAAGGGGAGTCACAGGAGAATAATGAGCACAGATCATTAAAAGAGATAACAGGTTTTTGAAGTGACATTCCCCCAGGGAAAAGAGATATATAATGATTTGCCCTGTTTGAGAGGTCTGGCAGAGGTTGCCAGATAAGTGGAAAAACAGCATGCTTGCCAAAAGGGGTCATGTGCCCAGGGTTCAAAAGCTGATGCATTGTACCTGCAGGGACCCTATGTATTGAGAGGTGAATGTGCAAGTGTAAAGTATTCTTATTGCATCCTGATTTTCTAATAGCTCTTTCTTTGGTGAAAGCCAGATGCTTGGAAGTTAACTCAGAGAATGTTAATGCTTCCAGGCTTTATTGCAAAAGCTGAATTGATGGGGGGAAATGGAAAAGGGAAGACTGGAATTCTGGAACATCTAAGCAGCAATACTCTAACCCTAAGCAAATACAATTTATCATGCAGAAGAGTCCTTTTGCTGACATGATTTATGTCATCTGAGAAAGCAGTTTAATTATCCCAGCAGAACACCTCCAAGCTGCTGGATAACATCAATAAATTACAAAGAGGCTGTAATCTAAAACCCTGGACTGAAGGTTCAAAAAATACAAAAGGAAAATGTGGAGAGTAAAAGGTCTCAGAGCCAGGTGTTGGAGAGGCTCAAGCAGTGATCGTCACTATGGGAAGTCTCTGGTGGTCACACAATTGGTACTGCTCCCCTTTTCTTTGTGTACATCAAGTGTCTGTGATGATGGGACTTGGCAATGCCACTGTCTATGTATAAACAACAGCACTGTTTGTAATAAACATGCATATTTCACATTACTGTGCCAGCTCTGCTGTCTATCGAGCCATATGCTATTGCAGAGGGTGTCTGATTAAAGTGCAAACTGCTTCACTGTGGGATAAGGGATGTAGCACCCCGTTACAGGGACATTCCAGGCATGAGGAGTTTCTAGCCTGAAACATTCTATGATTTTGTTTGTTGCATAAAATGGACAGAACAGGACTGGATTTTCCTTTAAAACACCAGCATGATTACTCCCAGGCAAGGAGAAGCAGAAAGTCACCCAGGAAATTCCTCATTCACCTGCTCTGAAGGTTCTTCCAGAACTTTTAGAAGAGGGATTGGAGGAGAGGAAGGGAGAGAAAGATATGCACAAAGAATTGGCTGTGAGGGCAGCCTTTGAAGATATGCTGGAAAGTCATCAGGATGAGTCTGGAACAAACAACATTTCCAATAACACTATGATTTGCCTCACTCATTTTTAAGTTTAAAAATATTGTGACTGCTGCTGCTTCATTTTTTTAAAAAAAAACACCATACGTGAATCTTTGGTGCTCCCTGGTTTTCACACGTATCAGCAGCTCAACAGTACAAGAAGTTGGATTTCCTCTTTTTTCTTTTTTTTTCTTCCTACGAAACGCGCACGCAAGTTTTCCTCAAAATACTTGCCAACTGTGAATCAGTGCCTGCGGGAGACAATTCCCTTTCCAGCGTTGCCCACAGCCTGTGGTTAGCAGCAGCAGCCTCCCGGCAGGGCGCATCCCATCCCTGCGCTGGAGCGGGGCATTCCGCCGCACACGGAGCAGGAGCAGGGCTGCAAAGCGACGGATTCCCGCCCCGCTGTGCTGGACTGAGGGACACTTCGCACGGGAATTATTTTTTAACTTTTTCACCTCGTAGCCTCAGAAGTGTGCGGCAAATATTAGCCTCCAAAGTGCATTAGCTCTAAAGACGAGTCATTCCGGCCCCCATATTCCCCTAAAAAACCCAAAAAACCGTTTGCGAAGGGAGCCGTCTCTCCCCGCGGGCGCTGCCTCCCCGCCCCGCGGTGTCCCGGGTGTGCCGCACCGCTCGTCGTCCCTACCTTGTCGCGCTTCAGCAGCTCCAAGATGTAGCCGAAGCGGGTGCTGTCCGCGGCCGTCTCCATGGCCCGCGCTCCCTGCGGGATCACGCCGCCCCTGCGCTCCCTTCGCGTCCGCAGCCCGGTCCCCGTGCTCTCCAGGGGAGGGCCGTGGCGCTGCCACAGATGCTCTGCCCGCCCACCTGCTCACGGGACACAGGATGGTCGTGGAAACCTCTCATCCTGGAGCGTCGCGGCAGGACTGCCAGGCACCCGGAGGTGCCCAGGAGCACCGGCTGCTCGGATGCTGCGGCCGCGAGAGGTGTGTTAAAGCTGACAAAATTACCTCTACCGGTGGTCTCATCAAATCTGGGTGATGCTCTATGGACTACTGAGCCTGTGGCTTTGGGCTGATGCTGGTGCATGCCCCCCAGGGCAACACCCAAGGTGGGCAGCCTCTTTTCAAAGCACAGCTTGTAGTGGATGTATTCTGAGGAACAGCATGATGCTTTTGTACCCAGGCCCCATCTGGTTTTCTTAAATTCGGAGCTTTTGTTTAAATGACAAAAACAGAGAACACCCACTAATGTGCATAATTGCATGTGTGATCTGTCTCATGTGTTTGCACTTGACTTGTGGTGTGTTTGTGGGGTAACCCAAACAGGAGGAAATCTTCCCATCATCTCTTTTTCTTCATCCCAGGCCTGATGTAACTTCTAGGGATGAGGTGGATACAAAATGCCTGTATACAACTGTGTCAGAAAAACTGGTCCCAGCAACTCAAGTACTCTCCTCTGCTTGATGAAGGCAACTCTCAGTCCCATTGAAAGGTTCACACCAGGCAGGAGGAGCAGCTATCCGGTGAGGCACTGCACGGGCACCCAGACATAGCAGGCAAGGAGGTTCCACAGGACAGCTGGGGTGTGGTGTTTGACATGTGGCAGACATCACATTTCTGCTTTGTGCGTGTCCCCACTCCAAGCCTTATATATACCTTGCTTCAGGTAGAAGAACTGCAGTTCACTTCAGCCAGCAGTGGCTCATTTCTTCCTATTCTGGAGTCAAACTTCCCCAAACTGAAAGCTCCCAGCTGCCTCCAAGACCTGGAGGAGAGGGACAGGTGAATGGCCAGCCCACTGCTGTGTCATCAGTTCTGTTCCAAACTGAGAGGTGGAAGGTGACAAGCCGTTCTTACGCTGTAGCTATCAGGTAGCCCATGGAGCACATCACCCCTGTGTGGTGAAAACACACCAAAGAGTATTTTATAACAGTATAAAGTATCCCCTCAGAGGCTGCATTTCCTAAGATATTGATATAGTAGTAATGTTATCTCAAATTCTCTCAACAGGTTACTCACTGAAACAGTATATCCTTCCTTTCTCAGGAAACGGGACTCATGAATAGCTCGAGACTTTTCTGTTACTAGATACTGTACAATTATATATATCAAATGACTCATTAATCAAATAGCTCATTATTATGATATAGACAGCCTTTCAGTGCTTCACCTCTTGCTTTTGTGCAAACAGCCCAGGAATAAACAATGGGCAGTGGCACTGGGGACAGTCAGATGTCATCACCCACACAGCTGGGAAGTCCTCCATATATAATTTAACTCAATGTGAAATATTTTGCTTCCTGGTCTGATTTCAGCTCACCAAATAGCAGTCCTGTAGGAAATTTTCACGACTGTAATTTCTTTGTGTCAGTGTAGAGTGCTGGTGGAGAGCAGGGCTGGGTGAGGCTGGGACAAGGAACGACCTGAAGGAATATTTTGCTTCTCCCAAGCTGCTCAAGTCCAGCAGTCATCTGCAGGAAACCATGCTGGTGCTGGCCTCAGCAATAGCAGCACTCCTGCGTCAAGGAAGGTTGTACCACGATATCTGTGTGAATCTCCAAATGAGAACCAGCACCAAGAGCAAACATACCTTTGACCCTGCTGCTCTGTAATGACAGGCTGTGCAAAAAGCCAGGGAAATTACAACCCTTTGTGTTTCACAGCACAAGTTGTTTACTCCACTGGAACCCTTCCAGCAGAAGGCACACCTGCATCTGAATCTCACTTCAGCTTTGTCATGTTTAAGTTAAGCAACTCCCAACAGCCAAAGTTTGTCAGACAAGGGTCTCCTCTCGTGCATGCACCATGGATCTGCTCCAAATCAGAGTTTTGTCTTATGTTCTTTAGCCACAAATCACACCAGTATTTTTAACTATGTGCTCTGAATTTCTGGCTGCTGTCTCATGATTTTTTTTCTTCAACATTTAGTTGGATTTGGGTTGTGAGTTTTGTTGTTGTTGTTTTTTACTATTTCTGCCAAACATTGTAGGTTATGGCCAGCCTGGGCTGCAGTTCAAGGACTTAGGACTAAAAAGGATGATTCCTTGCTCCTCTTCCTTCACCTCCTCATGTCCCACTTCCATATTTGATAAATGTAAATGTAAATGTAAAGAGATGTAAATGTAGCTCAAGTCATGAAATCAGCCAGGGTAAGAAGGATACAGGAGAAGATGGAAGAAGCTGATGGTTGTTTCATGATCTCTTCCTGGAGTGGTTTTGTTTCAGGAGTAGCTCTGTTAGCACTCCAGGTTCAGATGGCTGCCAGTGATAATTAAGCATGAGGAAGCCACAAACCACTTTTGCATTGATTTCACAGATTCAGCAATGGCATCCTCCCAAGCAGCTCTAGCCAGGATGATCCTGGCCCCTGCATGACAGCACTCTCTGCCATCAGCCTTGCAGAAAAATGTTTTTCTGCAAGACCAGCAAACCTGAGCAGAGCCTTGTGGACAGCTCAGCATCATTACCACAAGCACTCTCCATATATCCAGACTAGCTAGGAATTTGGGACTATCGTCTGCAGAAGATATCAATTTCTGTAGCCATTTTGAGGACATCTGTTTACTTCCCTTTTGATAGAAGACAGTTTGTGCTAGCCTTTGTCTTGAGTGGCAGAAGGCTGACAGGGGAATGTGCACTTGGAAGGCTGTAGACAGATGCAGAAGCTTCACATTGCAGCTGGTGGCCCAGGGACTTTGACTCCTCTCGGTAACTGATGGCTGTGTTTTACACAACCTTTACTGAGGTGGGCTGTATGTTGAAAATAGCTGGGAGCTCCTCACCTGTTCCACATAAATGCAAGATATGAAATTGCTTTTCATACTTTTCCTTCTTTTGTTTCATGTTTTATGTCAGTTTCTTTCTGAGGAACTGGGATGTCTGAAAATGAATTCAAACCTTCTGTTGTCATGAAATTATCTATGAGTATGCCATATTATGTTAAAATGCAACATAGAGGATCATATTTGTTTTCTGTTACTTAAACTTGAAACAGGTCTCCAAAAAAATTTGGATCCCAGTCAGATTATGAAATTATATAGATTAACTGGTATAATTTTATACCAGTGGAAAAACTGGTCTTGTATTGTGATCCTGAAATGTCATGCAACACAGGGTTCTGTTGTGGCATGCTGGTACGCAAACTAAAACACAAAGGAAGTTTGTCTTCCCTGACCTGTGAATTATGTTAATTCTCCCAGGACAACAACGACAACTCTAAATTTTCTCTTTCATCTCCGTCTCTGTCTTAGTTGACCTGTAAACTAAATATGAGCAGTGAAGCCTACTCAGATGCTTTTGTCTTTCTGTTCCCCAAGGGCTGTGAGGTATTTTCCCATTGCCATTGCACAGGGAATCCAGTCAAGCACACACCCTCAGCAGCTGTCTGGCACCATGGTGGGGCAGGTCTTCTCCCACTGAGCTCCAACTCACTTGAAGTTGGAGCTGTACACCAACATACTTGAAGTTGTTGGCCATCATCACCTGAGGAAATCTACTTAATCTATCATACGGTGATATGGTTAAGGGCTAGCACAAATAATTCAGTAGAGAGGAGAGGAAGAGCACTTCCATTACATAGTATGCTGGGGACAAATGGATCTGTGTAGATGTACTTGCCTGTCAAATAATTCCTATGTCACTGAGCAATGGAGATGCAAGAAAGGTGATGTTAAAGGTAGCAGAAAACTGTGCTCGTATTCAGCATTAAATGCTCCACTCTTGGATGGTACATGTGAACGAACATTTGAAATCATGGAAAAAACACCTCTGAAATGCCAGTGTGCATGTCTCTGGTAAAGACTGTGACCTGGTTTTATTCTCTGAACAGCATTCAGAGGCCTGCATCCAGCTTGAGTAATAGGAAAACGTATCCATGTGAATAGTTTATGAATTTTATATAAACTCCTTCCTTCCGTGGGGAGTGATGTAGATGTGAACTGTCACTGGCAGAAAAATAATTGCCATGAACAGATGAGACCTTCTGATGGCTGGAACGGTGTTGCAAGCAGGACAAATAAGACCAAACTATTTCAAAGAGCACAATACTTGCATGCAGACCCAAACCTCTCCCTGCAATACACCCCATCTCTATAGTCTTTCTAAGCTCTACAGGGGCATTTTTCCCCATTCTTTTTCCCTGCCTGTGCTACTTTGGGGTAAACAGAAGAGAAAAATCTCCGAGGTCTCTTGAAAAGCAGTCAGAAAACCATCTGCTACTGCATCTGTTCCACATATTAACTGAGGTCCTTCTCAAGATGGCCAATTCCTGCACCTTCACCCTGACAACCATGTTAATAAATCCCAGTCAGGATTCAGATTTAGACTGGGATCCCCAGATTTATCGCATGATGCAGCTTCCAAATCACATCTTCACTTTCTGCTGGAGAGTTTGATTTTTACCCTTTCAATGTCTCTAAACTTCCATAGTGATTTAATTTTCACCCCCCATCATCAGAGACTGAAACAGGGTTTTATTTATTTTTATAGACTTTATTCTAATAGAAACTAGCAAAAACATGAGGGTTACTAAACACATAGGACTTAATATGGTCAATAAAGAACAGGAGATACTGAAGCAGTTCTGATGCTGCTCTGCAGCTAATACAATAAGCATGGTTTTTAACAGCCAGAAGAAAGATTCTCACCCTTTGCCTGTACCTCTCATTTGCCTTACTTCTGGCTGTACGTCTTTGGGCACAGGCAAACATAATAAAATTAAGAAGTGAATTACAAATCCATAATGTATTTGAGTCAGATATTTTGTTCTACTGTGCACAGACGTCTATGACATGGGAGATACCTATCTCTAGGCTTCTTGTCTTGCCCCTTTTAAAGGTCTCTCTTCAAGTTCCATTAATACATTCATTCAGTATTTTTGAGACACAAGCACACAAAATAAAGTAGAGAGAGAAAACTGAATCTGCACTCTTTGAAAAATTTTCTTTATGTATGATTTCCTCCTAGCCTGTCACATGTAACACTAGCAGAATATCACATGCCCCTGGGAACAAGCTCATTTAAAAAATATGGGTTAAGTATGTAGACTGCTATTAATATTTAATGTATTGAGTATGTTATTAGATATTTATGAGGAATAAGCTAAAGTGCATAATTATGCATACCATGAATATAACATGTAATTGCCATTTTTTGTTGCAACTATAGTTAATGAAGTTTGACAATACAAAGAGAATTTGGAGTACCTAGAGTTTTAACAAACATTAATTGAGCAAAACACAGCAAGCTTGAGTCTATTAATTTACTGATTCTATTCAGTTACTTAAAACAATGTGCCTAATGAAGAAATCAGAGACATGCAAATCAGAGAAAGATAAGGGAAAGAGGAGCACTGCTGAGATCTGCATGCAAAATGTTGTCACGTATGTTCTAGTAATTTTGTGAATTTTGCAAAAGGGTCAGGTCTGTAACTGTGAAGGCTCTGAAGAATGAAGCAGAGATATGAAAGCTTCTTAGGCTCAGCTGGCCTTCAGAGATTGTTATGTCCTCCTACAAAGCCTGTCCAATTCATGCCTTCAAGGTCTAAGTGTGTCAGCTGGGCTCCTGCACTTTTCTTTCAGCTTAACTATACCAGGATTAGGTTTGAGTTAACTTTCCTTTTTCAAACTGGCATGCTGGCTCCTGCAATGAAATTCATCCCCTGCATTTACCCAAGGGTTAATAAAGTCTTTAATCCCCTCTAAAGGTAGATTAAACTCCCTGCAGACTGATTTTGCACAGAGCAAGGCAGATGCAGACACCACTGTGCGCAAGGACTGACCCTCCCAGTGTCACACAGCACCACAACAGACCTGCCCCTTTTACCTGCATGCCCACCAGGCATCTGAGGCTCTCCAGACCCTCCACACCGATAACTCCATCTAACACCAGTATCCAGCTGGGATCAGCATTTAGGCATCTGTCATGCTGTTGGAGTACCTGCCTGCAGGAGCACTGCCTCTGCTGCTCTGGGCAGGCAGAACTGCACTGATGAGAGTTCCTGTGCCCCCCTCCTCCTCTGAAGGCTGACAAAGGCACTGGTCACCTGTCAAAGACGAAATGGCTCAAACAAAGTTGGCTTGTGTGTATAAAGGAATGTGCATCACAGAGCAAAAGGCCAGAAATGTCACTCAGGGGAGCTGGTCTGAAATCACTGCAAAGAGAATTGTACCTTGTAGTGTTAATAAAAAGCCAAGGGTAGAGTACAGTGACTCTCCTGCTCCCTGGTACCATTGTGTGGAGTGTGGAGAGGATCTGGGGCATAAATTTGTCCTGGATCTGAGATTAATGCTAAGGCTGGCCAGCACCACTTGGGGTTCAAACCCCCAAATCACGGTTCTGCCTGGTTCTTTGTGTGTGTTACTGTGCAGGGCAAACAAAGCAGCATGAGGTGCAGAGCCAGGCACAGGGTGCAGAAGCAGAGAGCCATGGCCCCAGGTGTTGTCCCACAGACACCACAGAGCAAAGTGAGCTCTTGCCAGCCTTGCTGGGTGAGCTTGATTGCCTTCATCTCATGGGTCACAGGCAGAAGCACAGTCTCTCATGACGTGAGTCACTCCAGTGGGCCCACAAGCACTTATGCACTACTCTGGAGTTTCTAGAAAATGAAATCTCCCTGGATTCCCAGGCAAATTTCTTTTCAGTCCTTTGAATTCTACAGATTGCTTGACAGCTTCAGCAGTTCTCACCAGCATACTTGGAAAGGCCTCCCCTTTGATGCAGCAGCCTAACTGAGTGGAATAGACTTCCCTCCAATTCATTTACAACCCACTTAATCCACAGAGGAACACCCACTTTGTCCAGTTGTGGAAAGTCAAATGCAAGTTAGTGTGCTAAGGGCAACCCCTCTCAGTGTCCTCCCCAAATAACTTGTCAGGCAAGGATTTCAAAGAGGTTAAAGAGAGACAAAGTCATACTAGTTTGTAATATTGCAGTATTTATTTCATTTTTACTGCATTTATGTTGAACTGAGGTGTGTAAATTGTTGGCAAAATGGACATTTCAGCCTGGTTGAATTTTTTTTTTACCATTAGTTTAAAGCAAACAAGAATAATGTGTTCCTGACTGACAGCAGTAGATGAGCTGAAGTGTTTAGGCTAGAGCTGTCTCAACCGATAAGACAAGGCACACGTAAAGTGCCTGAATCTTCATTTGCCGATGTTTCCAGAGCACAGAACTTCACTGGAGTAACTGACATCGGGGCATTTACTTAATAAAAAATTTTAACAAAAGGCTTGCTTTACAACCCTGTTGACTCCAAATCCAGCTAGCATCAAAAAGCACCAGAAAGCTCAGTCTGTTCTGACAGGACGAGTGGCCTGTGGGTAGCTGGAGTAGGCTGGGCAGGCAGTAAGGGGATGGCAGGGGCATCCAGTCCAGACTGGCTATCAGATCAACAGCTGCTGCAGAATTTAATTTCCTTTTATAGAAGGGAAACTGTGGGAACTGTTGCTCTCCACAGGCAGTGGAGCCTTTGACTTAAAAAACTGCCCTCCCTGGGGAGCAGATGCTACGTAACATCTCAGATGCCTGCATGTTTGCTCAGGTTTCTGCTGCAGCCAAAACCAGTGTGCTTGTGTTTGCTTTCTGCAGGGACCTGTGAAGACTCCCTTTACCCTGACTTGGAGTCACAGGAGATGAGAAAGCTTGCAATAGTCCCAAGAGGTTACAGGCAGGTGGTAAGGGAAATGCAGTGTTAGGACTGTCCAGGGGCAGAAGGAGAAATTTGCCAGGAGCCTACCCTGCTATGCACGGGGCCCCGTGGGGCAGAGTGCACGCTCGGGTGCCTGCCCGGATCTGTGCTGGTGGCCACTGAGCTCAGGAGCATGCCCACAGCTGTCACAGGGCTGGGGAACAGCTTTCCCACTGATAGCTGCATTCCCATCTCGTCCTCAGAGCTGGCAACACCCCTCAGCAGGGAGGAGCGTGCACCCTGGGCAGAGTAAATGCTTGCCTCTGCTGTTTCCTTGCTCCAGTGTTTAATAAAAACTAGGATAAACCAGGGCTGGCAGAAGGGAAGGGGACAGGACTGGTCTTACGGCCAGGGAAGCTCATCTTGTTAAGGCAGTTAACACCTTTTCCTCAGGGGTGTTTTCTTTAGGGTGTGCCCACCATCACAGTCCTCACTGGTACCAGCAGCTCCTCATTCTGTATAAGGAAGTTTCTGGGAGTTTTTTTTGCAGTGAAAGCAGATGTCGAGGCATGGAGCCATCAGAAAAAATTGGTGGTAGTAGCAGTTTGCATGGTGTGTGCAGGAAGCTATCTATAGCAACTGGGAAGTCACAGAGGGCATGTTATCACCGCCCTGCAGGACTCATTCTGGCCACATACAGGGAGTTATATATAGAGCTGTATACAAAAATACAGAAGAGTTCTGTATCTGTGTTGAAAGCCTCATCAGGACTTCTCTTGAGCACACTCCTGTCCTTGGCCTCACCAGAGAGCTGTGTATTTCAGAGGGTATTTTGGAAAGATGTTGGACAGCAAGTACTTCCTGAGGACAGCTGATCTGTAAAGTACAAGTGTACAGACCAGAGTGCATGTATGCCAATCTAAAATTTCTGATTTCCTCTGAAATGTTCTATTTCATTTATAGAAACCTTTCCCCTGCTGCACTTTCCCATCTATGTACCTCACAGATTGGCTCTATAATAAACAGTCCCACCAGAGCAAAACTCTCCTTGGTTTAAGAATTCACAGGCTGGGGGTTCAGGGGAGGTGGGGATGGTGTTAAAAAGAAAATTAAAGTGGAATCTAAAGAACTTTAAGAAATAGTCCAGGAGGGCCCTTAAGATCCCATTGAAGTGCCCCAAAGCAGGATGAACTGTCCCTACACCAAGAACAACAGTTCATAGTCTAACCTGCTGTGGAAGAGCACCCCTGACAAATGCTCCTGAGGCAACAGGTTTACACAGATGATACTTTTCCACATGATACTTCTCCGCAATGAGTCTGAATTTAAAGGAAGTTTTAATGATAAAATGAGCAGAATGGGTGCTGGGACAAGGATGAAAATGCAATTTGGTCAAGTGAGCTTATTTTAGTAATGCTTGGCTGTAATTTAAAGAAGGTTGTTAAACGTTCTGGACAGCACAACAGCAAATAAATATAGCTCTGTGCTTAGGGAAACCTTTAAATTAACCAAAGGCAGCATGCAATTTCAACAGCAGTCTTGCATATTTAGCTTTCTAGGCAGCATAAGCACCGCTCCTGTCCCACAGGCACTCAGGAAGGGTGATAAACCACAGAAAAACTTGCCTTGACTTGTGTCATTTTCACTTCAGTTTTTTCTTTAGCAGATAATAGGATAAGGTTGTATCCTCCCTTGCAGGGTGAGGCAGAGCCTTTGTCTCATGTGCTGGAGCAAAGGGAACACAGGGAGAGTGTTCTGGATGGAAGCCTGGGGTGGATCTTGCCAAAACAGCCTCACAAAAGCCTCTATGCTCTCCCAGACCAAGCATCCAAAGCGGTTGCTGCACTGCTGCACAGGTGTGGGGAGTTGACCTGGGCTGGGCGCCAGATGCCTACCAAACCGCTCTATCACTCTCCTTCCCAGCTGGACAGGAGAGGGAAAATAAGACTGAAAAGGACTCACAGGTTCAGATAAGGCAGTTTACTAAAACAAAAGTGAAAGTTCACTCATGCACAAGTAAAGAGAAAAAAATTGGTTTATTCTCTACTTCCGATTGGCAAGACATGTTCAGCCACTTCCTGGGAACAGGGCTTCAGCACTTGGAGTGGTTGCTCCATAAGGCAAACATTGTAAATAAAAAATGTCCCCCTTCTTCCTCCTTTCTGAGCTTTTATATCTGAGCTGATGACATACGCTGTGAAATATCCCTTGGGTTAGTTTGGGTCAGCTGGCCTGGTTGTGTCTACCCCCAGAACCTCACCCAGACCCAGCCTACTGGTGGGGCAGGCAGGAATGCTGGGGAGACAGTGCTGATGCTGTGCCAGCACTGCCCAGCAGCAATCAAAGCAGCACTGTGTTATCAGCACCCTTCCAGCTACCAGTGCAAAGCACAGCACTGTGAGGGCTGCTAAGGGAAAATGAACTCAGCCAGACTCAACACAACAAAATAGCTCCTGGTCCTTGTACTAGGGCTTGGTTATCATCACTGAGTTAATATGGAAGCCACTTACACAAGCAGGCTAAAATTGTCAAAACACAGCTGCTACATTAATGTCTCCCTCCTTGCAATTGTGAATTTATTATAAACAACTTATCTGGCAAGTTGAAGGCTCTTTCCTCAACATTTTTAATTCTCGAAGTGAGACCGTGCAGATTGTTATCATACAGATTTTCGCTTCCTCAATGAACTTCCTGGTTTTATTGCAAGTCAGGATCATATTCTTCCTCAGAATCCTACTTGTTCTGCAGCAATAGCAGCCTGTCCAGTCCCATTCTCAAGTACAGAGCCTGTACCTGCAGATAAACATTTTAAAGGATGCCAGTCTCACCTTGGTGGAAGGCAAGACCATGGAGGAAATCCTCCTAGAAACTATGCTAAGGCATGTGGAAAACAAGTAGGTGATTTGTGACAGCCAGCATGGCTTCACGAAGGGCAAATTGTGCCTAAAAATTTTGGTGGCCTTCTAAAATGGGCTTACATTGATGGATATGGAAAGGGCAACTGACACCATATATGTGGACTTGTGTAAAGCCTTTGATAATGTCCCGTAAGATGTCCTTGCTCTAAACTGGAGAGGGTGGGCCACTTGATGGATAAGGAATGGGATGTATGGTCTCACTCAAAAGAGCTGGGGTCAACTCTAAATGTCCAAGTACAGACCAGCGATGAGCGGCCTTGCGCTGGGGCTGGTGTTGGGACTGGCACCATTCCACATCCCTGTGGGCAGCAGGGACAGTGGGACTGAGTGCACCCTCAGCAAGTGTGCCAATGACACTGAGCTGTGTGGTGCTGTCCACACACTGCAAGGAAGGGATGGCATCCAGAGGGACCTGCACAGGCTTGAGAAGGGGGCTCGTGCGAACCTCATGACGTTTAGTACAGCCAAGTGCAAGATCCTGTAGACAGGAGCACAGGCTAGGCAATGAAGGGATTGAGAGCAGCCATTCTGAGAAGGACTTGGGGGTGCTGGTGGATGTGAGGCTGGACATGACCCAGCCATGTGCACTCAAAGCCCAGAAAGCCAAACATGTCCTGGGCTGCACCCAAAGCAGCATGAGCAGTAGGGGAGGGAGGGGATTCTGCTCCTCTGCTCTGCTCTGGTGAGATCCTATTTGGAGTGCTGCATCCAGATCTGGGATCAACATAAGAAGGACATGGACCATTTGGAGTGCATCCAGAGGTCACAAAGATGATCAGAGGGCTGTGTCTTGGTTTAAAAGACAGGTGTCTGCTAGGGAAGGCAGGAGCTTTCTTTGGAATGGAAAAACTGCAACCCCTCTCCCTCTGAATTATTATAAATTTAAAATCAAGAGGTTCTCAGGCAAAGATATGGGAATAGGAATAACAGTTCTTTACTAATATCTAAAATAAAGCTAACAAATAATAACAACTATGGCATTAACCAACAAACAACCAGAAACCCAGTGGCAGCCTGCCTGGCCTCGNAGGAGAAAGGTTTTGGCCATGTGCTTTTGTTCTCTTAAGTACTCAGTGATTAACAGCTCATGGGAGAAAAATTCTTGAAGATAAAGAAAAAGAAAGAAAGCCTCCCCAAAAAAAAAAACAAGATCCAAACTCCGACAGGCTGGAACATCCCTCCTCTGAAGACAGGCTGAGAGGAGGTTGTTCAACCTGGGGAGAAGGCTCCAGGGAGACCTTGTAGCACCTTCCACTACCTGAATGGACCCTACAAAAAAGTTGGAGAGGGACTTTTTACAAGGGCAGGTAGTGACAGGACAAGGAGGAATGGCTTAAAACTGAGAGAGTGGATTTATATTAGATATAAGGAAAAAAGTCTTCACTGTCAGGGTGGTGAGGCACTGGGAAAAGGTTTGCCCAGAGAAGCTGTGGATGCCCCATCCCTGGAGGTGTTCAAATCCAGGTTGAACTGGACTTTGAGCAACCTCATATGGTGGGAAGTCTCCCTGCCCATGGCAGGGGGGCTGGAACAGATGGTTTTTAATGTCCCTTACAACCCAAAACATTCTGTGTTTCCATGTTCCCACAATGTAGTTATCAAACAAGGCACTTTTACCAGTGCGTCAAAAATAAAGCAGTAGTGTCAGGGTTTGCTGCCTTTGGTGGGTTCAGCTTGAAAATTTTTGGAGGTTGTCATTCTCTGTGCCCTCGGGAAGACAGCTCCTCACCCAGAACATGCAACTTGGAAAAAAAGACATGACAAAAGCTACAGTTCAAAAGAAATTACAGGGTTTTCCTCAGTTTCCCAACAGTTCATTGATTTTATTAAACTCAGAAACTAATCAAGCAAATAGAGATCAAGAACACAAAAGCTTTAAAATGGTGAATAGAAAGTGTAAATCTACAACACACTGTAACCACTTGGAGTAATTCAATAACCATTTAGTATAAAGATGTTGAGACTTTCTCTTTTTCACCCAACCCTGTCTGAAGTGAGGAAAATTTAAGTGGTCTTTTCTTGCAACAGCAAAAAAAGAGCTTTTCAGAAAAACCACAGTATTTAACATCAACGTAAAGAGACCAATAATCTCATTCAACTGATGAATTTTGGAGATGTCTTGTTTTTTAGATGTAGCAATAACACCTTCTTACCTAGGCTCTCTCTCCTCACGCATGTCCTGACATCTCTTTGACCTCCACAGGGACACTGATAGCAGGGTTTCTCCAAAATGCCAAGAGATGGGCTATTCACAAAGGCTTTGACTTTGGAAATCAGTTTCCTCCCTCCTACACCAGGCAACCCCATACTGACTGGCTCACTAGGCACAAAGCTGAAATGTATTTTTTAGGGAAGACAACAGTTTCTACGGAGTATTCAATTTTTATCCTGGCATCCAAGGAGAAAGCCATTTGATGTAGGTTGTCTTTTACCTTGGGCATTAGCACATAGAGCAAGGTACTCTTAATATGTGCTTCAGCATACATATTTCAGGTATTTCTGCAATCCCCAATTTACTTGCTATTTTTTTTCAGTGATGATGATTGTTCCGTTTAGAAAAAACAGTTCTCAAGATGAAAATTCATAAATACAAACATACTTGGAAGCAGCCTTCCAAAATGGTGTTACCATATCCACCAGCACCCATGTACAAATCAAGTGGGCCTGAAAGCCCTAATGAAAATGTTTAAATCCCCAGTCCTCAGATCCTATGGAAAAGATACATTTTACTTCCTTTGTTCAACATACCCTTTCAAAGCCATATTTCTGGAAGAGAAAATTGGGCCACACACAGAATTTCAGAGGGTTTCAGATAGGATAGAGGCACTCACATTTGTCAGCCTGATAACCAAGAGCTTTTACATCCTCAAGCACATGGTAAAGCCATTTAATGCAATAATTTCTTATGTAGGTTCAGTCTCAGCAATGTAAAGCTGTGATTAACACAAAATTATTAGAGGTAGGTAATAATCACTTGGTTTGCTTTTTCTAGCTACAATTAAACTTCACAGTTCACATTTAATTTTTAGCTCTATTTTGACACATCCCCTTTAAAAGTGATTTCAGGTTATGGACTTCTGTGAAACTCTTGTCCATTGATTTCTCATTTCACGTTTTTCTAGTCAGAAGATAAAATAAACCACAAAAATCAGAGAGGCAATTAGTACAACCAGATTCCAGATGTTTGCTACACAGGAACATTCAATGTTCATAATTTGTTTGCCTGACATCAGTTGGGATCTTTAGAAAGGCAAATCATGAATGCAGTTGGTTATTAGTATACATTTTTGTCAACTTAAAAAAGATTAAAGATTTCAAACCAATTAAAGTAATTCGATACTGAGGTGAAGGCATAGATATTTTGCTGCCTTCATCAAACTTGTGAGTTGACGAGAAACAAATATGCCTCGTGCAATCTCTAGGAAAGGCTAGCTGTGCTGTCAACATGCAGCCTGAAAAGATGCTCTAGAATAACTGAGCGCCAAGGAGATAAGAAATGCAAAATCCATACAGAGAACGCAGGGTAACTTACAGATAAAGAAAACATAGCAAGAAATGTTATCTGCTTTTTGAGGCAGAAAACTGTTAAATTACTTGCCATGAGAATTTTTCTTGTTCACATAATATGATTTTTCACTGTTATTTTCTGCTGAGGAACCCTAATGTCCCTCACAGATGAGAACCTGGTCACATGTAGGGCAACTCAGGAACCATAGTTTAGGATTTTGCCAGTATGGATTTGCCTCACGATAATCAAATACATAATTTCTCATGAAGCTAACTAAGAACAAATATTTAGGCTTTTCCCAGCAGAGACTAAGAACACCTTATTCAACTCTTCTGAAATTCTAAGCTACTCCCTCTACCAGGGTATGTAGTAAATGCCATAAAAGCCAAACATGGTTCACTAGCAAGGCAGAGGAGCAGTAGTGGGGATGGGTAGCTACAATTACATCTCATCTTCACTGTAACTGCACTGTGTTCCGGAAACCCATCCTGCCCTACCATGAGTCAACCTGTGGTCACCATCTGATGTAAAGACAAGCAAATACCATGCTATTTTGATCAATTTTTACCTCAAGATTTTTGTTGTTTGGTTTTAAGTTGGTTTTCATCTAGGTAGACCCCCATGACCTATGAAACTTCTGCCCAGGGAAGTTACTTCAGCCTTTGCAGACCAACAACCCATTAAGCCCCTCCAGGAAAATGGGATTCCCACAGGAACTGCTGTAGTGAGCTCCTTGCCTGGGAGATCCTCTCTTTTAGGTATTCCACTAGTTCTGTTTACTTTGTGGCTGCATTTCTGGTCATCTCAGCATGTGGGCAATAAAAACAGTTTCCAAGCTCTACCTTCCCCCCTTAACTCCTTCACGTTCCTTGAGTCAGTACCTTTCTGTTGTTCCCTGATGTTACCCTAGGCAGCTCAAATCCTTTCCACCAGTTTGATTTCATTATTACTCCACAGTCTTTGCTCTTGCCTCCAGCCTCAGTATCTCCCAGTTTTCATTGCTCTTACTCTGCAACAGTCCTACTCAAGCATCTCATTCCCCCTCCCTAGTACTAGCCTTACAGTTCTCTTGGTTCCACCACTCCAGACTTCCTAGTTTTTCTATTTAGTCTGTCCTCCAAATGAAGTGTCTACTGGGACATGCCTAGATTACACATCATACTGCTCCTTGCTCCTCTCCTGCTTTTCCAAGCAGATCACTATCACTAGTTATGCTCCCAATGCTTGCCACGTAAATTAATCTGCTATACAAATAAAACCTATTTATTTAGGTAGGAAGGCTGCTACAGGTTTGGACACTAGGATTGTTCTGGCAGGCTAAAGATTCCTATTGGATCTCTCTGACATGTGTGCTAGGGGTACAACTACATTACCCTTTTCACTTGCCCTGCGTTGCAAAACAGAAATCATGTTTACCCCCAAACGTCTTTTTGCTGACAAAAATGGTCTACATCCTGTCTCTTTGGGCTCAGTAGTGGCAAATGGTGCACTTAATCTGTTTTAAGAAGTCTTCAGTTATCTTTGGAACCTTTAGGAAAAGAAGGTGCTGTTAATGACTGGCAAATAGAAAGACATCATGGTGTCTATGAAATGCACAAACTGACCTGTCACAAATACACCAGCTGCGAAGCTACTTGCTTCAACTCTGAACAGCACTTCAAGCATACAAAGTAAGGCACTAGTAAAGCACTAAAGAAGCTGAGAATGTTCATCATTACTCTAATTTTAACAACTTCAATGTATTGCAAAGGTTTGTGCTCGGAAGCAGGTTCTACTCTTGCACACAAGTATGCTTCCAATAGACTGGGCTGAATATCTCTTATTGACACACATCAATATGCCACATTCTTAGTGAACTTCACATGAAGAAAACTATTTCAGATTAAAACTCTTTGCCTGGCTAACAATCCACTGCATCTGTGTAAAACCTACTCAGAAGAATTATGAAATCCATTTAGTAAGGCCACACAACTTTAGAAATCCAGTATATTGAATAAAATAATTTTATTTGTATTTAATTAATTTGTTTGTGAAAAACAAAGTTTATGGAATTTGAAAGTTGATGATAATAGGTAACTTTTAACTGAGACTTAATATGAGAGATTCTCTACCCAAAAATATGTCAAACAGTAAGATTATAAAGTACTTCAACGTTCTGTGCTATACGGTATGATATGTAAACAATTTTGAAAATACTTCCCCATTATATATTTTGACACAGTATGCAGAAATTTAAAAAAATAAAACTGAAATGAAGTTTAAATGCCTCAAGGGATTTCTTAGAAGTAAAGCCATCTGAAAAGCCATTTACAGTCTGCAGTGACAAACTTCTATATAATCAAAATATTCCCCATTTCACAATGCAGAATAACCTGCTGAAGGCAACTCCTTATCAAAGTGATGCCAGCAACACAGATCTGATTGTATGACTCCAGCACTGAAAAGAGCACATTGGTTATACATGGCTTTTAACCCTGGGCTACAATTATGCTACCAGAACTCAATTCAAGTCTAAATCAGTCATGTAGAGAGGCATGTGTCGTCTGAATGCTGTTTAAAGTCCGTCTTTTCCAGATCTGATGAAGATGGTGAAGACACTCTGATGCTCTTGTGCTTACATTCAGGGCGGGATGAACTTTGCAAATACCAGGCTCTCCAATTAATGACAAACCACAGATCCCAAAGTAGGCATGCAAAGCATCTGAAGGAAGGACAGAAAAATAAAATTATTTCAGGCTGTAACAGCCAAGTGTTCGCATATTCAAACACCTCCAAGTAATTACAGCCAAGGAAAAAAATAATCAAGTGCTGTATTTTAAACTTGAGTTTTGATGCAAGGAAAACATTTTTACCCAAAGCTACCAGCATGAACTAAAGCACAGATTTCTTTTGTGCACTACTTTATTTTTTCTGAGTGACACAGCCAAAAAGCAAAAGGATTTAAGCCTCTGAAAATAACCAGTTCAGAAACCAATTTTTTTTCCCACAAGCATTTTTTGGCTGGTTACTCTATGAGCAGCTAACTACTGAAACAACAAAATTAGTGCCAATAGCTGCCAACAGCAAGACTTAGAGAAATTGATGAAGCCATTACTTTTCCTAGCTTCCCTCCTTCCTGAGAGATTACCCTAAGGATAGGAATTCATGCAGCTTGATCAAGAGACGACTGCCACCAAAATGGGACACTCTTACTCTCCTGTACCATGCTGCTCCCGATGTCTACCTTACACCAGGATTACAGCTTGCAGAGTCTGTCTCCTCTGGGTAGCAGCAAGCTATCAGGTTGGATGATCCGTCCATGAAATCACAGGCTAGAGATCAAAAGATGATGGGAATTTCATGTGCCCCTTGCAAAATCTCAACACCTCTGTGAAGGCGTCAATAATTTAGTGTCTCACTAAAATGATCACAGAATAAATTAGGCTGGAAAAGATCTCTAAAATCAGAGACCAATCGTTAACCCAACACTGCCAAAACCAGAACTAAACCATGTCCATAAGTGTCACATCCTATCTCCAGGAATGGTGACTCAAACACTTACAATGCTTTACAACCCTTCTGGTGAAGGAATTTTTCCTGCTACCCAATCTACACCTCCTCTGGTGTAATCTGAGGCTGTTTCTTCTTGTCCTATAAGTTCTGTGTTAAATAATGTCAGTGGCCTCCACAACCAACAATGTTTTGATGTCTCTTAGCATGGGAACACAGAAAAACTACAAAATAGTATTTCCCTGAATAATCAGCTGAGAAGAGTTACTTGTTAACACTGCAAATCCATGTAATATATAGATTATCACAAGCAGTTGACTGTCTTTGGGAATTTCTTCTAGCTTCTTCCAAAAAACATTACTGCACAGCAAAAACAGGTTGAGCCCCCAAATTTAAACAGAGCTTTTATAAAGTAGGAGCTACAGAAGTTCAAATCTAATTCTTATTAAGTCTTAGGGATCTTTATTGTGTAGACAGAGAACGACTGAAAGATAACTTGCCTTTCAGATATGAGACTGAGCTTGCAGGAAGCTCAGCTATGTAATTATAACAATGAAAACACAAGTCCTCAGAAGAAATCTTTGCAATATTGCATTTATAGTATTTCTTTGTATCAGAACTGCACTAGCTTTTTCTTTTTTCCTTCGAAACATGACCACAGACTTATGCCACCATATGCCCAAGGAAAAAATGCTACAGTAAGCCTGGAAAATACACAAATGTGAACACACACAACAAAGAAAAACAATTATTGTTTATCTTGCCTTTCTTAAATCTTATCTCAAACAGTCACAATTACGCTAAAAGACAGAATCATAGAATCAAAAAATAGCCTGAGTTGGAAGGACCCCAAAAAAAGAATCAAAATCTGATTCCTGGCTCTGCATAGGACACCCCAAGAGTCACACCATGTGTCGGAGAGCATTGCCCAAAAATTTCTTGAACTCTGTCAGGCTGGTGCTGTGACCACTTCCCTGGGGTGCCTGTCCCCCTCTGGGTGAAGAACCTTTCTCTAATATCCAACCTAATCCTCCCCTGACACAACTTCAGGCCATTCCCTCTGGTCCTGTCACTGTCACCACAGAGAGGAGATCAGTGCCTGCCCCTCCTCTTCACCTCATGAGGAAGCTGTAACTGCAGTGAGGTCTCCCCTCAGTCTCCTCTTCTCCAGGCTGAACAGACCAAGTGATCTCAGTCACTCCTCACACGGCTTCAACGCCCTTCACCATCCTCATGGCCCTCCTTTGGACACTCTCTAACAGCTCAATGTCTTTTTGTATTGTGGCACCCAGACCTACCCCCAGCACTGGAGGTGAGGCTGCCCCAGTGCAGAGCAGAGCAGGACAATCCCCTCCCTTGCCCGGCTGGTGATGCTGGGCCTGATGCCCCCCAGGACACGGGTGGCCCTCCTGGCTGCCAGGGCACTGCTGACTCATGATCACCTTGTCACTGACCAGAACTCCCAGGGCCCTTTCTCCAGTGTCTTGTTTTCCAGTCTATCCGTACATCCGGGACTTGACCTTGTTAAAGGTCATACGGTTGGTGATTGCCCATCTCTGTAATTTGTCAAGGTCTGTCTGCAAGACTTCTCTGCTCTCAAGGGAGTCAACAGCTACTCCCAATTTAGTGTTGTTTGTGAACTTAGTATTCCTTCCAGTCATGTATCCAAGTCATTCATGAAGATGTTGAAGAGCACAGGGTCAATGACGGATCCCTGTGGATCCCCACCAGTGACAGGTCACCAGTCGGATGTCACCCCATCCACTAAACTCTTTTTGCCCAATGCATGAACTAGTTGCTCATCCATCGCATGACATGTTTACCCAGCCATGTTCTGTACAGTTTGATCTTACAAAAGGATCCTGGAAGGGACAGTATTGAAAGCCTTAAGATTACAGCATCTGGCTTCCCTTGGTCAACTAGATGGGCAACCTTGTCATAAAAGGAAATTAAGTTTAAGACAGGTTAAGGCAGTTCACACATGATGGGTATTTGAAATAGACTTTCCTAATCTCTAACTCACAAGGTAAGTGTTTCATTAAGATAAACCAAAATACTCCCTCCAAATGATACTGTTTAATCTCTAGGAGTAAATACATCTAAATTCCTCAGAAACTGTAAATTGGTTTTCAGGGCAGTGGCAAAAGCAGATCTATCACAAGCACTGTATTTTCAGTGTGGGTTCACCTTGAAAAGTTCTGAACTGTTGTTCAAAATGAAATTATGAAAGGATTAAATATCAGGGCACAGATTCTAAACAGACTCTTCCTTTATTATGACTAAATTTTTATGTTATTTGGTCAGTATACAGACTGTTTATCTTCCCTGACAAAACGGGCAACACTACTGGCACAAGCTTTGTTTTCACAAGTTTGCAATACCTTAATTGAATCCTAACAACTTTTATAATTAAAAAATTTTAGCATCTTTTGAAGGTTTTTTTCACTACTTCCAATTATCCACTTCTGAAAGCATAATAACTAACTTTCAGATGTATTCGTATAACCACAATCTGTAAATCATAGTATGTAACTGTGTAAATTTTGACTGTTCTTGTGTTGCTCAGCTGGCAACAGAAGAAATACGCGGGTCTCGGGGCAGCAGTGAATTCTTTAGGTTGGATTGACCAAAAGTTCTGTCTTTCTTTATTTACTTATTTTTATAGGGTTCTAAGGACAGTTAAAGATTGGTGAAAGGGGTCAACACTCCTGAAGGTTTACAGGACAAAGACATGGTTAATCATCTTTCTCCACCCCAGGGAAAGGAATGAAAAACAATTTCACAAGTGCAAAACAATCCCGGCTGGTTTAGAAAAACAAGGACCATGTTTACAGAAAAAGCATGGGAAACTACAGCTACAGTGTTACAACTTATGGGGCCCTGTAAAACCAGGGCGACAGTTCTTGCATATATCAATGACTTCTGAAAAAGCTTGAATGATTAATTTACTAAAGAAACAAATATTTTGATACATTAAAGTCAATCTGCAGAGATACTTACAACACAATATTCCCTTCAAGCAGAACAGTTAAACACATACTAAATAGCCAGTGATACTCTTTCAACAGTTTCTAAGCAACAACAGCTCACTTCCTCTCTGGCTGAACATGGAAAAACTTCATCCCCCTCTTTCCACTTCAAAAATGAAAACCTTGTATTTTGAGGGGTTTTCTTACCTTTTCTTTTTTAAGGGTATGATTTCCCTTACGCCTCAGATGTCTGACTGCTGGAACTTATTTCTTACTTAGAACATACTCACTGTAATTTTGAAAAGTTATTTTACCTGGATGGCTGTCTGGCCACTTGGCAAATCCACCAACAAGACGATCTTGAGTTGACAGGATATAATTCCGGTTTTTCTCAAAATTTGTATACTGGAATATGTTCAAGAGCTGAAAATAAATTAGATCATAACAGTGATGTAAGTCTTGGTATATCTTTAACACTAAGTCTTTAACTAAGTCTTAGTATATTTTTAACACCAGAATATAGTGCCTATTTTTGAGATTAGCAGTGACAGCACAGATAGCACTAATCCATTTCCTGGATTTTTTGCAAGATGAAAGACATTAATAATCATTGGTGCATATTGGTGCACTTGTATCAAATACCTAAGTCTTTCAAGCAAAGAAAATAGTGCTTAAAGAAATTAAAACAAGTAAAAAACTATCCCTATAACTGTTCTGTACACTACCTTCAATGTTGCTCCCACCCAAAAGGAATAGCAAGTGTCTACAGGTTTGTTGGGTCGTCCATGGTAGCCATTCTGTTGCCTCATTATGCACCATCTTCTTATTCTGTTCAGCTCTTTTTCTGAAAAAACTTCCTCCAGTTTGCCCATCAAACACAGTGATGCAATACCACAAAATGTAGAGCCACCTGTGAAGAGAGAGCAGGGTTTGCAATGCTTTGATACACAGATTTTCTGAAGCCCTGTATGATCTCAGTCAGAACTTCAACTAAGTTATCAGCAATTAAATCAACTGCTAATTGACTTTTAAAAGTATGAAAAAGTTAAGTATAAAATCCAAATAAGTAAGAACACTTTAGTTCAGCAGGTATGTCAAAGGGGCAGAAAAAAACCCCTCAACCCAGCTCTTGCAGAAATAAACCAGCTCATTTTCTTAAAGCTGTTTATCCCCTCAGTGCTGCACAATTTACATTACACAGCAGTCCAGAAATAAGTAAATGGCATTGCAACAGAAATATTTCTTCATTTGTAACTTAAAAAAGAAAGCTATTGGAATGACAGGAATCAGACTGAAGTAGAGATGCCAAAGCCAGCCTCAGATACAATTCCCCAGAGGATATAAACAGACAGAAATGTCTGGTGAGCAGAAGGAGAAAAAAAGTTAAAACTAAAATTATTTTTTTAAAAAGTGCACAGTTAATATGGTGAAAAGACTCCTGGATTCTCATGGTTGTAATATATATGAATTGTGCTTCTAAGGAAGTTTTTCTGTCAAGGAAACTGCACAGTAAATTAGAAGATAAACTCATGCTCTTTGTGTAGCCTGGCCATCACTTTTTAAAGCCCATCAAAATTTATTTTGAGTCTAGTACCTGATATGATAAAATTAGAGGCTGGAAAAGACCATAAGCAAGTTGTTGACAGATGACTCAGGCCCCAAAGTTCCTTACAATATCCTGGTGCTGGAAGACCCCAGGAGCTGTAAGATTATTTTCACTCCGATGCTGAAATGCAGCAGGAAAAGGCTGCTGAGGTACTGCTATCTGTTATCACTAACATTCTACAGAAAGTTAGTTAACCAATTGTTTTAAAGCGTAGGAGTATAATTTAAATTTTTCAGCTTCGTTGGTTGAGTGGGAAGGAAACAGACAAAATCGTATCAAAGCTCAATACTAAGGATAAAGATAGCAAACATTTAATAGGATCACAGAATCATTTAGGTTGGAAAAGACGTCCAAGATCACAGAGTCCAACCTTTGACAAACCACTTCATCTAACAGACCACAGCACTAGATTTAGTATCGATCACATATAAGTCAATAGTTCCTCTGTCACAAGCAGACTGCTATTTCATGGCATAGAAACATTTTGCTTAAAAATAGCAGGCCACTGGGGATTCCTATCTTCAGATCTACCAACGCTTTACAAAAATTAACTGTTGCTTCAAGATTTGAGCCCTCAACAGATGCTGTATCTACCAGAGGAAATGTTTCTGGGTTTTACCAAAGCTGTTGAAACTGAAAATGATCAGTTACATTGCACAAAATCTCATGCAGATAAAATCCTTAGAGTAACAATGGCATGTGTGGAAAAAGGTTGCTCTGTCAGCAACAGCTGAGAACTACAGGCAACACCTTTCAACAAAACATTCAGAAGCTAGGATTAATGGAGGTGATTAAGAGCCTGTCTATTAAGATATTAAGCAAGATCTAAAGGAAGAAGAAGTGATATTTGGAGGCATGTTTTGGATTTGCTCCTCCTCGCACCACTTCCTTAAAAATCAGAAAAGAAGGAAAGGTACGGCATACCCTACACCTTCTACAGCATTTTCAATACCACTCTGAAAGGTGTAGAACATTCTTACCATGAGATTCCAGTCCAGCTCCCTGTGCCAGGCCATTATCATAAGACTGAAGAAAAAAAATGCCACAAAGCAGTTACTTTAGAACCACATCACTTTGACAGGCATTACAATTTTCTTAGCAAAATTATCATCAGATCATAGTCACAATTTAACGTGATTAAATTCTGACCCTCCAGCTGTGTGGCACAACACAGTTAACTAATCAGCCTTGTTTCAACGCAGGCAATTTTTAAGACTTCAGTGGAATTAATTTTAGTTCTGACATATGTTAGAAATCTGAAAAATGGTAAACATATCTTTGCCACAAAGAAAAAAGCATGTAATGCAGGCATAAAAACAACAAAAAAAATGGATATGCAATCAAAACAAAACAAAATTAAATGTATCATTTAGTCTGTCTCTAATCCAAGGGCAGTTTAACATAAAAAAAGGGCAAAATGCAAGGTACTACTACGTGTAGAATACTCAGATCCAAGCAATACTTTAGTAAGAAGCAAGTACATCAGGATTTTAAAAAAATGAGAAGGGAACCAGAAGCAAGAAGAAAATTTTAACATATATTGGAATAAACTTAAATTGGCCTATAAAATGTTACCCTTAAGAAATACTGTTACAGTGCTGAAAAATCACTCTGTTAAGTGCAACAAAAAGAGAAGCTCAAGTCTGACAAAGCATCAAGAATACCATAGTTCACATCTGTCATGAGCAATCTAGGAAGAGATGTTTATGTAAGAATAATAATCTTTCTTCCCTGGAAATCCATTAAATCATTTTACTTGAAAAGAAACAATGGATCATATAGGAAATTATTCATAAAATGGAAAATGTTTATTTTACAAGCGTTCATAGAACACTTAATTAATTACACTGGAAAAATACCAAATTGCCTAGTAGGAACAGTGAGGTATTTAAATCACAAAGGTCCTACACATTCTACATCAACTGCTCAGTTAATGATTGGATCAGTATCTGAACAGACAGAAAGCAGCAAAAATATTTCTCCCACATCCTCCAGGTGCTGACTAGGAATTTCTCATGTTTTCTCTAAAACAGTGGTTAGTAGATACAGGACGCCTTGACAAACCACTAATGACTCCCACAGTCTTAACCAAAGAATAGCTACAGGACTATCATATCTTTAGAAATTACCTAAGGATTATTTTGTACATCTGCTTTTAAAGCTGATGTGGAGAAGAAGAAAGTAAACCGAAGTAGACACAGAAGCTACATTAAAACTGTATTCCTGGTTTGGAGTTGTTGCTGCAAGCGGAATTATCTAAAAAGACTAATATCTGATACATACACTTCAAGTTGCAGCTTGATTTCTCAAGTTTGAACCAGTAAATTTTAGTAATCTATATGAACTTCTGAATGTTAAAGCACACAGTGTGAACTCTCCCTTTTTCACTGCCTTTTGAGAATGCAATACTAATGTGCTACCACACTCCACAGATGCATTAATTGCTAAGAAAAGGCAAGCTGATTAGCAAAGCTATGCTGGCAAAGCTAATTAACTCCACAAACAGCAATTTTAAGAGGAAGTGGCTTGCTTTATGTATGAGTAAGGAACTGGCTCTGGAGAAAAGTTGTTAAGTGTGCATCCCAGAAACTACAATGTTGGGCTGTACAACTAGTTTCAAATTCTAATAGACAATAGCTGACCTTTGGCTGATACCTATTTATTTACAGATAGCAGCTGCTCTTTGGGGACTTGTGTGCCCTAAAGAACTAGGGAATATTTTTATTTTTTTGTCCTTTTGAAAAGACTCAAGAAATTGTACACAAAAGGAGCTCTTGATTATTGCAACATGACAACTGAATAATTAAATACCATCCTCAGGAAACATTTTAATGGCCTCATCTGATGCTCTCTGTCTGTTCTGTCTTAGAAAGAAATAGTTGCTTCTTGCTCCCTCTATTTTTCCAGTGCTACCTTTTACTTTACATACCTCTGTCACACTCTATTTAACAATCTCATCTCCAGAATCAAGACTCCTAGTATATTAAATATTCCTTTCAGACAAGCTGATTCATACCTTTTACAGTCCAACACAACTTTCTGTCCCCTTCCTAGCTGCACCATTTCCTTTGGGATGAAAACTACATTCAAATATTCACAAGGTTAACTAACAGACAATGTGATGTACAGACCTACACTGAAGATTCTGCTCTTGGGTTTTGTTTCCTATCTTTTGTAATATTTGATTCTCCTATTGTATCTCTGCTAAGCTATCTGACTAAAGACTGATCTCAGTAAACACAAAGATCCATAAAGGATCAGAGGAGGAAGAATGGTCCTGACCTAAACAGTAAGAGCAAGCACTCTGCCTAAGCTCCTCCCTCAGACTGTGAAAGGTGAATGGATAAATCATTGTCCTTGGGTGAAACCCACTGAGAGGATTCAGCAGGGATATTCGCATCCTGAGAACCCAAGCTAACTAAGGTGAGCTACCAACTATGGGAAGCAGGGGAGGAAGATTCCAGGATTGTATAGAAATCCCCCATATCATGGACTGTTTTCTGGGGAATGCAGGGGTGTGCACAACTTACTATGGGATTGCTAGGGAAAGGATCAATGATAAGAAACGGAAATATCAAAGCAGACTGGGGAAGAACAAATAAGGGGAAACAGAGGGGAAAATGGGACAAAAGGTGCTACTAGGGTGTGAACAGACTGCAGGTCTTGTATGTAGTCCTTGTATGACTGAGTCGTGGTCTTGATGACCTCAGTCTGTCCAGGCAGTGTGACAGAAAGCTTCTTGAGGTGTACAGTAAGAAATACTAAGACATCAAATGACCCCATTTAAAAATAAACAACAAATAAAAACCAGTTTGGTCTGAAGCAGGAGATTTTGAAGTCTTTTTTTAAACTTGTTTCTCATATAAATTTTACCATCTCCCTGCTGGCAGCAACTACTGAAAACACTCATTTACAACAGAAGCTGTGTGTCATCACAAATTCAGGTCTTCTTTGTGGACCACAAGAGTTTAAGCTGTGTTTACTCACACCCAGGGAACTGCAATTTTCAAACTTGCTCAGCTTCTTTAAAAAACTGTATTTCAGTCTTGGAAAATGTAACTCAAACTAATGAAACAACATAAAAGAAATGGAAAGCTCCTTTACTCCAACCAAATATGAAGACAACTTACACAGACACAGAATAAAAGTGTACATACTTATGAATATTTTTTTTTCACTCCAAGTAACTAATAAATGAATTATGAAGTGCATGACTGGAAACACTTAAGCATGAACTGATGTCAAGAACTAGTTTATTTGAATCTGTCTATCTTTTAAAAAGCAGTACTACAGCTCAAGGAAATGTGAGGATTTTATTGATACAGTCCTTTATATGCTTTTTCTAAGTTACACGAACATCATACCTCAGTTTTCAGTTTTCAAAAACTTGCTTTCAGTTGTTTAAATAAAGAGGATTTTTAATTTAACTTGTAGTGAACAAACACACCAAATAAAATTATCTTGCTAGCACACACATTTTAATGAAAACACAAATGCAAAAAACCAAAATACTTTGTAATTCTCAACTCACTATAGCAGGAAGAAAAAATAAATAAATGACTGTAATACGTTAGTTTGGATAGAGATTTTTTTAGCTATAGTTAAGAAAAAATGCTATAAGCCTCAAAACATAGAAAGAAGAAACACTCACCATACTTCTCCTGATGTAGTCTATTGCTTTCTTCATATCCATGCCTGACCAGTTATCGAGCATGTAGCAGATACAGGAAGCACAGTACACAAACCTCATATCATTCTCACTTCCTTCCAGCACTGCACAGAAACTGAAAGAAATATTTCTGACTTGAGACACTGTTTCGCCTATTACACCAGAAAATATGAAATGCAGTTCAAGGAACTGCACAGTGTTTTCTTTAAAGATTAGTAGGCTCATAAATATAACCCAAAGCTACACCAGATTTTTTTTTAGAGGATGTGATTCTAGGCCAAGGAAAATGAATAGAACTATTAACATTTAGGGGCCTAAGTAACTATTTCCAGCAACATAATGACACCAGTGTTTATTTATTCCAAGATTTCACCTATTACAGTATATACAGATATATGACTTACCATTTTACCTCTTTTGAGCAGAATTCTTCGATCTCCTAGGAATCCTAATAGCTCACAAGGTTTCCTTCCTTACTGCAAAATGAGGACCAGTTTCCCAGGTATGTACAAAGGTAATTGCTAATACTACTGATGCCGTTTGGTTTCTGTCTTTTTTCTTTTATATGTTCTCTGTACTCTTTACACATATATTTGTAGCTCTGTAGCCTATTGTATTAATAGCTAATAGCTAATTCTTCCACTACTTTTCCACGGCCTTTTCCTAAGCAGAAAGACAAAACAAATTCCACAGCTCCAAGCCTCGGGGGGTACAAGGCCCTGTCCTATCTCAGTTCTTCCTGGGAACCAAGGCTGAGAACAACTCTGAGGTACATTTTCAGAAACAAAGTACAGCCAGTGCTGAGAGGGGGGCCCCAGGGAAGGGGCTGGACCTGGGGAGCAATTGAATCACCACCTGTCCTCCTAACTGGTGCTTTTAATCAATTATGCTAATTTCCTTAAAGCTATAAATATGTACTCACCCCTAGAGGGGATGGGCTTTTATGGACACCTTTCCATAACTGCTCCTGAAGACCTTCAAAATAAAGATCCCCTTTTATATTACCTCCTTGCTAAAATGATCTCGAGTTTCATTCCAGGTTGGGGGAAAAGGCAACACTACCATTTCTAATGTAAATGGTGAGTCTGTTTTTTATTTCTTATTGTTACAATCTCACCAAACTCTATGAACATTTAAAAATTATTGTATCTGGGCAATTTTGGCACAATCTCAGAGACTCCTAAGATGATGATGGATACCCTGATTTGGATGTTTGTATTAGGAAGTGGCTAGCAGGACCACGACAGTGACCACCCCCCTGTACTGAGCACAGGTGAGGCCACATCTGGAGTGCTGTGTTCAGTTTTGGGCCCCTCACAACAAGGAAGACATTGAGGTACTGGAGCATGTCCAGGGAAGGGCAGTAGCACTGGGGAAGGGTTTGGAGCATAAGTCTGATGAGAAGCAGCTGAGGGAGCGTGGAGTCTTCAGCCTGGGGGAAAAGAACACTGAGAGGACACTTTATCACTCTCTGCATCTACCTGAAAGGAGGCTGTGGCAAGGGTGGGGTTGGTCTCCTCTCCCAAGTGGGACAGAGGAAATGGCATCAAGTTGCACCAGGGGAGTTTTAGATTAGGTATTAGAAAAAAATTCTTCATCAGAAGGGTTATCTAGCACAGGAACAGGCTGCCCAGGGAAATGGAGGTATTTAAAAGACACGCAGATGTGGCACTTAACGACACGGTTCAGTGCTGGGCTTGGCAGTGCTGGGTTAACAGTTGGACTTCATGATCTTAAGGGTCTTTTTCCACCTAAATGCTTCTATGATATACAAAAATAGGTAAAAGGTTGAATTACCTGTAACAATAAATAAGCCTTTAATTGTTTCTTCTATGATTTGCTGCTTGGCAAGGTTCCATTTGGTTCAAAAAGCTAGTTAGCATCCTCTGATGACTTAACTACTTGCAAGAAGCCAGCATACACACATTTGATGACTTATATGACTACCAATCAAACTATTTTCTTACAGAACAAAAAGATTATAGCTACTTTTATAAAAAACATATTTCTTTTGTTTCATTCCCCGTGTAGGTTGTGAGAGTTGCAGAATATAAAATATCTTTTACCTTCCATCCTCCAGCTGGAGAGCTCTCAGTCCTGCCAGTATGGCATCTTTATTTACTCGACTTAAATCATCCCCAAGAATAACCAGACATGATAGTCCTGTGTAAGTCATTGCTATGTGCCCACTGTCATAGGGATGAGATATACCTGGACCCTAAAAAGGAGGAAAAAATTGAAATATTGAAATGTCACAAGACCTTATGCTACAGCAAAGCATTTTTTTTTTT
>VZTZ01038415.1:64320-114843 GCA_013400955.1 Drymodes brunneopygia | reverse complement strand
GCGGTAAACAAATTACTTTTCCCTTCACTCATTATGGTTACACTGAAGGTATCCTTCTTAGCTTTCCTCATCAAACTAAGCTACTGCAAAACTCTGCTGCCCTTCTAAACACTTGGTCAGTAGGAAGTTTTGGAAAAAAGCTTTGCCAAGAGCTATGTTTGTGAAACAGTTAGGCAAAAAGATGGGATGTCTTCAACTGTACCCAAGTTTGTCCTGACACACCACCAGGAATTTGCTTCCTGCCAACTGCGTAAGCACTCTTAAACAGCCAAACCTCTGGAGGGCCTCTCAGCAAAGATCTTACAACATAATGATATACAAGCAGAAAGCAGTGTGAGAGATTATTCTGTCAATTGAAGCAATACCAAATTAGCCACTTACCTACTTTCATCTCTATTTTAAAATAATAATCAGAGTTCAAACTATTTATACACCAAATAATCCCAGAAAGGGACACACAAGGATCACTGAATGCTAACTGAGATGCAAAAATGATAAAGGCTGACTAGTCCCACAACACAAATCATAGAAATGAGCAAGGGATTGATACAGCTGTGCTAAAATTATTATTTTTCCTTATGGTATTTTATAGGCCCATCCTGGACTGTACCACTTCATGAAAACACTGACCACACGTAACAAGATGACTTTGAATACTTGAGATGGTTCAGTTTGGAGCAACTGAAAGGTAACTATTTTAAACAGAATAGAAGCTATTTCAATACTGAGTAGTAGAGATAGATTTTTAAATTATGTTTTAGTAGCATTATTGCCTAATCAGTTGCAATTCTTATTTTGCAAGTCATCCTAAAAACATAAGGAAAAAGCAGTATAAAACCAAGTTTAATATTATTTTATGTGTAATTGGTATTTTGCAGGCAAGCCATGCTTATTTCCAAAGCCAAAAGGCTTTGCTTCTAGTAAGAAACTGGGAGAAAATTTAATATCCACCAGACAGCAAGAAACTGCTCTCACACAAGGGAATCAGAGACAGTTGGAAAAGGGAGGCAGAAAACAAAGTGAAATGGCTTCAGCAGCACTGAAAAAGCTATGTAACAGAGAAGAAGAATAGAAGAGTGAGTGCTGAGAGCTGCACCTCCTCTCCCTTATTTCCTGGACACTCTCTTGAGAAGGGAGCACAAATCTCAACAGCTCCTACTCCCATCCCCATGCTGCCAGTGCTGCCATCACTGTCTCCTATCCTGCACATTAAACAGACATAGAGAGCACATTAAATTGCTTTTGTAAAGTGCTCTCTACTGACTTGAGCTAATGCATTGGTGCAGACATACTCTGAGAAGACAACAAAGCGGGTATGGCCAGGGCCTATTCTCTGTGCACTTTGCCTTTTGTGATAATTAGTTTGTAGGTCCCACAGGAAACAGATTTACTTGGATCTCAGAGATGGAGTACAGTTCTGTTCCACTGGCATTACCATCACGCTCTTCACAATCTCAGCCTCCTTTAAAAGAATTAACACTCAAAGATAAAAGGTGAGGGGAAGCTTTCAAACATTTAAACTTGGCTCTGTGATGTGACGGTGTTCACTACTATATCAATTAGAACAGCTATTGAAACATAACTCATGGCCACCAAGAATTCCACTGACCACTGCAGACTGAGAAACTCTCTCTGCTGCAGAAGCATGGGCAAGATCTCTTCAAATACTGATAAAGACTGCTACTAAACATGCACTTGCACTGGTGCAGTCCCACTTTCAAAAGTCTTTCTTCTCACACCCGGCACTGTCGTACCAAGACAGGGTTCCTTCACCCAGAGTGACAATCCACACACAGAGCTAACTGCTCTGACACGTTTGCACAGTGGTGTGTGCTGGGTACTAAGTACACCAAGCCAGAACAGCTGGTTACAGACAAGAAGCATAATTATGCTTTCAAAATACATAAGTATGCAGTTACCTTATTTCCAAATACATGCCTACTTAATAGCTATTAGACAATCTTTTGCGTGCTTTGATATATTTCACAATACATTTTGCAGGTGTTCAGTGGGGAGGGGTTTTCACTTGGAGGTGGGTAGCCTCAGCTTTAGAGGTGTGTTTTTCACATTGCAATGGCTTAAGTTCACCTAAAGCATATGATTTTAGCTGATTTAGCTAATTTGAGTAAAACTTATGGTATGTTGCCAAATGCAGTATCCAGCTGCTAATGCAAGGTGTCTCTGCTTCTATAATCTCTTTACTCGTTTCAAAACTATTCTGCAAGACCTTGCCATTCTCACTTTGTAGAACCACAGAACAGCCTGGGTTGGAAGGGATCTTAAGGTCATCCCCTGCCATGGTCAGAGACACTTTACAGTAGACCATGTTGCATAGGATCCCTAAAAATGTAATACAAAGATGTTTGCTTAAAATAAAAAAATATATAATACAAAGATATTTTGGCCGAGGTCTATCTGGGCTTTTATAGTATTTATTTTTATCTTACATTTACTTTTATATTCTATTTGCTGTTATCTTTTCCGTGATTCACTCCACAAAATATTTTTAACTATTCATCTTTCACCAGTAGCAGTGTTGCAGCCTTGAGAAAATACAATGTTGTGTCAGGAACACAAAAGACATCTGCTTTTCCCCTAAATGGAAGGGGATATGTTAATTACCACAATCTTACACAGAAGTTTCAGCTATTGGCTTTCAATTTAGCCCTAAAACTGATTCACAACACTTTAAACATACTGAAAAGACCTAGGTCCATCTGAAACTTTGAAGAGACTGTTCACCCCTAAATTAAAAAGCTAGTTTAAACTTCAGTAACACCAAATAAGAGAGACTGTAAGATCTGGAGCCCTTTCAGTATATAATTATTTTCTAATTCTAAAAGTAATCATGTTTTAAATGTGACAACAGAGCCACTCTTAGCCTTCATTCATAGTCAAGACTGTTACAGTTCATGAGGGCTGTGTTGTGAGTTGGTGAAGTGGATATGCTTTTATTTCACTTTTGCTTCTGTCCCAAAAAGTTGCAAAGACACTACCATCGAACACCACAAAGGGAACAGCTAAACCCCACAACTCCCAAACGAAACCCAAATGACCTATCCTTGAAAGATTTAGTAAAGGTGGATGTTCTAACACAACCCTTGCTTTTTTCTATTATTTTGAAAGGTCTCTAGTGACTGAATAGTTTTGGCTACCTCTGCTATGGCACTTTCTTAGAGTTCAAGAATGAAATCACTGTAGTATGTATCATGTAATAGACAGCAAATGTCAGTGCAAATCCAAAATGCTTACAGGCTTTTTCAAAAACTATTTTTCAAGGCAGATTTAACAGAACATTTTTAAATAATGGAAAAAAATGATGTGACTAAACATGCCCCAGAATCATGACAGTGAATTGCCAAGTCTTTTTTTCTGAGTTATTTCAGAACATTTCAGGCAACAGTGCTGGAAATGCTTTAAACCTTTATTTGCCAATAAATCAAGCAGATGCAATCCCTCAAATGCAGATACAATGAAAAAGGACTGCAATGCTTGAATAAAGCCACGTCCATGTGCAAACAATCTTCTAGAGATAGTGACCTTGTGACTAATTTCTACAGGTAAAACGATTCCACCCCTTTATCCCATATGTATATTGGCCAACACATTCTAAGACACCAGTGGACTGCAACATACTTCCAGTAAAGATAATATTTCAGTATGAAGCATATACCATTGCAAATTGAGATTTAAATTAAAACATCAGAAAATGCTGGAAGGGGAAAGCAATGCTTTGGCAATCTTACAGACTTTTTCTCTTCACGGCCCTTTACAAGATCTCAGAACTATATCCAGAATAAGCTCTTCTGGCTTCAGACACTAGGGAGGATTTGAACAAAGTTTCCAAAAGTATGCACTGATTTAAAGTACTACACTGTAGAGCTGCTAAAGGTGTGATACAGCTGGAAAAGGAAAGTAGAGGCCAGTGTGCAGGAAGGAATGTGAAGGAAGTACAGTAGTTCTGTCCTGTGTTTGAGAGCGAAGAATCAAATCTCACTGAAAAGTGGTTAAAAAGCCTGTGAGAGCACTAAACTAGTCTCTGCTAACCTAATTTCTCTCTTTTATTAAAGGCATTTTCTTTTCACATGGAAGTTTAACTGTCTTGAACCTCAATTCACTGGGCTTCAAACCATCCTCCCTTATGGTCATGACAAAGAGGGATGAACAGAGCCTTGCCTAAGTCTGGGTAGGTATCAGGTGCAATCAAATACTTGTGATTCAACACAGGAAGAGAAATACCAATTGCACTTGCAGACACTGACTTTGGAGGAAATAGTCAGGCCCAGTTTATTAATATATGCCTCCCCACTTGGTGTCAGTGCCAAGATTTTCAGTGTTTTCTTAACAATGGGACAGCCTACATGGCACCAGACACATTGGCATCAGATGGGATTCACCTTTCTCAAAGGATCTGGACAGCTCCAGAAGTGGTTCATGGGAACCTCATGAGATTTAACAAGACCAAGTGCAAGGTGCTACACCCAGGTCAGGATAACCCCAGACTGAGAGGGCACAGACTGGAAGAGGAAAAGTCATTACAAGCAAAAGATCTGGGGGATCTGGTAGATAAGAGGCTCGACATGACCTGGCCATGAGCACTCATAGCCCAGAAACCCAAAGCGGTGTAGCCAGCAAGGGAGGAAGGGGATTCTGTTCCCCTCTGGTGAGACCCTATGTGGAACGTTGTGTCCAGCCCTGGGGTCCTCAGCACAGGAAGGATGGGAACCTGTTGGAACTCATCCAGAGGAGGCCACTAAGTTCATTAGAGGGCTGGAGCACCTCTCTTATAAGAAAAGGTTACAAGAATTGGGATTTGTCAGCATGGAAAAGAGAAGGCTTTGAGGTGACTTAATTGTGGCCTTCTAATTCCTGAAGGGACCCTCCAAGAGAGACGGAAAGAGACTTTTTACAAGAGTGTGCAGTGACAGGACCAGGAGAAATGGCTTCAAACTGAAAGAGGGCAGGTTTAGATTACATATTAGAAAGAAATTCTTTACTGTGAGGTTGGTGAGGCATTGCAACAGACTGACCACAGTTGTGGAATCCTCATCCCTGGAAGCATCCAAGGCCAGGCTGGATGAGGTCCTGAGCAGTCTGGTCTAGTGGAAGGTATCCCTGCCTGTGGCAAGGGGACAGGAGCTAGATGATCTTAAGGGCCCCTTCCAGCCTGAACCTATGATACCTATGACACCAAAGAACAGCATGTTCTGCACCACTTAATTAGGGTTATTCTGCCCTTCTCTACCTCATGACAATTTGTCAGCTGGAGAAGTTTTCCTTTGTTATTAAAAGACCAGAGAAGGAGGACACTGCACGGAGATCAGCCACAATTTGTATCCCAATTTCTTCACTGCTGTGAGAATTGAAGTTCTAGGTAGCATTTTAGTATGATTCTTATACGCATTTCTTAAAAGTTCTGCAAACATTTCAGTATTAATAGTACAAAATTCCCTGCCTTCCACATACTTTGTAATTAAGCAGTTAATAGTATAAAAAAGACACAAGATCATTTATTGCCTAATTGAAAACATTTCACATACACATTCTTAACTGACCTTGGAGGGATTGAATGGCATCCCTAAATATGAAGAACCTCTGAATCCACAGCGATTCATGTTTGATCCTGGAAAAGATTAAAACAATACTCAACTAACTTGTTTTGTTGAAACATTAATTATAAACCATTATTCTCTAATGAGATCAAGACCCATTAGTTCAACACTATTCACAGCCTTAACAGAATGTGCATGTGTCTCTCAGTTCCCAACCTTAGTGTGTTATATGATTAACAAAAAAAAATAAAACTAAGAAAACCACAAGCAAACTTAACCTACTTACTGCTGCAGTGACAAAACACAAAGCATCACACTTTTATTATTCACACATCACTTTTATTTTTTTTTTAAATTTGATGGAAATACAGTTTGTATCACCACAGACTTGTCTTTCATGTTCACAAAAAAAAAAAGGACTGCTCCCCTGGGAAAATGGCCAGAGTTAACATATTTTTTTATTCCTTTCTGGATTCCTGCCTGGTAATACCATCTGTTCCCAAGCAAAACTGTTTCAAGATACTTTGCAACATGTTCAAGGACAACAATTTGCAGTTCTAAGCACATTGTAGCTATCAAACATTTCTGTCAGTGATTCAGTGTAATTTTTTTCAAAAGTGTCACAATACTTGAGCATACAACACGTAGAAGTATGAACCACACACTGTCAAGAGTTAAGTACAGCTTTGCAGGGCTCAAACTTGCTTTTGTATGGCAAAACCTCAGTTGTTTACTGCTCAGTGTCTGAAACTAAAAGCCTAATGAATGCCACAGTCAAACAGCAGCTGAGTATTCTGAAATTGTCTCCACCTTTTTTAAGTTATTCAGCCTTTAAGCTAAAAATCCTCATGAATATTAGGAAAAATTGCTGCAGAATAAATAAGAATGAATAGTTATAAAGCTGAAGAATCTAAGTAGCATCACTATGCAATGTGGCCTACAAGCTCTGGTGTAGTTTAGTAGCATATTACCTTCTAATTCTAACTATATTCTGTATGCAAAATTTAAACTAGAAAGGTTTTATTAGCCTAAGAACTTCAGCTTGGCCTGAAGTATGCAAGTTTCTCTGCAAGACAAGTCTTTGGATCTAACTGACATGGAGTGAAACACCTGCAATTCTCCACTTCCTCCACAGTTCAGTCAAAAGTACTTTTTAATGATTCTACACATGTAACAAAAGCAAATTCAGCCTGCTTAAAAGCTGGTGTGCCACAGTCAGACCCATTAAGAGAAACAAAGAATAACTGTATTTGTAGACCAAAAAAAAAAGTCTGTAACCATTTTATTTTATTATAATCTAAACATTCTCAGCAGAGAACATTTGTCTGTTCACTTCCAGTGCAAAAAACTTGCATTTCATGTTGCATCAGCCTCTGGAAAGCACAAAAAATTAAACAAGTCTTAAAGATTAATCTAAGGTCCTGAAGGACACTGCCCAAAAAAGCATCACAATCTCAAAAATGATACAATGTGAACAAATCAGTAAGAGAAGACCTAGAATTCCTTCCTGGTAAATCCCAGACTTCCTAGGCAACATCATGGAAAACTAAACCACCATTCACTTTCAGTAAAAATGGATCTGTGTCTGAAGTGTTTAAGCAAACTAGTGTGGAAAGCCTACATCCAAAAAAGAGCTGCTATGCTACTAACACACAGCTATTCTGGCTGCTGCAAAGGAAACATGCTACAACTGAGACTGCTCTGCTGTTGAACAGAACTCAGCTGACAGTTGCTAGATGGAAGGATTCATCCCAGAAATACTGATCCCCATCACTGGTCTTTTGGAGTGTAGCTTGTAATTCATTATCAAGGGTAGATAATGATCAAGGGTCATGGCAGCATGAAACCCAAGTTTTGTGGGCTGTTAATGGGTCACTTTCATTGCCTTCTGGATTCACAGATGCTATACAAATAGATTAAAAATAAAGTACATTAATGAAAAAATGATCTGTTACTCCCTTTAGATGTCCAACTTGCATGTAGTATTTAAAACCTTTCTTGTACTACTAAACTTCTATCAACTAGAAAACAGTATTTGCAATTTTAAAATTGTATTTAAAGTTGGATTTTTAACTGTATTGCTATGAATTTAAAATCTAATTTGACATTTTTTGTCAGTACTTCTCATCACCCACTCTGTACCTCACACACTGGTTCCTAGAAAAAACAGAAGACCAGCACCTTTAGGGAAAATTTTAGGGCAAAATTGCAGGGAATTTCATCCTGTCCTCAAATGCATTAATGTGCCTGCAATAGATGCTTCCGAGACCTTTGGTATTACAAGTGAGTTGCTAAATCTCTAGTCTCAATATGTGAAGTAAAAAATAGAATTCTGAGCTGATAAAGGAAACATTAAAACAGGAAGTGAAAACAGCTTGTTTTTAACCACATGACTGGAACACTGATGTAGCGTCTCAAAATGGTTTTTAAAATCAAATGAGAACCAAAGGTGACTTAGAGGAAATGACTGTCTTTCAGTTTATGAAATAAACTTTTACAATGTGAAATTTCATCTTCTGCAAAGCTGGTTTTACTATTTCATTGCAAAGTACTTGTACTTCTTGTTTTATGGAAGAGCTTAGTATTGCTAATCAAACTCCTCACTTTCACCAAAAATGGGCTGTCAGAACCAGAAACAATTAAAAATTAAATAGACCCAAATTAAAAGTATGTGATCACAGCTTATGTCTCTTGGGAAAAAACTGCTGGAGTGGTCAGTTCAGCTGCAGCAGAGTTTGCTGTGCATCAGTTCAACTGCAGCTATGAAACGATACCACCTGGTGTTCACTTCCACCACTAACCTCACTTAGCCACTTTCCACAGGAGCTTAACACAGAGCAAAAAGTAACAAATATTTCATGAACTGCTGTGTAACTATGGCAAGCTGAAAAAACACACCTGGAAAAATTTCTCACATTTGGCAACTAAGGAAAACTGACCCTCTTCCAAAACCAAAATACTTCATGCTTAAATCAAGAGCTGAAACTTTCCTGTGAAGAAAATTATGCTATTTATGAGTCCTTAAGCCAGAGAGTCCTTAAGATAGGTAAAAGAGCTTCAAGTGATGACCACAGACAACTTAAGAGCTCTTTTTTTACAGACACAGCATTTTTGTTATTTATATTTTATGATTTCTCTTCTCTTGCAAGGAAGGATTGATAAACTTTTACCACTACCTTTCACATTCAGATTATCCATGCATTCCTCTGGCTGCAAGGCTTCTCTCCTTTGGCTAAGTACAGGAGTTTACATACATTACTAAAATCTTGTAATATATTAAAAAAAAAATTGTAACTTTAACATAGGCTGATTCAGTCAGTACATTCAGATAAAAGTAAGCATAAGCTCTTCTCACTGAGCTAGAGCTTGTAATTGTTCCTGTAAATCAAAGTACTAGAGTATGTCACCAAAAGTTGCATTCTCTAAAATGGAAGTCCATTATACATTCAGATAAATACTTCAAATATACCCATTAAAGGAAGTTATGTTGGAAGAAAATTTGTATTTTTGCTCAAGAAACTCATGATCCAAAAGCTCACATGGATCAATGATTTCAAGAAAATCAATGCCATTTTATACATTTTTTTTTCAATACTGCCACATAAGAAGAAAGAATCATTAATACTAATCTATATTTAGACTTTGATAGAAGTAAGTTTTAGGTCTGTCATGTAGCATACTGGCTTTCAGTCTGGTATCCATGGGTCCTGGGGATTCAGACCGACAAATTAAATATGTTTCAGTATTCCTTTTGGTTCCATTTCTTAGTACAGCAAAGCTAGTGAAGCATCTAGCTGTCACAGAAAGTACAATTTTCTTCCCTTTTGCTTAGTGGGCTGGCACTGGCACTCCCAATCAACCCAGTTAACCAATGCAACACAAAGCTAACCTTCTGCTAGACAAACAAATATGTGTTTTTCTGCCACTTCAGCAAGCTCTCAAGCAGGGTCAAACAAATGCCACTGTTCCTATGGGGGAGGATAGTGGATGAATATGGCCAAGCAGTGTGCTTCCACTGTGTAATTAGATGACTTGAGTACAAAACTCTGGATTCACTCTCTTTTAAAAGTGCTGAACTGGCTCTGAATGTGACTTGCAAGAAACTGGAATACATCTTTCTTAAATTGATATGAGTTGCACTTCAGGTAGTTAAAATAAACTTGAAATTCTGTCAAGGAGCTGCACTATAAGAGGAAAAACAGGAAAACATTGACATGATAAGGATCTTAAGAACAAGCAACTAGTTAAAAGAGGGTGTTTTGGTAACCCCTTCTCAATTTCGCTAACACTTCAAAAAATACGCCTTAATCTAAAACCGTGTCATTTCTGGTTAAGGCTTGTAAAAGAACATCACTCTCCTCAAAATGAAAAAGGGAAAAAGCACTTTTTAAGATTTCAACTTCTTTCTAAGAGGAAACATAGTGAGGTCTTCTTGCAGTGAACACACAAACAAAACAAAGACACATAGTAGCTATGAACCTAAGCAAAGCATTCACTAAAAGGGAAGGAGAGGTAACAATGGCCAAAATCTATGCAAGATGAAGTCAAACTATTTAGCATGTGTTACAGAAGACAGGGGCCCTTCGAACAAGCAGAAGGCAGTAGTAAGTTGAAGCATTCAGCTAAGAATGTGTTTATGTGTAAGGATCAGCTTGCACATGTGACATGCCATTCCCTCTGAATTAGAACTGTATTCAGCTAAAATTATGGTACCCAAAGGACATTATTTGTTTGAATCACAGCTATAGTAAGAAGAATACAGTCTACCCTGACAGACCTTAATCTTCAGCTTCTTTAAGTGTGTTTTGATTAGGCTGACAGAGCATATGTTTGCTTTCTTACTCAGTAGATCAAGGTCTCACCACTTAAGCATTTAGTTTCACACAAAATTTCAAAGGTTACAAGCCTCTGAAGGGAAACTCCCATTAGCCATCAGATATATTACACACCAGTAAATACAAACATGTCACTTAAATCACAGGGTATTGTGAGACTTTATCTATGAAGTGCTCTAAACCACCAAATTCTGAATTTTCTAGCAGGTTCTGTAACATTCTGCTGTGGTGGGTTGATGCCAACCAGCAGCTGAGGCAAGAAAACAGAGAGATGGAGAGAAGACTCAAAGAGTGAGACAGAGACAGTTTGACAGGTAAAGCAGTTCTGGGAACACGGCAAAGCGAAGTAGGAATTAATTTACTACTTCTCATCTGCCAGGCAGGTGTATAGCCACTTCCCAGAAAGCAGGGCCTCAGCAGGTGTAAGGGTTATTCAGGAAGACAAATGCCAGAATCATGAAGATTGCCCCCTTTCTTCTTCTTTTCCCAAGCTTTTATTGCTGAAAATTATGTCAGATGGTGTGGAGTGTCTCTCCAGTCAGTCCTGAGGTCAGTCTGGGTCAGCTGTCCTGGCTGTGTCCCCTGCAGCATCTGCCATGGGAAAAGGAGTGCAAAGGCAAAAAGAGCCAGCCTTGAATGGCACTGCTCAGCAGTAGCTGAAAAGACTGGTGGTTACCAACACTTGTAGTAGCAGGCTCAAAACACAGCAGCTTAGAGGCTACTTTGAAAAAATTAATTCTAGCCCAGCCAGTACTCCTACTATAACAGTTATTGATAAAAATAAACAGATACTAAGTTTGCAAAGCATCAATTGTTCTGTCTCCCATCCACTAGAGAAAAGACTGTAAGGTAGCAGTACTTCTCAAAATAATTTGAATTTACCATCTTAAAAAAATACTTTAAATAAAAATCAAGTTCAGGCCTGTGTGTAAAGGAAGCCTTGGAGGGACAAATGTGAAAAGCAGAGAAATTTATTGTTCTAATAAGAATGACAGGAATTCTATATTTGACTGATAGTAAAATTTAGACATTCAACCACTGATGCAAACAAGAATAAACCCCAAGATTCTGTAAAAACATACTCCCATTTAAAACGTAGCTTTTAAATTGATTTTCAGTCCCAGAGTCAAACTTAGTGAAGACTTTTATCGAGCACAATGCAATTACTTTAGATTGGTGGAATTCATCATTATAAAACAGTGTTTTAATTTAAATTTTTTAAAGCCAATATTCCACGGAAAGAGAGATTTATCAGAATGCATGAAAAAAAAAAGCTGCAATAGCATGTTTCTTTAAAAGTAAAATGTTGTGCTTTCTTGGTTTTGGTTTTTTGGTTTTTTTTTAATCTGGACAGATTCCAATCCATCAAACTAGCAATCTCCTCTTTAACTAGAGATGCACAAGCACTTTGAAACCGAAAACTTCAGTGCTGTAGCCTACCACAGTTCAGTTACTTCTTCAAAGAGGCCGAAAGAGGGAGCAGGAGCTCTGCTGCTGGGAGGCTGCCAATTAGCAAGCATTGCACCCACCCAGGAGTAAAAAACAGAGAGCCAATATATTTTACTGCAAGTAGACATTACAGGAGTGTACGTGTTTCCTTCTTCACATTTAGTCATTCAATATCCAATCTGCTGCTATCAGCATCATTTACATTTTGCGTGTTCTACTGTCCAACAGAAAAAGCAAAACGAAATACAAATAACGCTGAAGTTTTAGCAGTCAAGTGACCAGATAAGAGCAGTGTTATTACCAAAAGCATAATAAGAACAAGAGTTATTACAGTATGATACAAAAATACAGGACTGAAGGGAAGCTTGTTCTACTACTGAAAAGCAGAGATTTATTACTCGGAAGCACAGAATGCGCTGCCGAAAGTGCCCTCCCCAAAACTCCTCTCAGTTTTATGAGGGGCTGATAGCTAGAAAAAGAAGGAACACATCTTTGCAGAACTGTTAGCCTCCAGATCTGCATGCTGAGATTTTTACTGCCCTCCCTAGGAGGCTCTAGACAATGGCAATATTCTAAACACTGGCCAGGTAGAACCCCCTGAGAATTACTGCATACTATCAAAGAGAAACAAAGAGAAATGCCTGTTCTAATCTTACTTCTTGCTAACTTCCCTGTTCTTTTGGAATTAAGTCTTGAAGAATGGGATAAAAGCCACAAAGTCAGCAACTCCTAAAAGCAAAGCATAATACATCATGGAAAGACTTCTTAATAGTAAGGCACAGGAATCTTCTAATTGTTAAAAAACTCTGTAGGAATATTTATGCAATCCAAACTCCTAATTTTCAAGGATCAATCCTGGAATAGAAAACAAGAAAAAAAGAAATCTATCAGAACTAGTTCCTGTGGTGGATCTGATGGTTTCTAAATCCCTAGAGTAAGAAAAAAAGACTTTTTTATTACTGTTAAAATAAAGCATTAGTAGTTCTGACTTCCATATGCTTACTTTGTAAAACTGATTTTAGAGACCTAATTTGTAGTTTATAATTAGAATAGATAATATAAGAAAACACACAATTTTCTTTTTACATCCATCCAACACACATGTTCATGACTTTACAGACAGGCAACTGGAATCACCTTTTCTCCAAAGACCACCAGCCTGGAGCTGTGCCCATACCAGCATTTAACATGCCAACACCTCCTGTCAAAAAGCAGCAGTGCCACACCCACGTCACCCTCCCTCCTTCCCACCCCTCCTACTGCTACCAGACATTCACTTGAGCTGCCACAGAAAAAACAGCCAATGCCAGCTAGCCCTCAGTAACAGCATCTTCCTAACTTCTGACAAGTCACTAGGGTAGACACATTTCCTGCGTGTTCCCTCGCCAGCTTTTCTGCTATGCACATTCCAATCTGATGACAGCTGAGATTCAGCAGCAGCATTATTCCTTCTCAAAACCTTGGGTAAATTCAGCCTCCAGAAATCTAAGGAACAGATTTTTCTTTCTCAAGCAGGGACTGTGTTTATCCTTTTTGCATCTTACCCTTACACCTTCAGTTCTCCAAAAGCCGTTGTAAATAACCATGCCTGTGATCACAGCTCCTGGCATTGGAGTGGAAGTCAATATAATCACTATTAGACTTGTAATACTTTCACAACACATGCATTTCTTTTAGAGACAGGTGAAACATTCCTCTGAGATGCCTAAAGGTGCAACTTTATTATAGTATTTTATACTGGCTTATCTTCAAATTAATTTCTGCTTTTTCTAGCTTTATTACTTGTGTGGGACTTATTTCCAAGATTTGCTCAACATCACTACCTGAAATTATCAGGACAGCACTTCAGGAAGGTCAACCTTGTTATTTTATAAAAACAAGAGCCATCCGCTATTCCCCAAGTAAAAAGCAAAAGTAAAAATGTTAATATCAATTTAAAAAAACTAAAAACTCACTCACTGTCTTCTGTGGGAAGGACCTGCAGGGAATAAATCCATTCTATTATATCATCTTTGTTCACCACATCTAAGGAATCCAACATATCCAGACCAGAGAGTGCGAAAAATGCAATTGTCAACCTAAAAGAAAAAGATAAGACTTACACTTCCCACCATAAATATCATGGGGAAATTAACAAATGGTTGCAGCAACAGATACATCTATGAATTCTCAGCCTTTGACAGTGGTGAAACACAGAGCCTAGCTCAGAATACCTGAAAGTCATCTACTGGACAAAATAATGTTCTTTGTACTGAAAACATTTCTCTGCCTCAAAAAGGTTTTTCATATAAGCTGATCCTTTTATGTAATAGTGATATGTCAATTAAAAATTTACCTAAAGGTCTGTTAACCCAAAAGAAAACCCCAACAAAACAACCCACTACAAAGTAAACTAGGTTATGATATTAACGTATGGAGCACTAGTTCTCTGTGAAGAATTCTTACATAAACAAACCCCTGAACATCCATTAGATACATATGCAAGGTAACCCTTAACTATAGTAAGCTGTCTCTCATAGCGTCCCAAACCAAATTTCAGGTGCTTAGAGATCAATGACAAACACCAAAGACTACTTTGCAAGCAAAAAACACATAAATAGGCACACAGGATGAATTAACATCTAGAGGTACTTATTTCTGGTCCTTGGGTGTAAAGCAGCCTAGATGACTACCTTACTTAAACATCTAAAATTAAGCATGTCACATTCAAGTACCCAACAGAGCAGTGCAGTAGCCAGCATGCTGAATTTCCTACAACTTGTTTCGTGCCATGAACATGTGCTATCATACCTGCTAACACCTTCTTTGCAGGGTTTGTTTTAACTTAAACCATTGCAGCCACCCATGGCACGGCCATCCAACAGTGCATTACTCACTCTGACAGAGCACCAAAGCAACAGCATAGGGTTAGGAACTTGGGAGAACTTGCTATGAAAGCAAATGCTCATGTAATGGTACCTTGGATGTTCTGACTCAGACAAAAATTAGCAGGATGTATATTTTGCCACCCACACTTGTCCACTGATCCTTCTAGAAATTCTTGTTCTCCTTACAGCAGATAAGATGATGGATTGTGAAATGACTGCTACACATGCAGAAACTACAATTCAGCATGCCGAGGAAAACCAACAGTTAATACCAACTTTCCTTAGAAGACTTAAGTTCTAATTTGTATTTACCTCACAAACTGGTGAGCCACCTCGGCCACCAGTGGTTGGCACCTCTGAAGAGACAGATGTGGACAGGAGCCTCCAGAGCCAATTAATTTCTGCATGAGGTTCTGCATCAGAACCACAAACAGTAAGATCACGAAAAAAATGGTGATGTGAGTCAGCCCAAAGCACACATCCAAAAGAATTATTCTAATTAAAACACAGCAGCCAAATGACAGTGCAGCAGATGCTAATCTCAGTACAGTGGCACAACCTCCTAGGGTGACATTCCTACCAGTGGGCTGGTAAGATATGTATCTTTACTGGTACTATTTCAAATAATTTTTTTGAGTAGAGAAAGCCAAAAAAAGTACGTTGCACACAAAAGTATTTCTGTGCAGAACAAGAGTATATTTAACCCTTCCAATGACTAAGAAATTGTCTTTCAAAGTGCAAAATTAACACTTCAAGGCTTATATCAACTTTTACCATTGATCAGATCTCTGTTTAACCCAAAATCTGACCCTGGATAATAAATAACTGATTTTGAAAAAAACTCACTAATTTTATTTTAAAAACCCAAGGAATTTACTGCTCAGCTACAATAAACTATTTCTTTGAAACATTGCCTGTACATTCCGATTTTCACAAACACTGACAATCTTTTACTAGAACTATTTAAAAGTCATTTTCACTCTATTTTACCCAGCTAAGTTGTCTCCAGTGAGGCACAGACAACATATCAACATCAGTACTAGAAACTGCTGCAAAGCAGGGCCAAAACGACAAGGCTATACATACAATACAGCCAGTAAATCTCATCTACAATTATAAATGCATATGCCAGATATATGGACTTAAAAAGTGATTTGCATAGAGTTAGGGTTCAGTTCACTTATTTAGAGCTGACTGTCTGTCTCCAGCATTACTAAGGAATGGTCTGTAGTGTGTTGGAGTTTATTTACAGTGGGCAAGAGCATCTGCTATCACTGGTCATAGAGATGTCGCAATACAGCTGCTTAGGTACTTATCCTTACTCCATATGCTATCCTTCCTTACAGAAAATGAACAGACACATGTCCTAGCAAAACAACTCTCAGCAGCAGCTCAGGTGACACATGCCAAGAAGTGTAAAAACTTTATCTACAGCCATTTCCACAGAGGATGGTCAACAGGACACTTTGGATGGCAGATTCAGACCCCTTTGTCTTCAAGCGTGGACAAAGACTAAAGTTTCACAGAAGAATTCAGAAAGTATTTGAAGTGACAAATTTGAGAAACTGTTTAAGTGTGCTACAAAGAGCACCATGAAGTACCAGAACCTTAAAGACTTCAGAGACCAGGAAAGTTGCATTCTCCTGCAAAACCTCATGGTGCTGACAATCAGTGTGCATGAAACACTATAAATCAGAATGTTCAAAAACTACTCTTGCTGCAACTACTGTTGCATGCAATAACTACAGATAAAAATAATTACAAACGCTTTGAACCAAGAAGTTGAGTAGAGAACATGAAATTAATTTTCTTTATTCTCTCTTACTGTTTGACAATCTACAGCTTAAGTCGGAATGCACCAATATAGTGAGGAAAATTTCACTCTCTACCACCCTTGTCTGGTGAAAACAAATACAGTTTTCTACTGCAGTGCAGTGAAAAAAATCTGACAAATGACATCATTTATTTATTTAACAAATCAGTCTTTAATTTAGTTGAGTTTCCCCATCTAACTCAAAATGGAACCACTCCAACTCAGGAACAGGGGAAATACAAATAAAAGGGTAACAGCATTTCTTTCTGCAGCTGTATCAGCTCCAGAGGTTTGCTGAAGGTTTGCTGAACTCAGGGACCTTGAACTTGGCCAAAAGGCAAACTTCCCTTGAAGTCAAACTGGAGATGATGCATTTATGGTTCAACCCCCTGTTTAGAATTTGTCAACAGACTGGTGTGGCCCCTGCAGAACATGCCTACATTGTCAAGGGCCTCTGGAGATCACTGGTCCCACCTTTTGCAGAACACAGGGCCTCAGAGGAAATGACCCAGGACCCTGACAAGCCACATCTTCAAAGGTGACTCCATCACTTCAACAGGCAAGCTTTTAATAGTTAACTCTTCTAACAGCAAAGAACATTTTCCTACAGCCAATTCTCCCTGAAGTTCCTCATTCCCACAGCCTCCTGCCCCATCACCATGCTCCCTTGCAAACAGTACAGCTTCATCTTTCTTTTTAAGTAGTTTCCCACCAATGGAAGACTGTGACTAGATCTCTCCTCCTCTAGGCTGAAGACACCCCATTTCTTTAGCTGTTTTCAAATGTCAGTGGGGCTAAGGTTAGCTATTTGTGTTATCACTCTAAAACATCTGCATGCCATGGTAATTTTAAGGCCTATACACAGCTGAGCACAGGACACGTAGGCTTCCCTTCGCTGTCATCTAAAATAAACGAGAAAGTAGACTGAAACACCAGATAATTTTTAATGAAGAAATTATTTACAGCTCTGCAATCAAAATTTCACAAAATTACAGAATAGCTGGGGCTGGAAAGGACCTTTGGAGTTCATCTAGTACAACCCCCTTCTCCTAATGCAGGTTTACCCAGAGCAGTTTGCACAGGATATGTCCAGGCAGGTTCTGAATATCTGCAGGGAAGAAAACTCCACAACCTCTCTGGACATTCTGGTTCAGTGATCAATCACCCCCAACGTGAGGAAGTTCTTTCTCATATTGTGATGGACCTTCCTGTGTTTGTCTGTTGTCCTCTGCCCTGTCACAGGGACCACTCAAAGAGTCTGGCCCCATCCTCTAGCCACCTACCCTTTAACATACTTGAAGGCATTGGTAAGACCCTCTCTTAGTCATCTCTTCTTGAGGCTGAACAGGCCCATTTACCCCAACCTTTCCTCACAGGACAGATGCTCCAGCCCCTTAACCATCTTCAAAGCCCTCTGTTGGCCCCTCTCCAGCAGTTCCATTTCTGACTTTTCAATACAAAGTCGTGTTATTCCATACACAGCTCAGCACTACCTGTTCTAGTCCTTACATGTTTATGCCAAGTGTTTGTCCTCTCGACCGGAATAAAGCAGGATGATCTGATCAAAGCCATGGAGCATTCCTCACAGCATGACTTGCTGGATACCANGGCGCCCGTCCCGCCTCCCACCGCGCGGCCCGCCGGAGGAGCCCGGCCCGCTGCTACCTGCTGGTCTCCAGGGATGAGTAGCGCTCGGGCAGGATCTGGAGGCACCGCTGGAAGAAGCGCACGTGCCGCTCCCGCAGGAACTCCAGCCGCTCCGGCTCCCCCGGGCACGGCGGAGGCGCCGCAGCCGTCGCCGCCATCTCCATCTCNTCTAGGCTGAAGACACCCCATTTCTTTAGCTGTTTTCAAATGTCAGTGGGGCTAAGGTTAGCTATTTGTGTTATCACTCTAAAACATCTGCATGCCATGGTAATTTTAAGGCCTATACACAGCTGAGCACAGGACACGTAGGCTTCCCTTCGCTGTCATCTAAAATAAACGAGAAAGTAGACTGAAACACCAGATAATTTTTAATGAAGAAATTATTTACAGCTCTGCAATCAAAATTTCACAAAATTACAGAATAGCTGGGGCTGGAAAGGACCTTTGGAGTTCATCTAGTACAACCCCCTTCTCCTAATGCAGGTTTACCCAGAGCAGTTTGCACAGGATATGTCCAGGCAGGTTCTGAATATCTGCATGGAAGAAAACTCCACAACCTCTCTGGACATTCTGGTTCAGTGATCAATCACCCCCAACGTGAGGAAGTTCTTTCTCATATTGTGATGGACCTTCCTGTGTTTGTCTGTTGTCCTCTGCCCTGTCACAGGGACCACTCAAAGAGTCTGGCCCCATCCTCTAGCCACCTACCCTTTAACATACTTGAAGGCATTGGTAAGACCCTCTCTTAGTCATCTCTTCTTGAGGCTGAACAGGCCCATTTACCCCAACCTTTCCTCACAGGACAGATGCTCCAGCCCCTTAACCATCTTCAAAGCCCTCTGTTGGCCCCTCTCCAGCAGTTCCATTTCTGACTTTTCAATACAAAGTCGTGTTATTCCATACACAGCTCAGCACTACCTGTTCTAGTCCTTACATGTTTATGCCAAGTGTTTGTCCTCTCGACCGGAATAAAGCAGGATGATCTGATCAAAGCCATGGAGCATTCCTCACAGCATGACTTGCTGGATACCATGAAGTGCAAAGAATCTTACTATTTTATTGGTTGAATAAGATTATCAAACCATCTACATGTGTCCAATTAACAAGTGCAGCTTGATAATCACATTACTGGTCTTCTTACACCTCAGATATAACTATCTTGGGTGAAGACTTGAAGAGTATCAAATAAGTACATTCTGAAGCCATTAGTGGAACAAATGTCCCTCCAGTTCAAAGTGAGGAACATACTGCACTAGTATTTTCTCTTTTAAACTAGGTAATGAAGACTTAAAAATATTTGTTACATGAACAACAGTCTTCTGCATGCCTAAGCGAAGCTTAAGTGATTTATTTTAAAATAACTTCCGGGGCGGATTAAGAGAGCGACGCACTGGATTTAAAACAGATTAGAAGAATCAACAAGTCTTCCCTCGTGGATGTCAAGCAGTTTACGCGAGTAGCGACTAGACCCCTACATTAACATATATTTTCCGGGAGCCGTCTGCTGGTGGGCAGACCTATAGGGCTGCTTTTCCCTCCGGCCGCGGGGCGCTGCTCCCTGTCGCCGGTCGCGGGAGGCTGCAGCGCCCCAGGAAGGGGTTCCCGTCACCGCGACCGTCCGCCGGGAAGGGANGCGCGCCTCAGCTCACTGTGGCGGGGGCCAGGGTGGCGACCCCACTCTCAGGGGGCCGCCACAAGCAGCTGCGGGGAAAACGCGCTTTTAATGCAAAGGGACATCACAGTCGGCCGGTGTGACAGCCGGCGTGTCAAACTCGAGACTCGCAAAATACAGAGGTAATACACGTCATGGGTCAGGCCAGCTCTGTGCCTGCTCTCAGGAAGTGCTGGCTGCTGCTTCGTCCTGACAGGGACAGGCTGGCGCGCAGCTACAACCCTCCTCTCCAGGCCGGGACAGCTCTGGCAACAAAAAAAAGGCATGAAGCATAAAAGTGCACTTGTGTCATGCCGTACGTCCGCCGGTCCCCTCCTCACCTCTGAGGAATGTGCAGCAGCGGTTCTGCAGCTGCTGGTGCCATCTCTGGCCTACGTTCCTCCCGGCCCCTGGTAGGTCTGGTCAACCTGGATCGGTCTCTGGTGACCTGAATCTCGACCTCAGAGTGAAACAAACAACCAAAAATAATTAGTCTTTTTCGTTCATCACAAAAGGGCTTCCATTAGGCTCACTGGGTCTTCACTGTAGAAGATGGTGACACTACTTGATGTCATTAAATTTTAATTATTTAGTTATTTAAAAGGTTAAAATCTTGTAAAACCCAGTGTATGCAAAATGTTTCTGGGAGACAGCTTACTTATTTAACCAATGGCAGAAAACTATTTGAAAAAATAAAAGCCACCACCCATATTGCAGCTCACTTTTATGACCTGTAGGCCTTACCCAGTGAAATACTGCCATGAGATACATGAATTCTAGGGAATTTTTTTCCCGTTTTTTTAAACACAGGAACAACTATGCCTGCTGCAATTCTGTCTCCTGATAACAGGCATGACTTTGTTTTCCTTTATCAACCATTTAGATAATTAAAAACAATTGCTTTTTAGATCAATGAAAGAAAGTCTGCTTAAACCACCAAGCTGCACACATCTCCAGTTAAAGAAAAAAGTTACCTTCTCTCTTAACTTTGCCAATCTTCTTTCTTTTTCTTGTTTCTCTAGCTCTTTAGCGTGTTTCTGTAAAACCTTTAGCTCCAGTTTATGTAGATCCTGAAAAATAATGAGTGGAAAAGCAAAGTTTTCTTTGGAAGTTGGTTGGTTTTTTGTTTGTTTGTTTTGTTTTTGTTTTGGAATTACTGTAATAGTAAAGAATAAAGTTTCACTAGGTAGCTACATGCTATAGCTTGTCCTGCATAGACAAATTATATTATTATGGCTTGGGAAAAACAAAGTAGTAGTTTAAACTCTGTTTGTAAAACTTCAGTGTGAACGCTGACAATAATACCAATTTTCCAGTAACCGGATTTACGTTGGTATGGGATCTGACTTTGCCTAACAGGTACTGAAACCCACAGGATGTTCAAACAACTCTTTCTATCTCGCATCTGAATACAACACTCAGGTCCTCTCACGTCTTCTTAGGCAGCACAGCCCAAGCATTTCCCAAATAAATTATCTACCAAAGAAATAAAACTACTTCTATATGAATAAGAAAATACGAGCTTGAGTAATCCTGTAGAATTTAGACACTGAAGAAAAGGAGAATCTTTGTCTAAAATCAAACTTCATACTGTTTGTCTGCAATAGATGCTGTTATTTGTAGTGAATCAATAATGGATTTAGATGAATGAAACTTGGATTTTAAAATCTGTTTAACTGATTATATTGTAGGTGAAGTATCAAATTTAAAATGATGACATGCAGAAATGGAGATGAAATTACACACATGCTCTTGAAACTTAGAAATGTCTTCTGCAGCAATTTTCTTCCTTTCCTCCTTTTCAGTTTCCTCTCTCTTCTCATTTTCAAGCGTTTCAAGTTCCTCCTTTACTTTTTTTTGCAAGGTATTCCTTTCCAACAGTAACTTCACATGGCTTTGGTACTCTTTTTGTTGCTTTTTCTCTTTCTCTTCTAGTTTTAGTTGTGATGCTTGATCCATTGCAAATGCTACTACTTTCTGTTTCTTCCAGACTTCAACTGCTTGTTTTCTTTTTCTTTCTTCTGCTTTTTGCTTCTGAGCTTCTTCACGCTGTAGCCATCTTTCCTTGAGCATTTTTTCTGATTTCTCTTTCTCCCTCAAGTTTCTTTCTTTTTCTTGCTGCTGCTTTTCTTTCCACTTTTTAATTGACTGCAAGAGACCATAGGAAAAAACATCCAAGATTTTCATGAAAATTTTACACATTCACATTGATTCAGTCTGATGAAGACAATGTTCCAAGGACACAAAATGCACATAGGAATTAAAAGTCTACTGATGGTGAAATTTAAAGCAAAGAAGCATCTATATCCGTTTTCTCACTTTTTTCTGTTTCATGGATCACCCCAGCAGGTTTACCAGATGTCTGCCAAAACTGTTTCAGTTGTGGCAATCATAATAACTTTGGGTAGTTATGAATGTTGATGTAATATGCTTTTTTAATGCAAACATATTTTAGTTCTTACTTTTTTTCCAATTAACCCACTGTTTTATAGTAGTTCTTATGTCAGTATATCTTTTATTACTTGGATAGTTCTTGAGAGAATCATAATTCTGTATGTCAGTCTGTCTTAGGTATATTGCTTATACAGTGGGACAGACATTCTTAGGGACAAATGTAACAGGAAGACAGGATCACTTACTGCTCTGGGCTTGGCGCCTAACTTGCTAGATCACTGACATCAAAAGCATTTATGATATACTTTGGCAATACACAGCCCACTGGTCTTTGTTGTTAGGTCTTTGCATATTTGTGATTATTTATTAAAGACAAATACTTTGGCAGATGAGGATGCTTAAGATCTCAGTTATATACCATCAACTGTAAGAGAAATCTGCCTAGCACTACTACCGGAGAGGCAGATACAAAAACACAAGAGTGTGCATTTCAAAAATAAGGACTTTTTCTTAAATCTCCGAAAGCCTTAGAGGGGTTATTTTACCTCTTTCTTTCTTTCATGTAAAATTACATATTCTTGATACCATTTGTCATGCTGTTCTATATCTTCTTTTGTTCTTCCACTGAGATACTCAAGGGCTTCATCCATGTAAGACAGCCTTCCTCTATATTTTGTCCGTATTTTCAGAAAATTTTGATGATCATAATCATCCCAGCCTCCTTGCCGCCCTCCTGTTTGCTGAAGAAACCTTTCAAACTCTATTACTTCTTCGGGTAGGTGATTTTCCAGTGTTTTATCAACTGTGACCCTGGCTGATGGTAATTTCCAAACTTTTTCAGCTGTTGAGCTCCCTAATGCCCACAGTTCCACTTTTCTCTCCAAGAAACTGAGCTCATTAATGGCAGCTTTTTCCTCTTTCAAAAGCCGTTGATATCTGAAAAGAGACAAACACTGAAATGTAAGAAAAAAATCCAGTATTTGTTGTCCATTCACCAAAAATGAATTTTGGAATTGTTCAATGCCACACAAAAGCTATTCTTTGAAGATTAAGAACTGAAGTGGTAACAGCACAGTTGTAATGATCCGGTAATGCAGCACTACACAATGGGAATTAAATTACCCTTTTACTGAAAGAACTCATTTGTGGCATGCATACAATTAACTCAATCCCCTCCTGACACCAGTAGAGAGAAAAAGAAACCCCCCAGACCCACAACGCAACAACAGCAGCAACAAAGCCCCCACAATCTAATCTCTTATACAGTATTTTTCTAAAAAGTCTATCCATAGGCAAATCGTTGTTATGTTGGAATGCTGCAATAGCTGTAAAAACAGCCTCTCTAACAGGCAGCTTATCAAGATTCTAACACTGCTGCCTTGTGCTTTGATTTACATACCACAAGGATCACTACTGAAAATCATAAGAACAATTTGATAGATTAATGCAAAGTTTTCATTGTGTTTTATGAAAACCCTTTTTCTAGTAGCCTGAAGCATGTATAAACGTACATTTGCCTCTGTTCCTCTTTAAAAGCATTGATTGCATTTTCAATTTCTTCCATCATTTCCTTGATCTTATCAACAACTGAAAAAGGAAAAGAAGAAAAAACATACAACTTAAGAAGTCTACAGTATTTATCAGCACTATCTAGAAATGCAGGACTTGTGGAGACTTTCAGGACACATATTTCAGTGTACAAAAAAGCATGCATTTCCATCTCAAACAGCCTTAAAAGACAAACTCTTATTTATTCAAAATGTGTGTTTATGAAGGCACTTAGCTAACTGGATGCAAATAACTGGATGCATTTATACTGAATCCCAGTATAAATGTTTCTTTTTGTTAAAGAAGTCTCATCTTGACTAAGCTTCAACTGATTCCCCAAATAAGACAGCCTTATCCTTGAGTTCCACTTCTGTTTTTTATAGCAGTGCAGTTAGTGACTTAAGCAAACTCAACTCTGGTTTATACCAGACTGTAGCAATTCTATTTAACTTGCAGGCCACTACTTTTACAAAGCTGACAAAGAAACATCAAAGTAAGACTTTGTCCTGTACTCTCAGCATGCTGTAGTCCTGACTTTAAGACAGCAATACAGCTGTCCAGAGAAGATCTATATTGCAGTGGTAGAAAAATCCATCCATTAGATCAGATTATATTATTAGACTAGAATCTGTTTTAAATCAGGTCAACATCTCTATGGACATACTGAAAGCACAATTTAACTAACCTGTATTTTGGTAAAGTTATATAAACTAAACCTTTTATTCCAGCTTTCATGCCTTGTTAGTTCTTAGTATCTTCACTGACAGTTTAAGAAGATAATGGTTTTTTTATAGATAAAACACTGAATAAATGAAATGGGATGCATTTTATCTAGCATCAGAAAGCCCTCAGCTAGTAGGAGGCCCTCAACCTGAGCACCACAAAAGGTAGTAGATATCACATGAGAATAGTTCTTTCAGAGCCTATTTCCCAAAAGTTTTAAAACATCCAAACTGAACTAAATGCTGGAGCATTTTCTGTAGAATATTCCAATTTACATTTCAAACTAAGTGACAGCTTGAAAAGAACCAACTCTGTAGAACCAACTCTGTGATCTCTTACCAGATCAAAGGGAGTTACATAGTAATAGAATACTAACTTTATTTTACATAAGGCAAAAATTACAGATAGGAAACCTGGCTTTCAACAGCCTCAAGGAACAAACACACTCCACTTGTAAGAACAAGTAAGTTTCTGTTTCCACACAGAACTGCCCAGTCTTTCATCATTTCTTAGGTTTCTGCCATTTCTAGGTTTAGTGTTGCCTTTCCAGATTCCTGCAAAATCATAAAGACTGGAGGACTGTCCCAAGTCTGCAGGAGAAAGACAACTATGCAAGAAACCTGTCTGTAGAGGAAAATGTTTTTAAATTTGTCATCATGACTTACACTCTGGTGTAGGCTTCACATCTTTTAATTGCTGCTGAAGTCTCTTCACATTGTTTTGTATTTTTGATAGCTGCTGCAGGATTTTAGCTTCTGTTAAACAAAATAAGGTGCTGATAGTTCTAACAGTTTCTTTTTCATTAAATTCAATACAAGAGCAAGAACAATGAAGGGTCCCAAATAAACCAGGGGATATATCTAAGCAGAGACACAAATTCTGTTTGATGATAAGAAACTGCCATAATACTAAGTATTTTAACTGGTAATTGCATGTAGCTGACTATGTTATCTCCCTACACAGCATCAACAGATTTTAAAATTAGTAGCTCCCATGTCTAAAAGAGAGCTTTGAGAATATTGCCTCTGCAGGTGATATCTTCTAGAGTTTTGAGGCAGACTTTGACCTAAGCTTCAAAACACCCATTTATGAAGAGAAAACAAACTTTGAAAGTGTACATGAATGTACTACTTCAACAAGATTCATTTATTCATTGTGTTAAATAGCAAAGAATCAGTGTTTTCATGTGCTCCAAGCATGTGTGCACTTATTTGCATTGTTACCACTTGGCTCCTCATGAGTCCATAAATACACTACTGAAGAGGATAAAGTTCTGGCTACATCTTAGATACAAAGGAGCTGTATCTTCTATCCTAAAAGATTTGGATTAAAGTACAAGTTCCTGCTGAGACCGCAGAAAATCTTAAAGCACACAGATCATGCTGAAAGACCTCAACATAGTAAATGGGAATTTGGGGGGGGTTATACACTTTTGTATCTTTTAGGATATAACTCTTCAGATCTGACATGTAGTGCCTTACACCTCTCATTACTGTCCTCTTTATTATCTCATAGCATCATTTCCATCCATATTCCATGTTCCTTTCTTACTAATGAAAAAAATTCTGAACTTATTAGCTTAGTCATTCCTCAAAAATTTACATTTCTTGAGGACTGCAAGATGTAAAGGATAGTCTTAGATTCCTTAAATAAAAGATGCACATCAGAACACATGCAAGTTTTAAGAAAGTACTTTTAATTGTTTCTACATTCCTTTCCTTTCTTCAACTTATTTTGATCTGTATCAGATGGCATAGCATGATTTACGCAATTACTTTTGAAAGAATTCACGTACTGTGAGTAAAGGGAGTAACTTTTTTTCTTGAACTACATTATAGTCTGTAAGTGGAACAGACACAGTAGGACAGACTGTGTACCATCTCACAGCACTATTTGAACTAGGAATATTCATTGCCCAAAACCTCAAAAAATGCAAACACAGAACAGTTTAAAAGTATATTAAAGGGAACAATCGGCTTGTCAGTGTTGGGGCAAGAATATTTTTACTGTTCCTTAGCTGGAGTACGTTAGGTTTTGCAATAAACACACAAAATTTATTCCAAGTTTCTTGAACAGTACCTTTCAACCACAGTGGTTTTACATTGAAGATTAAAAGAAAAGAGTTAATAACATATGAGGCCCAAAATGTTCATGCTTCTGAATTTTGCAATGAATTGTGTGTTTATAAGCAAATGGTAAAATACCACACTTATCCTTATCTGTCTTCCACTTAAACTCATCTCTCTGTACTACTGATTTTTAAACCATTTACAAAAACAATAGTATACTGAAGAAAAAAAAAAAGCAAACAAGGCCAAATAAAAACTCACTTACTTTCCATTTTCCTGCTGACAGTCATGCTGTGTTCCAGTTCCTCTAGTAATCTGTATTCTACCCTGAAATCACTCTTCCTATTATAAAGGTGTCCAGTTTTGTCTTTTTCTTTATTTGCAAGCCTAGGAAGAAAGGATGCCACACTGAATACAGCACGGACACTCAGTAAAGCCCCAAGAGTTTCTAAGGTTAGTGTGCAGGCTGTGTTAACAGGACTGTCTTAGATTTTACACAAATCCCCGGTTTGTTCTACAAGTGTTTTCAAGGAAAATGTTTCTGCAGCTATAAGACTACACACCACAGTAACTCAAGAACTTTAACAAGAGAAACAAATTAGCAAGGAAATCACCTCAGTGGCACGGAGTGGTTTACACACTGAAACTTTGTGTAGATGCTTTCTCTCTGGGAGCCTTGTGAGAATTTTCCCTGGAAAGTGCAGGCAGACAGGCTGTATTGATGCAGTGGCACACCTAGATGGAGCCCCAGCACAGACAACAGTTAAATGGTATGCCTCATTTCAAGCTGCTTGGGAACATTTACATTACCCAGCAGTCAAATTTTGAGCTGCAACCCAGGATCCAGGGTAATCAAGGTGAACTCGATTCAGTCACACGGTATAAAACGCTGCTGTGAGACTTAAGTGCCCTGTTTAATCAGGATTCACAACTGCAAACCTCTCCTTCAGTCAGATGGCTTCATTAGCTATTCCCCAGATAGCTCATCTGTTCAAGAAAAAAACTCCCTGTTCTTTCAGCTGCCACTGTAGTTGTTATCAGCACTTGGTCAAGATGTATGGAAGCAGATTTAAATCACTTCTGTGCCTGAGCTGTCTTGAGCCCTTATTTTCCAAAAGAGTAGCCTAGATATTCTAGATTAAGTCTTTCAGTCTTCTGCTGCTGCAGTTCCCCTTTTGTTTGTTTGTCTTAAGGGCTTTAGGTCCTTAGAGGGTAAGCACAGCTAAGTAGGAAAACTGAGAACTCAGTTGTGCCACACACAGTTCCTTTTCTGTGCACCTAAGAACAGAAATTCTCATAAATTCTTATAAAGAACATGACTGGCCTAAGTCCAAATGGTAATTCAAACAATGGGGCATTTTGAAGCTCATGAGCCTATCCTGAGCTACTGTAATAACCACAATAATTTGAGCCCCTGTAAAAGGAAACCTTTAGCCTAAAGATTTCCTTACCACTTATTCTTACTTTGAACTTCGAGTTAATAATGTTACCTCCAGAACAGAATGAAAGGATACTTATGATAAAGTGTTTAACTTACTGAGCTTTTAGCTTTTCTGCAGTTCTTATGAATTCAACTTTCTTAGCTCGTTCAGCTTTCATCTTCCAGCCCTGAAACTGTCGGCCAGCACCTGCAGTACTGGAACAGCTCTCATTCTGTAGATAACAAAATCAACTGTTATTTACAACCAATTTTTTTAAATGCTCGTTGGTTACTTTCAAGCAGACAATACCACAGTGCCGCGTTCGGTTTTCTACTGGCGCGATCTAATTAATTTTAAGCGGCACGGGCACGAAACTGGAGTGCTGACTGACACGGCCGCGCACACGAATGCGCTGCTCCACAGAGAAACACCGAGTCCGCCACAGCGGCGGGCTGCCACAGGGGCCGGGTCCCGCGGCCNTCCGCATTAATCAATAAATTTTTGGGGGCGGACTCTGAAGATCTTCTCACTCATCTATGCAAACCAAACTTTCAAATGAATTGCCATTTAAAATTTCTGTGGAACAGAAATAATCATTCATCCAGTGGTTTTCCTGCTACAGGAATTGTAGGAACCGACGTTTTCCCAGCTGCAGGACACAAACACATTCACAGATGCTGCCTGAAGGGCTGTACTGAAGACATTTTATTGCCTAATTGATGTTTTTAACAGCACTTTTCAGATGCATTTTTCCTCTTTGTATTTTGTGACTATACTTGTTCTCTTTGTATTTGCTGACTAGGAATTAAAAAGTAAAGGAGAACATTTCAAAATCTGAAAATAGTCTTCAGCATAAAATAAAGAAGGTTGTTCTCACGTGAAAGGCTTGTAAAAGTATTCTCTTCACAGCAGTATTTCAAAGTTTCTGTTTTCAGAAAGTGCTTTAATAAGGTGTGTCCACTCATAGTGAAACTCAGGTACTGTTCAGTAATTCACCAGTTTCTGGCTGGTCGACGTTTATCACTGTTTTACTTTACTTGTGAGTTACTCAGAATACCGAGGACTTTACGCAGTTGTTGTGGAAACCATATGCAGGGATATTTCAGGTATCGGAGCATAGTTAGATTTGGTAACTTCTGGCTTTGGGTAGCAGGGATTTGGACATCAAGTTGTGATGCTGGTATAAAGATGAACCTTGGCTTTCAGCTGTGCCAGGACATTACTTAATTCTTTCTGTGGAGTAGAACTCATTTCAGCCAGGATACGCCTGCAGTAGGTTCACCCTGACTGGGCACCAGGACTCGACAAAGATGCTCCATCACTTGCTCTTCTCAATAGGACAGGGGGAGAAAATGAGATGAAAAACTCATTGGTTGAGATCAAGGCAAAGGCCACACTGGGAGGCAAAGAGATTTATTCTCTAATTGCTCTTAGCAGATGATGTCCAGCTACTTCCTGGGAATACGGCTCTAGTACATGTAGCAACTGCTTTAGTAGACAAACACCTCAATAAAAAAGTTCACCACCCCTTAGCTTTCTTTTTACAACATCATATGGTATGGAATGTCCCTTTGGTCAGCTTGGGCCAGCTGTCCCAGCTGTGTCTCCCTCCTCAGCCTTTTGTACACTCCAAGCCTGCTGGCCTTTGTGGGAGCTGGTGGGGAGACATTTTCTGAAATCCTTTGAGCCAAACAGAGAAACAGGACTGCACCAGAACTTAATATTCCTATCCATTAGATCCTTGAGGAAACTACCTGTTTCACCACAAGATATAAACATCCCCAGGAGAAACACTTTTTTAAACACATGTTTCTTTTCAGAGTGCCCTTTTATCCCCCTTTATATTGCTGACTTGTTTATGACACCTCAATAGGGATGCATTAGGGCAATTTTAAAGCATCAAGCAGAAAAGACAGACAGTAACAGAAGCAAACTGGCATTAGTTTAAAAGAGGAAGAGTAAATTAATAATCAGAAGAAACCAAAGCCTTTAACCCTCTGAGTGCAACTACCCACTTGTGAAGACATTCATAAAACTGTCTACTTATCTCACACCATAAAAACACCCTGTTGCTGCTACCATGGGCTTTCTCTGTATTTTTATTTTTGGAAAGGGTCCACTCTAGCCTAGCCTCGGACTTGCAAGTCAGAATTAAACAAACCCAGGAAATGAGTCAGAATAATAATTAAAGAATAAATGAAATGGATATGAGTGCTGAAAAAAACTGTTGCAGGTACATGGATGATATGTGCATATTCTGGGCAACTATAATAATGGACTGGGGGCATGGGATGGGTAAGCAGAGTATGGAGGACAGCTGATAGGTGCACCTGCACTAAGTGCAGTAGTGCAGTTGTGAGCAAGGATCAAGGTCCAGTCTGCTTTCATCTCTTTAGCTTTTGTCCACTAGGTGTCATCTGAGAAGCACAGGATAGCCACTCAAGTCTTAGCTTTTGTATTTTTATTTTTTTTTATAAACCAATGTCAAGATTTTAGTGTCTATAGATAGCAGAGCCTGCATTCAGCCCTTTGGCTGTCTCTGTCCCTCTTTATTGGATGATCCGGCCCCATATTTATACCCTCAGCTTCCCTTTATTTGATGAGGACTGAGCACTTTTTCATGTGAGTCCTGACCTGAAGCACTGGCACACCTGACAGCCTGGACACTGACAAGGTTGTGGCTCTGCAGCTGCAGACCAGTGTCAGTGTCCCCCAGTACCTGCTCCTGCCAGTGCCTAACTTGCCCCAGGAGTCAAGGAGCTCCAGACTTGACAATGGCATTACAGAAGATTTGTTTTCTGCTCCCCAGATGAGTGCCTATTCCACTCACCCCAGCTCATTTTTGCATAAAGCTGTCCTTTAGGTAGAAGGGATTCTGCATGATGGCAAGGAAAGGTAGCTTGGATTTCATCTTTTGTTCCCTATAGGCATTCCAAAGAAACTAAAAGCATAAGATATGAAAAGAGGCCTGGAGTCAGTAATTTGGTTTTAGTATGTTTGTAGGAGAATATAGGTGNCCCTCATTGAAATCTAGATTTCACAGTAAAATTGAAATGGAAACCAAAGGGAAAAGAAAAAACCCTGGAAAATCCAAGGATCCCAAGTGAACAGGAGCACGTCATTTTAGTGTTCTTCACTTTCTCCTGATTTATAACTATATAAAAGGCAACTGAACAGTTATTAATCCTGTTAATTCCTTTCCCCCTCCAATTCTTCCCTTCTTTTTTTTTCTCCCATTCTCTAGAATTTTTAATATATTTTCACATCATTTCCCATTCTTGCCTCTTTTGTAATTATCTCCTTGTTCATCTCCCTTTCCTGTCATTAAAGGAGAAAGAAAATGTTTCCCACAACTGTACTTGAAACAAACAAAAAGAGATAGTGGGCATGCCAGTAAACAAACAATTTCTACTGCGTCTTAAGCCTCAAAGGTTTTCTTGAAAATCATTCTGGATGTGATGAAGGTGTTAGCTCTGAGTTCAAGTCCCAGGGTTCCAAAACCGCCCTTCTTGGATCTTGGCGAGCAGAGGACAGAAATGTGCGCTGGCAAAATTACAGAAGATTTTAGTCTTGGCTAAACCTCAACACAGCAAAATGTTGGATGCTGTCCCTGGTACACATTTATACATTCAATCAACAACCTTAGCAGCTGCTTGTGTTGGGAAGTGGCAGAGTGTATAGGTCACACTACTACATCAGTCATGCTGGGGCTTTAAGACCTTACTCAGCAGCTGTCTCTGCCACTTTTTCATAATGAGTTTTTAATTTATCAGCTCCTATGCTGCTTTTCTGTAACTGGTTATTAATGCAATCAGATGTGATTGACTTTCTTATGGCCTTTTATTGCCCTTGTCTGCAGCTTCTGCAAAAACCGGCTGCCTGCTTTGGACTGTTGGGAGCTTTTCTTCCTCCTGTCACCTAAAGGTCAAGAGTTGACTAACTCAAGCCACAGTCAGCAGCACTCCCAGGACCTCAAATACATCAGAGGCAAATAAATGAAAATGCATTACCAATGTAATTAAGGTTCTCTAGGGAAGTGTGTGCTGCAGAAAAGAGAGGGGTTCCTGGGTGCCTGAAGAAAATGGCTGGCTGGCAAATATGGCCCGTACTGGATGCAAGTACAAGGATATTGGTGCACAAAAGGAAATCTGACATACACAAATAAAGATAATCACCTAGTCTGTCACAAGTGTATGGTGTAGCATTGGAAGTGTGCAAGAGTTTCGGCACTGCATTCCTAATGGGCACATTTAAACCCTTAACTTTTCTGATTACTTTTGTTTTTCTCAGTTCTGGTCCCTACAAGCTTGCTATGGTAACTATGAGAGTTAAGTGGTTAAATTAGTGGTCAGAATGAAGAGATGTAATTTAGAATGCAGTAGTTGTACCTTTTTTCTTTGTGGTTGCTCTAACTCCTTATGCTTAAGCAGCTGAAAGAGCATGTGTGTTACTTGGGACTGTAACTGCACAATCAGCACAGCAACACACATATGTCAGTCACAGTCACAATTTTCACCTCCCTTAGTCTGGATATATGGCTGAAAGATGCAAGACACACTCACTGTTATTTAGCAAGTCTCTGTAGTTTAAAAAGGGAGCACATAAACATGAAATACATTTACAGAAAAAAACCCCTAGTATTGTCCAAATTCAGATTAAAAAATAAATTTGAAATCAGGACAACATTTACTACTTTCATGGCCACCATAAGGCTACAACATTTTCACAGATAATTCCAGATTTCAGTGGCACAGAGTTAAACCATTGTGGCTTTCACAGATTTACTCTTGCAATGAAAACAGGCAGTTTGCTAGCAGGTTTTATTCACATTCACTGTGTTTTATTTGACCAACACTCATTTATCAAAGCACCTTCCAGACCATATTAAATATTTCCTCTAATTTTATACCTGGCCTCAGAACAGTTTGCTGGAAAATGTGACAGTACATGTGCAAGAATGTACCAGTCTGTGCCAACATTAAGTCAAGTAAGTGTTTCAGCAAAATACATGGTAAAATTCTGTGGGTGTTAGATAGGATCTTGCTGCTATTATAGAGGAAGGGATTTAGTGAGGACCCTCAACTAAACAACCCTCAACGGATCAAGGAATCTGTTCCCTTGATCTTTCACAGTCTCTCTTGTGGAGTATACATTCTCAAAGTCATGTGGTGCTGGGATAAATACTCCTGATTTCTGTCCTGATAATGTCCCAGTGAAGTCAGTAGGAATGTTGCTGTATGAACAAGTTGACACAAACAGTGCTTGATACTTTCAATAAGGTTTTGGATTGGTTTTTCAACCCCAAATACTATAGAAGCAGCATTGACCAGCAGTGAGATAGGAAACAGAGCTCCGGAGGCTTTAACGTCCTTAACTCAGGCTCTTGTCTTAATTTGTAATTTTCCTTGATTTCAAAACAGTAGTTAGAGCAGGAAGACATCCAGTAGCAAAATTTGAAAGAGAAAACAGATAGGCAGCAGGGCAATGAGAGACAACACCTGTTACATATGCAGGGACTGATCGGGTAGCCTGCTACCATTCCCACAAAACCGTGCCTGTAGGAATACCTTTTGATGCCTCATGACAGCAGTCCTGTGGCTCCCAGCATAGCCCCAGGAAGCTGACACTGTAATAAAAACCTGACAAATATTTTGTGTTGATGATTTGCAGATGTGTTTGAAGATGATCTCTTCATACATATTTACCCAACAGGAAGCATAAAGTGACATAAACTTCTTTTTTTTGTATTGCTACTCCTGCATAGCTACCTTAGAAGGATCTGCATAGCCATTATTGATTCCTATCTGCAATAAACAGAAATTAGAAAATTACCAAAAATTACCAAAAGAGTGAAAATAGGTCCAAGGAACATTAGTTTTAATCATCTGTTGGAAACCTACCATGCCAGGTAAGGATTGTGGGATTGAAAACAATAGAATTAGTAAGTAACTCACAGCCAAATGGGGTTCAGAAAGTACATTTTTCTATTCTTTACTATTATTTATTTCTATTCTTTACATTTTTTATTCTTTACTATTCGTGTTTTTTGCTTTTTGTGAGATATCAGAGTTTTGTCCCTTTTAAAGCAGAAAATGAAAGACGAGCACTTTTGATTAGTTCCTGCCTGTTGGCAGAGCTGCAGAATATCAAGCTGTTTTTCAATGAAAATGAATGGGCTATCAAAATATACTAAACACAGTCACTTGCATCTAAGTGAAGAAAATCTTTACGCGCATAATGTGATGTCAAATATGCAAGAGATGGCTGGAACAAAATAGCTCACAGTGGAGGCACAGTGATGCAGTGAGTCTGGAACGGTGACAGAGATTCAGAGGATGTCACAGCTGCTCAGGGGCCTGAGGCAGGTCACAGAGGCACCACTCACCCCTGCACTGGAACCTGCACTCCAGTGGGTAGTGCTTAGTAGCTTGTGTGGAAAATTCTGAGGAGCTGCCACACACAGAGGAATGACTGTGTTGAGAATTGCACGTAAGCATTTGTTTAACCATTCACTTTGCAGCACACAAGACCAAATGAAAATCACATCTGCATTTGCACTGGACCTGCTGCTAGACACAACTGTAAAATATGTGATTTAGAAAAAAAAAACCCATGCAAACATATATAGAGTGCTTGTATAGTATGCTATCCTTGCTAACGTGGACTGAAAGGCTGCAGGTCACAGTGGCCTTTAGTCAGATAATCCTGTCAGAACCAGAAATATATTTGGTTGGTAAAAACAGCGTTGTGGGGCACTGCAGAGAAAGTGAGGGACAGGTACTTGATTTCTTTTCAAAGAAGCTCTTGTACCAGGCTGAGCTATATTTCAGGCACTGATAAAAAAATGCTGTTAGTCATTCAATGAGGTTTTTTCCCTTAATGAAGTCTTTAAGAAAGAGTAATCTTGATGATTACATGTTTGAGAGAAAATAGCTTGCATGAGAAAGGTGAGAGGCTTGACTATATGTTACAGAACTTCCTGGCAGGTTGGGAAAAAAATATGCAACGCAGTGTGTTTCATAGTTACAGACTGTTAATAGGGGAATTTGTGAGGATAATTCATCAGCAGACAGCCTGGGATAATTAGATGATTTTAGCTGTGTATGGCCCAAAATCTAAAGGTCAGGGTGAGATTACAAGTGGTTTTAATGCTGGTAAGAGTAGTATGCTCACAAAGCCAGCTACCAAACCGGTGATTTTTGGTGTAGGCTGTTCTGTAGATTTGCTAAAAATGGCATCCACAGGTTTCCACTTTTTCCTGTGTTCCATGAGTAGTAATGACAGGCACCATGTACTTCCCACATAAATCTTCACAGGATACTTCTGAGCTCCACACAGATGAGTTACACTCAGAGCTAAGGCAGGACAAAAGATTGTTTAAGACCACTGTTGTCCATGCCACTCCCTTCCTTGCTTTCTGGCTGAGTGGTCACTTCAGTACCCACAGGACAGGGAACTAAAAATAAGCAGTTGGATGCCAGGACTTCTCTCTTGTCAGAAGGTAGACTTCTGTAAATCGATGAATACACACTGGCAGTGCCACATAAATGAAAAATAGTTATTACACAAGGCAAAGAAAATAAAGATGTGCACCCTTTACAGATATTTAGCTGAAGCTGTGTTGATAGAGATATTAAACCCCTGAACATACAATAGTCCATTTGGAAGCATACTCTAGGTGCATGATAATGCTGGAAAACATCCCTAAATTCAACATTCCCCTTGGAAACTATTTCACGGAGCAATTCCACCATTAGGCAAAATGTTATATGCTCTGACAGAGCTTCTTAGGCAATTTGCTTCATTTCCAAGTGAAGTTCATTTTTGTTTTTTTCCCCATGTCATTTGATTTGTTGGAAAACTCCAGGAGGACTGATGCACTGTCTCTCCCTCTGACATCTGTCAAGAGCTATTTTCAGTATACTGTCTTTTAGGGAGTGCACATCTGGATCATGACCATTCCTGCTAGTCAGATTACAAAATCAGAGCATGCCACTCTGCTGAGAACTTTTAGTATCCCAATTGTATCCTGCAACTCTGAGGATAATAAAATTTTATGACAAGATGCTGAGAGTTATCTGACCCTGGTGTGCATAAGAGGAATTGTCTTTTTTCTTTTTTTCCTGCTTCTATTGATGTTTTCAGGTTTTTGTTTGCAAACTGGTAGGGTTTTGTCACAGCAATGTACAGAGCACTCAAATGAGTACCATTAGCCAGAACTCAGGGACACTAGCCAAGGCACGCTCCTGCTCTGGCAATGCTGCTGTAATGTGATTTGATGAGTTCCCCCCCTTGGAGAACTGTACTGCAGTGAGATGCATGGCTTTAGCATGATCTTTGTGTTGAAGGCCACTGTTAACACATGAGCATACACACACTGGCATTTCACTACCTCTTCAAAACAAAAGCTATCCTTCTAACACTCTGCTTTTGTGCCCTTGGCACCAGATCCTGCTATGCACTGAAGGTCACTTTGTGTCATTTCCCAAAGCCTGCTGAATGGCCCAGAAGGAGGTTCCCAATGCACTTGTGTCCCAGGTGACAAAGAGTTGACATGCTGTCTATTCCATTCCCCAGCTGAGGGCTCCAGCTGGCGGTCAAAGCTTGTTCTGAAATAGAAGGCCACATACCTGGAAACAGCTGACTTTGATAGGGATCTGGGACAATGAATTCCCACCATGGGGAACATGGTTTACCTGCAGACCAGCATCTGTGGTTGCCCCTTCCATCCTGCCCTCAGTCTCCTTCTGCATGCAATCAATGTGATGTGAGTGTCTGACTGCCAGATTGTTTCACACCACAACTGCTCTGATGCTGTTTGCTCTTAGACAGGTTCCTGCAAGGGTGGAGGGACAGGCACAGCCCACAGCCATAAGGTCAAAAGGAAATGCTGGGCCTTTCAAATCTGACTGTTACATGTCATACCTCAACTTACTCCCAGGAATATGCAAATGCCAAGTAACCAAAGTGTATTTTAACCCTTTCATTTCATACAGCTTTTACATGGCTTGGCTTTCATCCGATGAGATTGCACTTGGGTGGACGAAGAGGCAGATGCTGACAGAGCCCTCTCTACTACTGCTGCTGGATCATCTGCAGGAAATAAGAGTGGCCTCTTGGCTGTGGAGATACCCATTCAGACTGAGTCTGTGCCTGACAGCCCTGTCCTGCCACAGGTAGTGTCTGTTGGCATCAAATCCTAACCCAAATGCCAAATCCTGTAACCAGGTACATGCATAGGTAACTTGACATGGTTGAGTAGGTCTCCCATAAAACAAATGTTTGTGGTCTCAGATTCCAAGGTACTGAGGAATATGTTACACAACCCCCATGTCAGTACTGATTGGTAGCCTCAGGACATATTCCTGTAGGAACCTGCTGATATGTATATGTGTTCTTGTTTTAAGGGCTTCCAAAAATAAACTTAACTGCCATTCCTTGTCTAACAGCTCTATCTTATCCCTCTTCAAAGTATGTCTTCAAAATGTTTTCTTATTTTACTGTGTCTGGTTTGCCAGAAAGGCTGAAATGCTCTTTGTAAAGGTCACAGAAGAGAAAGGAAAGGGAAAGAAAGATAATTACTAGGACCACACTCAGCAATTAGAGGAAAGAAAAAAGGCAAGGGAATTTACAGGTGCTTGTGCAACCCCAGTGCAACTCCTGAGACTTAATGCACAGGAATTAATATTAATCCAAAACATAAAAACCAAATTCTATCAGATGTTTTTCATTTATAATAGTAGAGCTTTGAACATTTCAATCATAGTGTGCTTTTTAGTGAGTCAGGCCATGTCTCTGCATAGGCACTTTTTCTGAGTTAGGCCCCATCTGACAAAAAAATGTTGCATGAAACACCATGTCCAGAAGAAAATGCAGTACAAAATTGTACAGAATGACTAAACCCCAGACCTATGCCTAAGATGTCTAAGATCAATATGTTGCTATAATGTCTGCTCTAAAGTTCATCAAACATCACAATGCTTGAGCAGGAGCTCAGATGATCTAAATAAATATATAGACCTCTGTTTTCTAACTTTTCTTTTGTTTTTCAGTCACACTTTTTTTGTGTTTCAGTCACACTGACTCTTGCAGTGTGAAGGTACACTAACATAAATTTAAACATACACTAAAGTGTAAGATGCATTAAATGAATCAACACCAGAAGTTATTGTCCCAAAGAATGTGGCATTAGGGTCACCAGAGGCCCTTCATAGGAGAAGACAAGACCAGCATTCTGCTGTTGTGTGTGGCAAATTCCTCAGTAGCCATGGATGAGCTTCTGAGGGGCAGCCAGGGAGGAAACAAGAGATGCAAAGGCTGCTGGTGAAGCACAGCCAGAGCTCACAGGGGAATAACCCCCTGCACAGGGAGCCCACCATCGCCTGGAGGCTCACATCGGGACAAATCCGGAGACTGCCTCCAGAGGCTGCTGATGGGCTGAAGTGCTGCAGTTCAGGAGGAAATCTTCTTCTGGGATGGTGACCACATGGCTGTTCCAAAACAGCTACCAAAGCTGATGAGCAGACTGCACATCTCTCACGCGCACATGTTTGCCAGGGGTCCCCTGTCAGGCATCTGACAGATATTTGCAGAAAAGGACTCCATTGTTGTTCTCTGCATCATATAGCTCTTGCTATGAATGCTATCGTCTAGATTTAGCTTTTTGATTTCTTTAACAGAAAAAGATTTAGCTTTTATCTTATTTTTTCTTTTATTTTACTTCACCAGCAGAGGCCAAGTGTGTTAGATGTTAGAGGACAAACCTGATGTTCCTGAGTAAAATATACATTTCTTACAGCAAATAAAAAGGGTCATTAGTTTAATATGGATAATTTTTATTTCATTTGATTGAGTGCAGTTCACAGCAGATATAAAATTATTTACTTCAAGTCAGTCTTTCTGCTGGCTTAGGAAGCTGCAAATGTGCCAAGGATCTCCCTCCAGCTTGACCAAGCAATATCAGAGGTTTTGTTTTTGGATATATATTCAACTTGTCTTGTTTACCAGCATTTTCTGCTTGTAGCAGTCTAACTCTGATTAAGTCAGCACCTTTTTTGGCTGGGTTCTCCTGTTGACTTTTAAACAGTTGATCTAGTAGATCCAGCTAGAAACTGTGCAATAAAGGGCCCTTCTACCTACAACAGTACATCTGCAGCAGAATGTGCTACAGACAAGCACAGATGTGCCAGGAATCCTATTTAAAGACCCAGCTGCTGAAGCCTGAAGTGTTACACTAATTTTACATTCTTTCTGGTTAGTTAGAGCTAGTTTAATGTTCTGGGGAATGAACAGATAGCTGCCACAAACAGAGTTGGTGATTATATAGGCAGATGCCATGGCAATGAGACAAAAAGAGCTGTATAACTGGTGCTTCAAATGTTGTGATGTGGGAGAATATACAGGAAGGCCTGATCCAACACCCTCTGGACTCAGGGATGGTCCTTTCATGGCTTTATGGAAACAGAGCCTTGGGTAAAAGTGATAGAAGGGAAGTGTTTGAAAACATTACTTCGACAAACAACAACAATAGTAATATAATCCCTTCTTCCTCATGGGAGACTTTCCTTTATGCAATAGTGACTCCACTGCTGACTAAATGAACCTGTGATTTTGCATATTCTATGCAAATAAATTCATGGAGCCTTACTGGAAATTTGTGTATTAGCTTTAGGCCTGCCCACACACAGACTAAGCCTGAGCAAAAGCTAGAGTTTGTAAAGCCACTTGAAATGAAAGGTATTTGTAAATGCAAATGAATATTATTGTGGTAATTTCTTTCCTGATCATGCATGATAGTTTTTTATCTTAAAAAATTTCACTTCTTCATAAAAATGTATGTAGATATCCTATTTATAGGATATCGAATAGGAGAAGGCAATGTAAGAATAAATGAAGTTCTCCTTCAGATACCTGAACCTAAAATCAAAGCATCATGGAGTTCCATCCTGTTTTTATTGAGAGGACACTTTAAAATGAACCTGAAAATACTCGCCAATAAATCTGCCGTTGCTAGGAGTATAACTGCATTAGAACTTTAGTCTTGCAACATTTCTGAAAGCTGACACTTCTTTAGAAGGGCATTTTCATGACATAGCTTTGAAATGACACACAGGCAAGCCAGGAGTGCTACAGACACAGTCTCACCTGTTAGAGCTGCCTGTGAGACTCCAGACAGCTGGAATGTCTCTTTGATAATAAAGGATCACCATCTTACTACTTAAAACAGAAGATTTACATGTTGTGTTTCCAATACACCTATAATACCATGTAAATACTGTGAAATTACTGCCTGCCATGGAAAAAGTCACAGAGGCAGAAAGGAGTCATCAGCTCTGAGTAATCAGTTTCTGTTGTTTCTGAAATGGTGGTGAAGCTGTTTTCTTACATCTTCATCCAGAAGAGGACTTTTTCTAAAACAGTGTAGGAGTTCCTGAGTATGGCTTGGGCCAGATGAAAGGCTGATGTTCTCACCTGGCAGAAGGAAAGTTGTTTAGGAGTTTCACGGAAAGGGTCTTGCAGTCACTTGTGCACCACAAAGCTGTAGCCTTTGACAGTAAAATACATAAAAGGCAAATGTGATTGATTGCTGGGGTGAATGTGTACTCTAATAGGCCTAGAAGGTTAATTATCAGTAGGAGTGTCATTAGTGATGTTAGGATTAAAAATCTTTTGTGTCCTCCCTTGTTTCGAGGGATCATTACTGTTTTGTAATTAAGCGGAAGAATTGTAGTTGGAGGGTGGAAAGGTTGTTTGGCAGTTCACCAGTTGTAATTGGTGTTGTGGGAAGTAGTAGGGCAGGAAATAATACTGAAAGAAGGATTAGGGGGATTCCTAAGAGGGATGAGCTTGTGAGTTGGTCAAAGTTCATGGTCAGGTTGAGGGGGGGGTGGTTTATGGTTGTGAGGGTTTTGTTACAGGGAGAGGTATTGGGGTGAATGATGGGAGTTTGTGTTAAATGATTAATGAGAATGTCAGTCATGTTGTTAATAGAATGAACAGCTAGGAGAGCCCACATAGGGTGATTACGTGTGTGCAAATATGTTTTACACATTCAGTCAGTGTCAGTCCCTCTTTCATGGGGATTCAGTTTTGTATTGATTTTCTCCAGGATCTCTTAATTTTGTGGCATTACTATCCTTATGTGGTATTATTGTTATCAATATGGTAGCATTATTAGGACTATGGTATTATTATTACAGGGTAATATTCCAACACCTGATATGTAGTAAGCCATAGGTGCATTTGTGGTCTAAGACAGGAACAGATGCAGCTAATCAATATGCTCCCTGCAGAGCTGCTACTCTAGGCTTCCTACTCTGAAGCCAGAATGGGGTGGAACACGTGGTCCAAATGAAAATGCTCTTGACTTGATTCCTGATTTTGTTTACGTCACATGTGCATTCCTTTTTTATGCATATAAAATGCAGGACAGAAGAAAGTCCTGCAATTTGTCAGGTGAGAGAATGAAATACCATTAATGAAATACCAAAGCCCAGCTTTGCAGAAAATGATCTTCGTGTCAGTACAAAAACATGTTTATCAGGTAGAATGTTCACCCACAAGCATCATTGCTCAATTTACCTTGCTTTGATCATATCACATCATTTACCAAGTTTATCTATTGAGTGCAACATATGAGGTGAAACATATGAAACATATGAGGTTGACATAAAGTGTTGCCCAAGCAGAAAATGAACCACAGTCAATTATCAGGGAACACGAGTAAGTTACTGGATTTGTTCATATCAGCTTAAAGCAAAATAAATTATCTACATTTTATTTCATGTGTGGTGACCTTACAGAGTCCATATCAAACTCAAATTTAGAGATATGGTATTTTTTAGACTCAGAAATCATTGCAAATATAGACATAAATAAAGAAAAATAAACTCCAGAAACACATACTGTGGTGACTAAGCTCTCTAGATTATGTGTTTTCTATACTTCAAAATTAAAAAAAAAGTGGTTGTTGGAAAGAAGGTCAGCTGTGTGGATGGAATAGGTCTATATGGGGTTTTTGAGCAGTCAAAAGTTACAGGTCAATTTGATTTTGAACCTGCAATAGCACTATCTTACTGAATTTGTTGCAATTTGATTTAGCTGGTTATTATTTACTCTTCAGCTGTTTTCTCATTCATAGATGTCAATATGCGGCTGGGTGACCCATTGCAATGTGTAACTTTTAATTTTTTTTTAAATTTACCTTAACTGTGAGTGTTTGCTTGCTGTATTTTATCCTGAGGGATTTAAAAGTCATCAGAAGAGGGGCTGAATAGCACCTGGATTTCTATGGGCTTGGGGTCATGTCCAGCCAGTCCCTTAAAGAACTCAGAGAAGAACCCAGCTCCTTTCATGCCACAGCCATTGGGCCCTAGGATTTACACAGTCACCATCCTGGCTTCTCAAAGGTCATGAGGCTTCTGGGTTTTCTATGCTCTCCAAAAAAGTGTTGTGGTTTCCTATCCAGGATACATGTTGCAAAACTCAGGGACAAAGTTATGCTGGGCCAATTTTACTTTCTGCTCATTCTGGGATAAGTCTCACCCCAACCACCATGTAGATCAGACTGACGGTCTCTCTGTCCATTATGGATGGTAGCAGAGCCATCTGGGGACTATTTCAGCAGCTTGAAGGCTTCTGGAGAGAAGTCTCTCTGCAGGGAGCAAGAATGATGAGGCAAAGGCAGTTACGAGCTCTCTGTACTGGGGGTGACACATTGCTGCTGCAAGTGACACTGCTGAGCCAGGGTGGAGCAGCCACAGTGCAGAGTGGTGCCCTACATGTACTTACATTTTTTGTGCCAGATTTCTTATTGGGCATGAATCACTTTTCAGTGGTTCGGCCTATTGAAAGAAATCAAAGGTCCTCATTTTTTCCCAGGGCAAGATGCCTCTCAACATTAGTACTGCTACTGTAGATTCCTCTTTGTTTTATAGGACAAGCTGCCCTCTTAAATGTATCAAGGATGGAAAGTTTAGAAATTCAAGAAATTCAATCCCTAGCAAAAAAATCCTCTTTCCTTGTCCCTCAGTGTATACTCAAGAAATAAATGGGACACATATTTGAGAAGAGAACCAATGTTACAACCACCTGGCTTCTCGGGTGAAGAAAGCTGCTCCATTCCCAGCAGTGCAGGCTAGTGCAGTTTGCCCCCCACAGACCCTCTCTGAGGCAATCAATTTCACTCTAACATCAGTCCTGTGAATATGAACAATATATCATAATAGCATAGAATGGTTTGGGTTGGAAGAGACCATAAAGATCATTTTCTTCACCCCACCTGTGATGAGCAGGGACACTTTCCACTAGACCAGGCTGCTCCAAGTTCCATCCAACCTGTCTGAACAATTCCAAGCATGAGGTACCCACAGCTTTTTTGGGCACCCTCTTCCAGTGCCTCACCTCTCTACAATATGCATCTGTTAGCTCATATACTCAATAAGCAATCCAGGTTCTCTACCTGTACAATTCATAGATCTTAGAGCTACAATTCTGCTAATTAGGTCTGATTTGAGATGAGATTTTTCAGATAAAACAAGGCAGGCAATTTCACCTTTAACATGCTATATCTGTCCTAATACTTTCAATTGAACTGGTTGCAATGTGTAAGAAAATAAGCTGTAACAAAGAGCTTTAGTAGTAAGTAATCCACTTTCCCTTCTCCTTTTTTAGTAGGCTGGGAGGAGGCATTTTCCATCTGAATTTGACCATTGTTTCATTTAATCTGATATCTTCTGTCTCTTTTCTGGATTAATCATTATTTGCCTCTCTATCATTTCATTTAAGAGCAGGTTTGTGCGAATGGAAACTGGTGACTCAGAAGGATTGTTCTGGGACTTTCTCTTTAGACTCCGCAGAAAACATCATGATGGCTTTTCCAGAGAGTTCCCTGAAAAAATGCAGTGTACTAACTCTATGTCCCTCTCGGTGAGGCTGGGCTTTATCGTTCTGTGTGCCTATGTATCTTTCTGCCTGCCTCTGAACCAAGCTTATTTATGCAAAGGCTGCTTGTGCAAATGAAAATGCTGTTGTTCCAAAGAACACAGGCAAGCAGTCAAACAGTGTATTGAGTTTCTAGCTGGCATAAACCCAAGGCCTTGGTGCTTTGCACAAAGAGTGCCCAGCTCGTGAGTGCACAGCATGATGGAAAACAGAGACACAGTCTGTCATCAAAAAGAGTTTGTATGGTTTGGAGTCTCAGTTACAAGAAGCGTCCAAAAAGGTGTTTTTACAGTATATCTATCTTTGTATTATGAATTTCTGCTGTCAATACTCTAAATAATTAACATTTGAAAACAAAGGTCTAAAGGACTAACACAGCAAAAATAAACAGAGACAAGTATGTGCCCTGAAGTGTCGCAAGGTAACAGAGTGGGAAACATACACAATGAAATATCTACAACACTCAAAACCACTATATGTTGCTTTGCCAAGAACTCTAGCTGTGCCACTTAACTGTGCTGAGCATTAGTCATGAAGCAACCCACTCTCCTGGGAGGGAATTTGAGTTAACAATCCTGCCTTTAAAGAAGCTTCACAGTGCAGGAACCCTCTCCAACCGCAAGTTTGCAGTCTTTTGCAGCAGGGGCCATCATCCTTGTCAGGACTTCTACTCTGGTATATCCAATAAAAATAAAGTTTGCAAGCCTAGTTAAAAAGTGATTTCTAATGCAACTCTAGAGTATTACTACTCCACAAGCCTTGGGGCATGAATATCCCTTGATGCCTTTTGGAAACAAAAGACCTGCCTCAGTGGGTGATATGTCCCTCCCAGCCCACCTTCCCGCATCATGGGCAAGGACACATCTGGGAATCCAGACAGGAAGTTTTGCCAGTGCCTGCCTCTACACTGACTTGGCTCGTACTGATTTTATTTTCCATTAGGCAGATTTTGCCATTGCAAATTGGTTCCAAATCTGCCAGTTTGCTCTGCAAATAATATTGGTTCTCAGCAGTGTTCAGAAAATGGAAGGAAGGGACAAGTTCATAAAATGGTAAAGGACTAAGCAGTGAATGCCTTATGCTATCATAACTAAATTGCATGTTTTGCTATGATATAGCTTCATCTTGAACACTGTGTTTTGTTCGAAATAGCTCAGAAAAAGTCAAAGAATTGAGAAGTTCCTGGAAAAAAAGCAACATTTGTGAAGATAGAGAACAGCTTTCCTATGATAAAAATTTGAACAATTTAAGACTCTTTGGACTGGAAAGGGGCAGAGCTCAACTATATTCACTATAAAAAAAAGAAAAAAAAACTTAGAAAAACCCCAGCTTTATTCACTGTAGAATGCTGAGTGATTTGAAGGAGGTGGCTATTTTTCATGGGCTGTTCCAACACAATTCCTCAGGAACAATGATTGAAATAAGCAAAGGAGGTTCCAGACAAGCACAAGAGGTGAGTCTTCACAAAAGATAGTCAAATTAAATCACTCCTTGCTCCAGGACATTGTAAATGATAAGAGGCTTTTTATCTGTAAATGATAAAAGTTTGGATATTCAAAATAACTGAATACATTGATGGGAAAAGTCCATCTAGGTTTACTAAACTCAAAGAAACCACCACGTAAAATTAGAATAACTCAACAGGTTTTTCTAGGTCTTCCCTGCCCTTTTATCCAGACTAAAGAAGTATCATTAAAGTTGTCTGGTCATATTTTATAAGACTCTTTAAACCAGCTTTTCTGTTAATAATATCAATGCCCTTGAAGCTAGTCAGTAATCTGTCCATTTCTGTGAAAATATTTATGACTTGAAAAATACTTTAAAATGTTAGGCAAATATTTGTAAGTGAACGGAAAGAATTTGAATTTCTCTGTGAAATGGTTCGTAAGATTAGTAAATCAATCTGCACACCTGAGTTTAGCTTTGAGGGTGGAGGTTCTGATCAGTGTCACACACATGACTGTGCAAATGCTTATGAAAACGGGTTTCAAAATGCACTGGATTGGCTTTCAGTCCAAACTAGGCACATAGTCTAATTCATTGTCTTTTGAGGTTAATCAGATGCATGCCAAAAGCAAAAGCAACTTCAGCCTGAGAATGGGAGGTGTTGTGGGTTGACCCTGGCTAGGTGCCAGGTGCCCACTCAGTAGCTCTATCACTCCCTTTCCCCCTGGGACAGGGGAGAGAATAATATGGAGGAAAAGACTAGCAGGATAAGATAAGGTGGTTTATTACAGCAGGAAAATAAAGAAAACAAGCAGAGATTTGTGTGTGCAAGAGCTAGAGAGGAAAAACAAACAGTCTCTACTTCCCATCGGCAGCGATGTTCAGACACTTTCTGGGAAGCAGGGCTTCAGCACACGTAGTGGCTGCTCTGGAAGGCAAACATGGACGACTCATGAATGCCTCCCCTTCCTCCTCTCTTCCTTCCCTTATATATCTGAGCTGATATCATGTGGTATGGAATGTCCCTTTGGCGCATTGGGGTCAGCTGGCCTGCTTGTGTCCCCTCCCAGGATCTTGCCCGCCCCTATCCCCTTTGGTGGGGGAAGGAATGTTAGAAGGACAGCACTGCTTGGCAGTAGCCAAAACACTGGTCTGTTATCAACACCAGCTACCAATGCAAAGCACAGCACTGTAAGGGCTGTGAGCTTTACCCCAGTCAGACCCAATACAGGAGGTGAAGAGAATATTCCCATGCAAGTCCTGACTTCTTAGTAAAGCAAGAGCAGCCCTGAGAAGACTATGAAGAAAGCTTTCTGCTTTCCCTGCCTACTTCTATCTGACCCTGACCAGGATGTTCCTGCTTGTGGTTACTCCTGCAGTCTTGTTCATGTCTTAACAATTTATTGGGATTTTTCATGCATATTCCAGGTGCTGTAATGGAGTAGAAAATGTATGTGTGGCTGAACTGTGACATGAAATCTCTTGTATCCAAGGAAACAGAGAAAACACATGAGCAAGTCCTCTTGTAATAAGTTAAACCAAATTATCTGTATCATTTTACTTCTCCAAGGGACTTGCTATCTCACTCAGAGAAGCCGGTGTAAAAATACTTTAAATGTCAAAGTGGAACCCACAGTGCAAAATATAGATCCTAGTCTCAAGCACCTTGGTTCTCAACAGGGTTTTCACCCGTGGGTGAAATTTTGCCCTATTAAAATCACAAAGATTAATCACAGATAATTATTTGTCTCCAAATCCCCGGGTCTTCTCTCAAGATGACATGCTGATTGCAGACAGCCTGAAACTGGACCTATTTTCCCACAACTTGCTAGTTTATGCCTTCCTGTAAAAAGAAGGATATAGTAATAAGGTGATTAAGCAAAAAACTGGGATGTACTGCAGCAAAAATACTAGAATACTATCAAGTAATCTCAAAAGAACCACAAATGGAAAATGTCCCTTCATATATTCACTATGGTTTATCTACTGCTGCCCAGAAATGAGAACTGCTGGAGTGCTAGGAAAAATGGTTCTGTCTGGAGCTTTCCATTGCAGGAGGGCATTCACAGTATGAGTGAAAATGAGAAGAAAATTTTAGGCAAGTGGTATGGATAACTGGCCCTTTTGACCTGCTTGTATATCTAGGCAAAAGCCATGTAATGCTTTTTAGTTCTGTTGCTTGCTTTTAGAGGGATATATAGCTATATAGAGAGTGTCATTATCCAGAGCTGCTATTTCAATGAATAACCAGGTGCAGACAAAGCCTCAGGCATAATGGAAAGGGACCAAGGCAGGGCACAGAAACTGTGTGTGAGTTTCCATGCTTATTTTTAGAGTTAGGGAAGAAAGGAAACATGAACAGATATAAGATCTCCACGATAATCTGTGCAAGAGAGAGGTGTATTCCTTGGTTTAAAGTGTTGTGCTAGTTATTTCCCCATGGCATACACACTCTCCTAAGCCTGATGGTCTGCGTGAGGGAGAGTTCACGTTTGCCATGGATTTTCAGATCCAAGAGAGAGACTATAGTCTACTGGGAGTCCAAATTGTCCAAATACATCATGACTTTTTGTTGTATCACCTACTAGGTGAAAAGCAGACAGGGTAGAGCTGCCCAGTCCTAGGTCTAGACAGGTATGGATTTAGACAGCCAATTTAAATGCACACACATACCTGTGTGTGCACCTGTAAGCGTGCACATAAAAATTGCACAGTGTTTCAGTGGGACGAAGGTAGGAACCCTCCAACAATGGTACTGGAGCAGTGTGCAGTCCATCAGACTGAGGAGTTGCACAGACCCCTAAGAAAGCTGCAGGTTTACAGAGAAACTTTAGCTGTGATCAGGTAGCAGTCTGACTCTCTGCTTGCACATTAAAACAATTAATTTCTAGATGTCCATGGTGTGATGGAAACCTTAGCATCTACAGAGGTGTGGAAATTCAAAAAGAGATAGACTAAAACTGCAATTTTAATGTCTTCAAAGTGAATCCAACCATTCTGGAAGGGGGAGGTGTCTAACAGATTGATTTTTGCTGATCTGTGCTAGGTTTAAACTCATTTGCAAAAGAACAAATCAGGGCTCCACACTGCATAGCCAGGACTTCCTTGGTTGGTATTCAGACCAGCAACCAGCTCCAGCAGCTGTGGACACTGACACCCTACAGCTACCCAAAATGTGCAATTAAACAGAACAAATTAATAGTTACCCCATGGAATTTGCTTGGCTAAATCACTGTATCAAAGAATCAAAAATGACCTGTTGTGAAGATGCACCTTATAGCCTGTGCTGGGGCCAATTTTCCTCCTGGGCAAGCTCTGCTCTTAAAACAATAATACCCAGGGAATGGTGCAACTGAGAAATTCCTGTTAATGTTTATTGTGTTGCAGAGAAGAGGTCATTCATTGCTGAGAACAGTATCAGGTTCAACCTGATGTAGCCAACAAGAGTTCATTTTAGAACAGACCATTCTGGCACTTGTCCCCAGATAAGTGATTTCACTGAGGGATGGCTTTCGGCATCCCAGAACACTTTTAATTGGTATGGGAAGAGGCCTCACCTCTACTGAAAATTATTTCCTTCATTTTCAGGGTGTTTCCAACTATTTCTTGACCTCATTCAGCTGTTTCTTTAATTTCTGTAGCCAGGAGAAAGGACAAATGAGTCAGGGGTGGTCTCAGCTATGTCATTATTTATCTGTTTCAACAGTTTACCACATTTGACAGTACAGCTGTGAGACCCCAGTGCGAAGTGCAGCCCATCAGCCCACCAAGTACTTGTCTGTCAGCTCTTGAACATAGGAACCAAGAAGAAAACCAGTCAGAAATGCCTCTGGGAGTGTTGGCAGGAACCTTTGCATCAAGCAAAGACACAGATTCAATACTGCTCCAAGGCTGTCTCTGTGGCAGCAGGAGAGATGAAACCAGGGAGTGAAGATTCCTTCTACATCATCCTTCTCAACACATCTCTCCTCACCCATTGCCCCAAGAGGTTTGAGCAGTGACAAGAAGCTCCATGTGAATTGCATTGCCTCACTTTCCACCCTGACATGAGCATCTTCATGGGAGCTCATAGGGGATGAATAGTATTGTAATGTTGTGACTGATGCTGATCCCAGATCAGTTTACCAATTACAGGATCCAGAAGAATAATAAAATCAGCTAGGAAAATTACCAGGAGATTAAAATAAAGCTTGGGCTCTTTTCAGTTGTTGTTTAATTTTTTTGACATTTAGAGCAGCATTTATGTTGTATTTTCTAGCTTTACCCACATCTCTGACAAGTAGAAATATACACTTATTTTCTCCTTAAAAAAATAAGGAAGAAAACTACTCTGTCATTGTTTAGTCCCCTGCTTCATCATGAATAAGATGAGATTCAGGGTCAAATTCTGACAGGGGTAGGAAATGCTGTTCTCACCTGACATGCCTGCAGGCCACCTTTGCAGCAGAGCATGGTCACCTGTGCTCTCACACTCCTCCTACAGTTCCTCACCTTTCCAAGAAAAAAGTCAAGCACTGGGGGCTCATGAACTGTGATGATGGGCGATGCACATAATAGAAGAGAAACATTTATCATCTTGTATTTTACAACCACAGAATCACAGAATCAACTAGATAGGAAAAGACCTTGGAGGTCATCAACTCCATCCTCTGACCAAACACCCCCTCATCAATTAAACCATGGTACTGAGTGCCACGTCCAGACTTTTTTAAACACCTCCAGGTGGAAAGTGACACCACCACCTCCATGGGCAGTCCATTCCAATGCCCAACCACTCTTTCTATATAGAATTTTTTTCTAATGTCCAGCCTAAACCTCCCCTGATGCGGCTTAAGAGACTCTGTCCTCTCATCCTGTCAGTTGTTGCCTGGGAGAAGAGACCGACCCCCACCTGGCTACACCCTCCTTTCAGGGAGTTGTAGAGAGTGATAACGTCTCCCCTGAGCCTCCTTTTCTTCAGGATAAACACCCTTGGCTCTCTCAGCTGCTCCTCACAGGACTTGTGTTCCAGACTCTTCATCAGCCTTGCTGCTCTTCTCTGGAAATGCTCCAGTATCTCAACATCTTCCTAAACTGAGGGCCCCAGAGCTGGGCACAGCACTCGAGGTGTGGCCTCACCAGTGCTGAGTACAGGGGAAGAATCATTGCCCTGGTCCTGCTGGCCAC
>VZTZ01038415.1:0-63823 GCA_013400955.1 Drymodes brunneopygia | reverse complement strand
TTTCTCTAATATCCAACCTAATCCTCCCCTGACACAACTTCAGGCCATTCCCTCTGATCCTGTCACTGTCACCACAGAGAGGAGATCAGTGCCTGCCCTCCTCTTCACCTCATGAGGAAGCTGTAACTGCAGTGAGGTCTCCCCTCAGTCTCCTCTTCTCCAGGCTGAACAGACCAAGTGACCTCAGCCACTCCTCACACGGCTTCAACACCCTTCACCATCCTCATGGCCCTCCTTTGGACACTCTCTAACACCTCAATGTCTCTTTTGTATTGTGGCACCCAGACCTGCCCCCAGCACTGGAGGTGAGGCTGCCCCAGTGCAGAGCAGAGCAGGACAATTCCCTCCCTTGCCCGGCTGGTGATGCTGGGCCTGATGCCCCCCAGGACACGGGTGGCCCTCCTGGCTGCCAGGGCACTGCTGACTCATGATCACCTTGTCATTGACCAGGACCCTCAGGGCCCTTTTTGAAGAGGTTTTTTCTTTCCTATCTCTCCCCACTCTTTACTGACTACACCTTCTAGAGTCTTCAGCATCCAAATGAGCTTTCACAGCTGGAAAGATGTATGGGCTGCAGACAAAAACACCCCACTGTCCAAAGAGACTTTACTGCTGCTTGCATGAGTAATGCATTGATTTTAGTTTGAAGGTTTCTTCCTAAGAAAATTAATATCTCTAACTATAAGCTCTCTGATAAAATGTGATATGCTCAGCATCACAAGAACCAAGTTTAATAAATTAAAAGGGAAGTTGTTTTTCTTGATTTGAGAACAGCAGGAAGAGAACAGGAGGCAGAGAGCTGAAAATGCTCGTGTCTGGTGATGAACAGTGGACAGCATGAGGAAGAGGGATGCTGAAGTGCTGGGATTATAACGTGTGAATTTTTTGAGCTGTGCAGTTATTTGCTGATCTCTTCCACCAGGGCTTTGCTGCCATTACAGGACATCCAAACAGGATGTGTAGTGAGGTAAACATGCTCTCAAGCTCAGAGGACTATACCTTCCTTATAAACATAGTCCTTATATGCTGCTCAGTATATTTAAAGTGGCTGTGATTAAGATCACCTAAAATAAAGCTACCACACATTCCAATCTATGATGTTATCAGTCTTTAAGTTTGGGGACCATACTGAAACATATCAAGCAGACCAGAAATTATATGTATAGGGAAGTCCTAAAGGATTTCACTGAAATCCATAATTTTTTAGGCTTTTGAAGCACTCTGTAGTATATAGTAGGGACCCTCCACTGCAGAACAGGGCATTGGAAGGGGCACTGATACAATGGATTGCAGTGGTCCTGGGGAGATATGCTGGCTTTACTGGCATTGCTGGCATTGTAAGCTGGCATTACTGAATCTGCCAAAGAAGTTTGTGGACCAAAGATAAATGTATGTGTTTTCTTCCTGCTTGACAACAAGTTATGCTGAAAGTTTTAGGGCAGTGATGGCTGTGATCAGAAGTGTCACAGAATGGGGGCTTACACAGATACAGGGTTTTGGACAGATGAGAGCTATCTAAGCAAGAGGGGCTTCCAAAGCTGTGGTAATATGAGGCATCATGGCATATTTTCAGCTGTTAATAAGACTTCTTCAGGCAGCTTCAGCAACAGAAAAATTATAGAATGGGGAGCTCTTGGCCCTGCTGAGGATCAGCCTGTACCTGCACTGAAGGTGGGAAAAGGATGCTCATTAGTATGATAGAAAGAAAAAGAACAATCTGTAGCTCCCACATGCCATCTCCAGGTCCAGGTCCAAGCCCAGAAGACAGTCCAGCCTGGCCTAAGCACAATAAAGAAGGTGGTGCAGCTCCTTCATCATAGCATGATTTTGGGTAAGACACAGAAAAAGCTTCACCTTTTCTTTTCTCTGGACTTTAGGCTGCCCACGGGAAAGGAGAGTGGGGCTGGGGGTCTCAGGCACACAGCACTCCTGAATATATGACCTCTGAGGCACTAGAAAAAGAAGCAACATGAAGGCAAATAATTCTGGATTTTGTTACAACAGGATGCTGCTTGTCATCCATCTTTCCCCTGTTTGATGAAACAGCCTGGAACATCTTCATGCATGTAAACAATATGGAGTGCACAGTGTCTGCCATTGCACTTAACTTATTTGTTAACATTTTATGAAGAGAGTAGAAGAAAAGCACTACATAAACCCGAAATCCATTTATTTTAGTGTAGCAGATGTGGAAAGGTCAGCACTGGCAAGTCATAGGTGGTCCTTGATTTTTTTCAATATGCCAAGGGAAAACAAATCCTATTACTTGGCTCAGGGCTGTGGAAAAAATTAAGAAAGGGTAATATTTAAATGTCTGATCCTGCAACATATCCTTCAAATATCCAGAAGCTGCAAAGAGGCTGCAACCCAGGGACACAGTCCTGATCACCCTTACTGAACTGGGTGCTTTTTGCCCAGGCAACATTACTGAAGCCAGCATGATCCCTTGCAAGAATAAACTTCACCCTCGTACAGGAAGAGACCGGCAGACAGAAGTTAAAGTTTAGATAATCTTTTGCTACCTCCCATTCAATAAAACAATTTTTGTACACTAAAAGGAGAGGGAGATGAGAGGCAATATTGCATGCTCATGAAATACACAAAACAGGTTCCTAGTTGTTACACAAAAATGCAGTAACTTTAATTACACTGAATGCTTTTGTCAGAACTTTAAAATCTAAAGGATTAAAAACTTTCTGACAGTTCCTGCAGTCACTTATGGCTGAGTCAGCCAATAGCAATGTGTTGTGCAAGATAACTTTATTTGGGCAAGATAACTTTAACCTGCACTGAAAAACAAGAAGGAAGGGGGAAAAAAAAGCCGCTACTGATTTTTCACTCTGCCATAGCATGTGATAGCTCCCCTGAACACAATTAGTGGATGCAGTGGGAAAAGAATAGAAATTGATACCTGTGCTCAGCTTATCCAAAGTGCTGAGTGGGTTTAATCATTAATAATTATCATTACGCACCAAGGAAATAATTGCCCCTGTTATCACATGGTTAAGTAGAGTTTTCATTTTTGTACTGTGAAGGATATGATGTGAAAGTGGCTTTTTTAGACAGAGCTTTGTTGAGGGGTTTGGGGAATCCTGAATCATTCCCAAAATAACATGAGGACTAGAAGAAGACTGTAGGGGAGGGGAAAGAGCAGGGTATTTTGAGACCCACTGCATCTCTCCAGCAGTCATATATTCAGTGCTCTGCTCCAGTCCACAGTTATCAACTGAAATTTTGTCACCCACCACTTCCCTTAGTGCACACAGCATGCCTCTTGTGGTGGCAGCCGTAATAAATTTACTGCCACTTTAAAAAGAAAGGTATCAAAAAATCATTGTCAATAAAATTGAGCAAAAAAAGGTGAGGGAATTTCAAGCCTGAGAGTTTTTGTTAGGTCTTCTTTCTTTCCTACACCCCCGCCCCCCACACCTCTCCCATCACTTTATAGCAATATATGCACATATTTTAAATCATGAACCTTTTCCTGTCTGTTATCAGACGTTTCAACAACACTGCTAGCAACATCAACCTGACAGGGCTAAATTGGATGAGATGGTGAGAGAATTGGTCTACTGGTACAAGCTGGTGCAGTTCTGTTTAAACCAAAGGACCTGTTTCAGTTCATATTTGCTGAGCCTTTTTCTTCTCTAGAAATCACCCTCACATTTCATACCTCCCACAGGAAGTAAAACCAAGCAGGAAGTTTTGGGTTTGCTCTGGGAGACCCTGCAAACAGAGGCACAGTAAGAGAGAGCTCCCACTGGTAAAGATTAACGCTCAAGCCCATTGCTTTTGGTGTCACTGCCTGCTTGTACAGTGCCCTTGTGCATGGGGCCCTGAGGCTGTTGCTCCTGAGGGGCTCGTGTAGATTAATGACTTTGTACTTTCTTTCTGACAGCAGCAGCAAACCTTAAGCCAGAAGGGTTCAATACCCTAGGCACTGCACAAACATGGACTGGGGACTCTAGTTGCAAAATAACCTTCTCTGTCATACCCACCTCTCTGCAAAAATTATCCAATCTTCACTGACAAGCAGTTCTCTTTGCTGTCAAACTCTGCCTCACATGTTCGGCACTCAAAATTTAACATCTTAAATAAAACGGGTACTTTAGAAAGGCAAATTTATTTTAGGGATGAGAAAAGTTATTTTTACACATCTAATTAGTCACACCTGGGAGTAATAATAGCACTACTTGGGTTATGCTAAGTTATTAATATTATGCAAAATACTAGATATTGGTTGTGTCATCATCATCTTTTTTTTTATCACTAGACCACAATTTCATCAAACAATAATTTGTCATGTAAACTTTTTTTTATTTTTTTCCAATTTTACCTCTCACATGCGAAGGTGGAAGTGCTAGAGGAGCAGGAAGGAGCACAAATCCTGTCAGGAATGGAGATGCCAGGTGAGAACTCCACACTGGCTGGAGAGCACTGAGCACAGGAGCTGGTATTTTCGCAAAGATGCCAATTTGCAAGTACCATTGTTTGGTGCTGACCCCTGAAAAAGAGCAGTGCTGTTACCTTCTTTATTAGTGAATCAGCCAGCTTAGCTGCAGAGAGGGTGGAGGTCTCAGAGAGGAGGCTGCCAGCTGGCATGCCTGGCTCCTCGGGTGCCCTGGGTGGCTCAGGCTGGACAGGACAGAGAGGCTGGAGACTCCTTGGTTGGCCTGAGGCTGTCGGATGTGAATGCCACCCTGCAAGAGTGCCCTCTGGGGGGTACAGTCATCTACCTGCTCCTGTTGTTTCTTGGCAAGTTGGAAGCCCCCAATGCAGGACGTGTGCAATGGAGACAGACACAGAGACAGACCCTGGTTTGGCAGCCGCTGCTCAGGCAGTGAGATATCTTGTGCCTGGAAAGAAGGGCACTGCCCCAGGCACTGACCGGGGTGGAACCAGGAGCTGCATACACACAGACCCCTGCCCTCAAAACACTAGATCAAATCAGTCCTCCCATGTCACACCATGGAATATATACTCTGGTGTGTCTGGGGAGCTTCCACCAGATTTAGTAACAGTGGACTTTGCTTTTCTTGATGTTTAGTTCAGCATTCAGACCTCTGTACTGCAAAAAATATTCCTCTTCTTTCTCTGAAGTAATGCATGTGAGTTTAAGTAGATATTTATGCCTTTGAACAAAGATTTTAATTGCATTTTTATACATACATGTATACAAATATATATATATTCTTCTTACTAAGGCAACCATCCTCCCTGTAAAGATGTATTTGCCCCATTTGGTGGGCTGGATTGTGTCTTTTCCAAGCAGACACTGACCTTCAAACAGGGTCAGCATGGCTATACCTGACTATACTCAGCTGCCCAAACATTTGTTGGTAGGCAGTACTCCTTATACTTTCAGCCCCTTCTGACAGGAATTAGAACATCACCTGGGTCCCCGACTGCCACCCCCAGAGCTCTGCAGTCACTTTGGATACTCTCCAGGTTTCCCAGCACTGTCATTGGTGTCTACATTTAAGAACATCATGGATGAGTAGTCAGGGGGTCAGGCAAGCTTTGGCAGTCCCCCCAACACCCAGACCCAGGTCCCCAGCACACAGCAAACTTCTGCAGCCGGCAGGTCAGGCTGGCAAGTGGTGCCACTGTCCCCTACAGCAGGGAGTCACCTGCTGCTGCCACTGCTTCCTCAAGGTGGCCTTGTGTAGGTCAGGGTCAGTTGTCCCAGATACCTCATTTGAGAGAACGGCCAGTTTCCTCAGCCTTGAGGGCAGTGAACAAATTCCTCAGAGAAGCTGTGGATACCCCATCCCTGGAAGTGTTCAATGCCAAGGTTGGATAGGGCTCAGAAAAACCTAGTCTAGTGGAAAGTGTCCCTGCCCATGGCAGGGGAGTTGGAACTAGAGGCTCTTCAAGGTCCCTTTTCAGCCCATATCATTCTATCACACTATATCTCCATGATTTTATGAACTTTTGGCACAGATACAGGCCTTTGGATAGAGCAGAAGTCACCAGCTTTCATCCTTTACTTTTCCCAGAGGCTGTCCTTGCTATTCTGCTGGGAACAGACCCTGTCTTTACCTGCATTGCAGCTGGGGGCCTGGGGTTCTTGAAGCTGTTGCATGTCTGAGAAGATCCTGTCTATCTCTCTTAGCTCCACTGCATATTAATTTTCTTTCTTTCTTTTTTTCCCTTTCTTTTTTTTAATATGTGGGAGATGTTCTTGTCTCCTCTCATGATTTCTTTGTTACAAAGCGAAGGACGAGGAAATTGCCTTGGGTTCCTGCGTGGTAGGAGATTTTGCGTAAGCAGAAATCACTTATTCAGCATAATCTCCTACGAACCTGCACAAAAGGCATTGGAAGCACATTAGAATAAAGTTGTCTTTGACTAGCTAGCATGTGATTTTAGGGGAAAATTTATTTGCGTACAGGGAAAACAAAAAGCATATCACTCAAAGCTGGTTGAAACAATGTTTCAGCTGAAAATAGTGCTGCTAATTTCACTGGAGTCTCAGTACTGACACACAACTCTGCCTTGGGGGTGTCTTTCTTGTTCTACACCAGGCTTTGGGCAGTGATTTTAGTTGGGTCTCCCTTGTCTTGGGGACAGAACTGGAGAGATACGTGGTTAAAGGAATATTTGCTAAGATACTGTAACCCCAAAGCGATCACAAAATCTATCAAGAGAAAGACATTCTGTTCTCCATAGCCCACTCCATTGCTGTGGAGTCAAGATTGGTCAGGTGCAGTTTTACCCATGAAGATGGACTAGAAAAGGAATATTTCAAGTCTTTATCCACATAAGCTGCCAAGTCAGCCTGACAATATTAATGATGCCAACACAACTCCTCTCTCTCTGCTTTCACAAGGATTTTAGAAGATCCTTAGCACCAATTTTGTCCATCCAAAATTGGCATACCCTCCAAATCAGATATACTCATGAAGACACCATGTTGTCCACAAGAAAGATGAGGTCTGTTCATGGAAGAGACCTCTCTGAGCTCTGTTCTACAGACTCCCAGGACTCAGTTACAACTGAGAATGAAAAAATTGCAAATGCCAAAACATAATCTCATAACCCTCTCACCCATATTACCTTATGTTTCCTCATTTTGATCTTCCATCACCAACTTTCAGACATGCTTCCTCTTGTTATCATGTTACTAAAGCAGTTCAGGCAGTGCCTACTTGGCAAAGCTGTCACAAAAAGTTCAATTTCTACCCAGGGTCTCTGACACATAATTTTGCCATTTTGCTTGATGGGTGCAAAAAAGCAACTGCTGCCATCCCACTGACAGGTATGATGATCGGAATGTTTATCAACCCAGGGACAGAAAAGTGTTCATCTTAAAATAACCACTTATTGAAATAAACTTATTAAACAACCAGAAGCTGCTCTCTGCCTGCCACTGTGAGGAGGGGTGAGCCTTGAATAGCAGGAATGTGCCAGGCTAGTGCAAATCCACACTTGTCATGGCAAAGTCTCTATGACTCTCCACCAATCCACTGCTGTTGCTTCTGGCTTGTTATAGCTGGAAATCTGATTTCCTTTTATTTTTAAAAAAGGCTCTCTTCCTCTTTTACTAGAGCATAAAAGATAGGACAACTCGAAAAAAGGGCAAGAGATCAGCCTATCTCCTAATGACCTGGTGCCAGCATTAGGTAAGAACTTGGAAATGAAATATTTCCTTTCAGCAATAACACATGTGGGTATGTTTTTGTCCGCCAAGTTTACCTTACAGAAGATATTACATGAAACACAATTCATTGAGTGTTTCATTTTATTTTGTTTGACAGTATCTCTCTTCTTCCGTTAAAATTAGAGGATACATCCTCTTCACCTCCTCCAACTGAGATGCCATTATGTAACATTTTCTGTTATCATCCTGGTGACTACAATACTTGGAAAATCCCCTACCACTGCTCAAGTGTGTATGCTAGGAGTAGAGGGGGAAGGCAGGTGGCATTGCCTGGTTCTCTCATAGTTCACACTTGCATCTTTAAAGGACAGGAATACACCAATGTCAAGTATCAAAATGCTTATAAGATAAACATTTTGTTCCCTGATAGCCAAAGGCTTGGAGTCCCTGCATCATCAGTAGGATTTTTCTTTGGAATATCCAGTAGGAAGGTTATTTGAAACTTGGTCACAGTTTATGTTCTTAAATTTCATTTTAAAACATTCTTCTAACAATAATCACTGCGGTAAGGGTAGGCCCTTCACATTTGTTAAAGATGACTTTTAAACACATTTTTTGTCAAAGAGGGACCTGTTTTGGTGCCTGCATGAATTGATAGTCTCACTCAGTATATGCCGTCTAAAGCCAGGACGGTGCTTGCTTTAAGCATGTGTGCTTCAAAAACAGTCTGGAGCTGCAGCAAACTGTGTATTTCTCCTCCCTGACTGTCCTGACTCTGCACCCACCACGCCTCTGTAGCATGGGCTTCACCCTGGGAGCTGGTGTGGGAGATGCTGGACACTTCACTGTTCCTTGGGACTCTCCGTGAAGATGGAGAATGAACCATCATTGTTCCCTGTAATCCTGGACTGAAGGATTACATTCTGCCTAAATCCTGGCCTCCACAGTTCTAGTGAGACATGATATTCCTTCTGCTGTCCCAGTAGTTAAGCTGAGTCCACTGCCCGCAGGGATGGATTTGCAGCATTTCCCCACGGATATCAGGAGGCCGTGGGCAGTGTGTCAGGCACAGCAGCTCCTCTGCGGTGTGCCTTTGCACATTTCATGTATGCTTGCTGCCCATCCAGTTGCACTGGCATCAGATTTCATAAACCTAACATAATTTCAGCTCTGGATACATGGGGACACTTGTTTTCCTGGGCCTTCAACACGATTTGTATTCTCAGTATTATAATTAACACACATATCCTCACACACAGGCTGTACTTTGTATCTTGCACCCCACAGCTGTCAAGAAATATTTTCATGGTAGCATGGCTTTTTATGAGGTTATGTTGGCTCTTAGATGGGAAATTAAATTGGGATTGCCTGGAATGGTACTGTTACTGAGGTAGTCTCTTCCCAGCTTTTAACATCTTCAGACACATGTACACTCAAGCATAGTGTTCAGTTTCCTTATTATGATGTGAGTACCATGGTGGACTTAGAGAAAAGCAAAGACTTCAAGGAGGAGGCTCTAAGGGTGTTGACATTAAATGCAGCTTGCTGTCATGATGATAAAGTTGAGAAGTTACTGATAGACTCTCCCATTCTAGTGTTTCATTTAGCATTCAAAAAGCAGTGGTTTCATGCTTTTTACACCACAGGACCAAGTAGATTAAACCAACCTTACACCAATGCATTTCCTCTTCCATTTTGATCATTACAAGCTTGCAGAAGCTCTTTTCTGTCAAAAGAGATAACATAAATCTCTTCTATGAAGAGGATTTTATTTTGTTGAGGGAACAGATCTTCTCTTATTCAAAGGAAAATACTCATCAATAATCAGCTCTCCTTTTTTTCTGTGAATATACTTAATGATGCTGGTTGAAAGCCAGTCTTCTCTGAGACAACTTGAAGTCAGCTCGTTCACATGCAGAAGTAACACTCTACTGTATGACTAATTTCCTAATTAGCAGCTGGCAAACTATTATTATTTTTAATTAACTCATCCACCAAGGCTCATTTTGAAACAAGCAACTCTTTGTCATTAATATAAAAGTTAGATCCTGACATTTGTATGTTAGCTCAACTAACATAAAAGGCAAGTCCTCCAGAGCTGTACAAAGCCTGTGCAGCACAGACCATCTATCTGTGTTTGCATGCAAGTGTTTGTGTGCAAACACCCTCACACTGACACATGCTGATCTGTACACAACACACACACACACAGAGGTTCATACATGCATTTTTCAGTATGGTTTTCAGCTCATGTATTTTCTGAATGTTTCTTTCATGTGGTTGAGTATCTATGTAGCTATAAATCAGTCCATGGCTATGGTTGTAGAGGAATGTCTGTGCGTTCTCCTTACATGTTTATTAAATGTGAAACTCTCTATGGTAAGGTTTGCTTTATGGCACATGTGCAGTAATCTGTGTCAACAGGTGCAGACTGATTTGAAAGCAGAGTGAGGATCTTGATCGAATTCAATCTGTTGATCCCAACGCTCTGTTTTTGCAGCTGTGGCGTTTTACAAACTTGCTGCGTCATATAAGTACCATATAAATATAACTTACTGAGAAGTATGAGGGACCTTATGTCCTCGAGCAACTGAAGAGTTATTAATAGTGGAGTGGTCTACAGCAGCCAAGCTATATTCGACCAAGTTCAAGTCCACCTGAAACCTGGCAAGTGAAAATGTTCTGGGGAAAAGAGCAGTTAGAGGAGCAGCAGGACTGGCTCCTTCACTGGAAGGAAAACAAATTCTAGAGAAAAAGGCACAAAAAGCAAAAGATTAGACCCATACACTAGCCCTGTCTACCATTTGCTTTTGTTTTCTCTGGCCTTTTGCAGAGCAGATGTCTCCTGAGGCTCGTGGAAATGGATCCATATCACCCTGGGAGGGAAGCACCTGTCATCCTCAGAGTGCTCAGCAGTGCTGGAAGGCTGGGGTAGGCTCTCCTCCAGAGCCCAGGGATCAGCCAGAGGAGAGGGTTGGCAGCTGAAAAACAGAGTAGTCTCCTTTCTCAGTAACCTCTTCTTGCTTGCCTACCCTCATTTGTCCCCTGCCTGCTTGCGCCATCTGACATGCAGACTCCAGTGTGCTGTCAGGGCAATATGCCACTGCTTACTCAGTTGTGTTCCACCTGGATCCTGAAATGGCTTTGGGGTTTCAAGTGCCACCAGGGTGTAAAGCATCCTTTAAAATCTATTAAAACAACTAATACTGGTTTGAGGAGTGGGAAGTAGGGATAATCAGTTGTAGGCTAAAAACTGTGGGGTTTACACAGGTTTTTTATCCTGAGAAGTTGCAGCTAGGGAGCAAGGAGCCACCCCAACCAAGGAATGATTAGGAAGGTGACCATGAGCAGTGGTTTGAGCCCACCATATACAGACTTAGCTCCAAGCTGAGCTATATATACTGTCTGTCCTAAATCTCTGGATGCTTTCCATCTGCATCACACATACAATATGCTGGGCAATGCCACGGCGCTGTGGTCCAGCATGGAAAATTCCTGCTTTAAGTAATGTCAGGCTGAGCTTTCTGCTGGGACAGCTTCATTGAAGGAAATTGTGAAACATGATGCTGCTGGTGGCCTTCCTAACAGCCAGTAGTGAAGCTGTAAGGCCATGCTTGGAGAAGTGGTGGCAGGCAGGGTTGGATGCCTGTGCCAGTGTGGTCACCATTCCCACATGGAGAAAGGTTTTCTTGCCCCTCCCACCACCCTGGGTAATGTTGCATAAGGGATTTATATCTACCCAAAGTTCTTTGTGAGATATGAGCAGCTCATTATTTTTAATAGCTCTGACAGCATTATCAGTCATGGATTTACCAAAAGGATAATGGGCTGTTGTTTGCCACTGCCTTTAGCATTAATCCCATGGTGTGGGCATACCCAGTCATGTAAAATGAGCAACTATACAGCCTCCATCTTTACATTAGGGCTACAGTCCACGTTTTTAAAATCATCCTCGGCTCTAGTGTCTCTAACATGTATTGGAAACATCACCTGCTCTCTAGGCACCTTCTTCCTAATGGGTGTTATGAAAATACCAGATCCTTTTGTGGTTGAGTAAAGAGGAGAATTTTCTTCTTTGTCTTAAATGCCAGAAGATGTTGAAACTTTCAGTTGATCAGCAGATGCAAGAATATTTTTTCTGGGATTTTCTTTTATTATTTTTAAACTAATGTCCTCTAAACTTCCAGCCCTAGCCATTTTTCAACAAATTTAATTTTTTTAATAAATAAAATAAACTATTTCCAAGTCTATTTACTGCAATCAAAATCAGAATACACACTGGCATTTGGGTGGTACTTTTAATCTATTTTTCTCCTTATGTAATGACACACATCCCTGTTCAATTAGGTGACTCATAATACACTTCAGCAGAATGCTCTGAAAAACAGAGCATAATGCATTCCTAACAGTTACATACTTCTTAAAAAAAAGTTATTATCAAACAAGATTGATAGAAACAAATAAGGTTAAGTCCCACTTATATAATTTAAAATGATAGTGTGGTCTATTTCACCACAGCACTAATTTTAAAAATGGTAGCACAGTCTGTGATTCATAACCATACCCCCTTGACACCTAATTACACATTTATTTCCACTTAGCCACCTATATACATCAGCTTGCTCTTCACCTTTATTGTTCTTTCTTTCCTACTTCACCCAGGCTAATGTGGACCCAGAGCTCTTCTAAAGTAGTAACAAAGACATGTGTGCATATTTATATATTTATTTCCTTATTACTGATTGATTGATTGATTGATTGATTGACTGATATACTGTGCTTCTAGGCTGCCAGTTTTTTCTGAAATTTGTTGCACAGTTAGCCAAAAAAAGTCTCAGTCTGCTAAACATACAGCAGAGAGGTCTAGCAGGAGGGATTTTGCAGTAGCTGGATGGGAATCAGTGCAGTGAGATTTGGATTCCCTTGTTTTCCAGTCTGTCCCAGTGCATGGGAACATGCAGCCACAGCCAGGCTGTAGCACGTGGCAAATCCCAAGATGTCAATGCCGTCTCACAACCACTCATCAGACTGCTCAGTTAGTTTGGCTATCCTAAGCAAGCAGGAATCAGAAACTGTTTTATGGGAATATTCTTTCATAAAAGAATAAGGCGTGCCTGCTGACCAAGAACTAGAAGAAAGTTGATATCCAAACCCAGGAGACTGGGTATTGCAATTGTCAAAATCATCCCCCTCAACACCTCAAGACAAACATCACAGGCCTTGGGAATCTAGACTTGGGGTTTAGTTTTAAAGAGCCTGAGAAATCTGAGCACCTGACTGATATTCCCTCTTGCCCGCAGTGGCTGAAATCAAAGCATGCTGCACAGCACACCATCCAGTGGGCTCATTTCCAGGTGCAAGGCATTGCAAGCCTGCGGGACACTAAGTGTGGACCTCTGTGGCACAGCTGTGCATCTGGAGGAAAGCGAGACAACTTCTAGTTTGCTGTAACATGAAAAGCAGTGCTTCCACAGCTTTGAGATTTATGTGTCCACCACGTGCATAAGGAATTGAGAGGATCAATGTCTGATGTCAGTTTGAGATTTGACGTAAGAAAGACACGATAAAAGTCAGAGCCAGCCATAAATCTTTGATCTACAAGATGAAAAGCATTTCAAAGCAGTGACAAGTTCTAAGATATTTGCTTAAATGTAATAGCTCATTCTTATTTTTAAACAGTTGATGAAACAATGGTACAATACTACAAAGAGTTCAGCTGACAAATAATATTAGGGTTAACCATGTGTAGAGGAAGCTGTCCAAATATTAACAAATATAAAAATTACAAATATCAGAGCAATTCAGGAGATCTGCACAATGGATTTCAGCAATCCTGTCAGTTCAGCACTGCTCAGCCACAGAAATAATGCTGGAATTTTTTTCCCACCAAGAGACAGATCCTATTTGAATTACTCACTTGTTTATATCCTGTGTAATGAATTGACATGTTTTTCAGATTCAAGATGTAGGAATTAGTTCTACTCTTATCTCGGTGCATTCATTAAAGCTGATTTATCCTGTGTGTTGCTCTTGAGCAGTGTCTTTGGCTATCCCTTTGGCTATCCCTTTTCCCATGGCATTGCTTTCCCAAGGCTCGCTGTGACTTGTGCTCAGGGACTGCCAGCTTGACACCCACACAGCAGGGAAGGAAAGAATGGCAGCAAGCCAAGAGCACTGGTTGATCATCACACTGCAAATGAACTGCACAGTTCCCATACTTCCTCTGATGCACAAATATTGGCATTTGGAAGAAAGGGTTGTCAAAAAGCAGACAAGAGAGGTTCAAATCAATAAAGCTGATATACAGATCACACTTATTCACAAAGCATTAGTAACTTACCATGCTGTCACATGCTCAAAATTTGTGCAGCCACCTGCACTATTAAAAAGGAGTTTTGGAGTCAGAGCTGAAACTGTAGTTATCATTCATACCCATTTTCTCAGAGTAGAAACACGACAGCACCAAAGTACCACCTAATCTCTGGAGCTTTATTTCAGTTAGTCAAATGTTTACCTCACCTGCAATTTACCCTCTTTCCTTTACCCTCTTTTAACCACATAAAATAGATTAAGCTTAGTTACAGGCTAAATATGCATTTTCTTGTAAGCCACAGAAAGACAGATCAATACATTTGGTTGTAACATTCTTGTCATGTATATTTTTCATAACATGAGAAGAAATAATGTGAAAATCAGCAAGTACATCTAGTAAATTAAACTCATCAAGCTTCTTGGGGAGCAACTTCTATCTTTTAAAAAAAGAGTAGCTGACAATTTTCCCCCAAACTGTCTGCTGTGAAGTTCATTCCGTTTAAAATGAATCAAGTGAAACTGATCAAATCAGGCTGTTTGCTACATTACTGACATTTTGTTTCTACCAAAAGTAATTCCGCAAATTTCACTATGAATCAAACCAAATTGTGGAGGTGGTAGTAAAGCTAAAGGTCAGTGTTTAACTTCAGCAGCTCTCTAGCCTACAGTTCATCTAGAAATCAGCCCACCTTGCAAATGAAATCCATCAGTAGACTAAAGGAAGCAAAACTGCACAAAACAGAACATCTTCACTGAGTAACCACTTGAGGAGTTCCCAGCATGAGTGTCACAGCAAGGCTGAATCAGAATTCGACAGCTGGAGAGTCAGTCTTTCCAGGTGGAAGGAATCTTCACCCGTGTTTCAATTCTTGAAGTCATCATTGTGCTTAAGACAATCTGTGAAATGGTCAGCTTCCAGATTTTAATGGTTATTAGTGCTACTTGGATGAAACGGTGCACACTGGTGCTAACAGTGCAAAATCAGTGCATGCTGGCAAGATACATAATTTTATACATCCATCTATATATATATGTATGTATATAAAATTTTGCCCAAGATACAAAGGCGTATTCACAGGGGATGTTTGCTCAGAGTTTAATTTTCATTCATTCATAGAATTAGTCTAGGGGAATATCACAGAAAGTTAGAGCATGCTGACACAGCTAGTCATCGGATGTAGTTTTGAGCATGAGAGTAGATGAAGGGACAGGAAGCATTACCTCCGGCTTCCTGTAGCATGCCTTTAATGATGCAGAAAGTAGTGAAATCACTGGTTGAAAAAGGGGGAAGAATGCTGAAGTTAGTATGGATACAGCAAGCAGAACTATTATCCTACTGAATCATTTCTAAAAAATTTTGAAAAAATAGTTTCAAAAGAATAAAATGAGAATATTTCCACTTCTGTATGAACTTTAGGACATGTTTTGACATACCAGTGATAGAAGACCAATTTATTAGGTACAGTGCAATGGATAAAGAAAACAACAGATCTCTAAAACTTGAACAGCGTCACAACTGAGAAGAATGTGAGAGATGGAAGAGATTTCATTGCTGCAATGTCACACTTGGCAATATTAATCAAACAAACAAACAAACAGATTGAACAAGAAAAGACCTGAAGTGCCAAAACAGTGAAAGGTGCTAAAGCTCCTGAGGGAAGAAATCACATAGGAATACTGTGTGGAGGACTTCGGCAGAGAGGAGTGACACATTACAACAACAGAAAAACAGGCAAACCCTCCCCCTGCAATACAAACAAACCCAAACAAAACAACAAACCCTAAACCCCAATAATTAGAGGGAAGGAATAGATCCAGAGAGAGATAAATCTATACAATGTACAGGTCACAGCTGGTAATAACTGAGAGAAAAAAAGACAAGATTGAGCATTGCACTTCTAACCATGTGATACAGTTAATAAAGGTCAAATATTTCACAAAAAAGTGGAAATACACCATCCACAAGTATGTGTTATGGTATGACTCCAGTCAGCAGCCAAACTCCACACAGCTGCTTGATCACTCTCCACCAGTGGGATCGGGGAGAGAATTGGAAGGTTAAAAGCTAGAAAACCTGTGGGTTGAGATATGGACAGGTTAATAGAAAAAGCAAAAGCTGCCCACAAAAGCAAAGCAAAGCAAGGAATTCATTCACTGCTTCCCATGGCAGGCAGGTATTCATCCATCTCCAGGAGAGCAGGGCCCTATTGTGCATAACGTTTACTTGGATAGACAAATGCCATCACTCCAAACATCTCCACCTTCCTCCTACTTCCATGCCACTTTATCCACTGAGCATGATGGTCTGGAATGTCCCTTCGGTCAGCTGGAGTCAGCCGTCCCAGCTGTGTCCTCTCCCAACTCCTTGTGCAGCCCCCTGGTTGCTGGTGTGGTTGGCTGAGAAGCAGAAAAGGCCTTGGTTCTGTGTAAGACCTGCTGGGCAATAACAAAAATAACCCTGCTTTATCAACACTGTGTTCAGAACCAACCCAAAACACACCCCTACTGGGAAGAAATTCAACTCCATCCCATGCAAAACTGGCACAGTATGGAAATGCTTACCTCTGTTTAGAGCTCCTCCTCTCTGTTCAGTGGGGACCCATTCAGGACATGAATATTCCAGTGCTTTGGGTGTCAAGAGGTACATCATGATGTGCCAGATCTGCATGTTTCATGTCAACTCACTGGTTGTCCCTTGGTTTTGGCGAGCTGCCTCCTGAATGAAAATTTTAGGCGTTTCTGACTGGTATACCTGATCAAACCATGATACTCAGCAAAACCCAAGGTTTCTGCTCATTTATTATTAACCTCTGATGCTCTTTTCATTACTGGCTGCAGTATTAGTACCAGATGGGTTTCATGAAGTGTTACATGTCATCAGGAAAAGGCTTCACTGATAAAAAACCCCACCTGCCAGATGAGCTCTGCTGTTGTGCTGTGGTATGCCAAACACATTGGAAAACTGCACAGCCTAAACACTGTGTGGGGTAGGCAATTGCTTGGGGAAAAAAAAAAAAAAGAAAAGAGCACCACACCTTTCAGAAGCATTCAGAAGGCAAGCTGTCAAGAAACTAGAAATCATCCCCAGCTATGTGAGCATGTAATGGAAGTGCCTGAGGCTTTTTACTCCTGGGCTCCATTTACTCCTTTTTACTACAAGGTCTTGGAGCCCTGTTTACCAGGAGAAAATATCTACAGAGACATCAGCCATGGTCCACAGCTGTGTGGTACAGAGCAGGCAGAATAACAGGACCACTTGTTTGCCTAGACCTTCCTTCCCTGTGAATGAAGTGAGACTGTGCCATCATCAAAGAAGCCCTCAGGAAATCTCCAAGTGTGTGATCCACTCCTATCAGGTAAATGCCCAATTGATCTAATTTTAGGGTACCACCTTATAATTTTACAGATGCATGTAAGCAACACAATATTATTGCACCAACCAGGCAGAATACAGAAAGAGAGGAAGACAGAATAAGGCAGAATTTTTTTTCTGACCTCAAAGTCCAGCTTTCAGATGTGAATGCTGTGGTTGTTTCTCAGCATTCAGATCGTGGTGGAAAACCACATAGTATTGCTCAGATTTGAAAGAACCTGATCTGCAGAAAGGGGAGATGACCAGCCCCTGCCCCTACAGCCCTGGAGTTCAACCCTGGAAGGCAGCAGCCATGCACCTCGTCAGCCAAACCAGCCTCGCAGACACAGCTGTGTGTGAAAAGCCTGGCGTGCAAAGGGCTTTTCATGCAGAAGATTTTAAGTTGTCATTAATTACAGAGACATTTTTTCTATCTCCATTACATCCAGAGTACATATTACAAGAGATAATTGCTTCTGGAATGCAATTAGGTTGTAAAATTGTTACATTAAAAGCAATGCATTAATAAAATGCTTATTCCAGTCCTTTATACAGCAACACCTTTTTGAAAAAAGGAATTGCTCTATGTTTAGATGCATATATGTTCCTTTTTTTTAGAAAAGGATTTAGTATCTGGTTCCCAAGAAGCTGTGATAATTGTCTGTTTTCTGCTGTGATCTTTCTATTATTCTGCCAATTGAGTCTTTCCTTAACCATGTGAGTATTTTGGATCCAAGCTGCACTGCAGGAAAAAGATAAATACTTGTTCTGCTTACGAAGAGTGGAAATGCATGGTATTTTCTGATGATATTGAAGATTTGCTTTATTATTTCTTACGAGGAAAAAAATATCTGCTTAGAAACATGACTCATATTGCAGGCAAGGAGTAGTTTACGGCTGGCAGCTCCCCTCCATTTAGTATTGTCCACTGTGGAACAAAGGAAAAACATGAAATTCTCACTCCCAGTTTCTCAGAAAAGGGCAAATGTGGCATTAGGTCTCTGCTGAGCCCTAGTGGTGCTTGGGCCTCAAATCCAGCAATGCATTAAAGCAGACGTCACTTAAGCTGGGAAAGCAGGAGGAGGAGAAGGAGGAGGGGAAGAAGAAAAAGGAACTATTCATGTGGCCATTGAGGAATGTTACTGTGATACAATTATCAGATGTATCTCTTTGCTCTTAGCAAGAGAGTATTTTAAAAGGAGATAAAAGACACTGTAAAAGTTACGGGGAGTAGGAAACATGCTGCATATTTGATAAGAACAGGGAATGATGTATTTAGCCTAAAAAAGTATCCAATCTTTAATTTTCCCAGAAAAAGGACTAAAGCAGACTAAACTATTATTTTAATAGGTTTTCTTTTACTCTTGTTAGTACTGAGAATAATTTCAGTCCTAGCTGAGCCAAAAGCTTCACTGAAGCATCTCTGCTCCGGCTCGGTCCTTGGTGGAGAATATGCATAACAGGTAGAATTTGATAAGCAACCCACACAGAGCTCCCACAGAAACCAAAGGTACTTTCTGGGATTCATTGTAGAGACTGTCTAGTGAGGGAACCTGTGTTAAATATAACAAATTGCTGCTTAATGAGTAAGACTTCATTTGGCAGGAAGGATTCCTCCAACTACTTTGTTGGCAGAAACACTGAAGGTGTAGGAAGCCTTGTAATGGAGAGGGCGAGGAAGGCACGGTGGCAGGCTGGGATCGGGCTGTGGTCTAGAAGTAAACAGTCAAGTAGATCCTTCAACGTTTTCATAACCTGGACAAGTTCATGCATTTTCATAGAAGGACAGGAAAATGCCTAAACCCAAGAGAGTCTTTTCAATGTGACAAATGCAGTGGAATAAAATGTGTTTACTGTATAATATTACTATAGGAAATAATTGTATTTCTACAGAAGTAAAATGGTACTGCAAATATTTTCTATAGCAAATCACATATAGAGCAACTGATGTTGAATGTCAATATTTATTTAAGGGGAAGATAAAAGGAAGTTTCCAGGACATCTTGCGTGAGAAAGATTGAGTAACTTTTTGTATTTAGAAAATAGATGCTAAAGATGCTAAAGAAGAGACGAAGCCACCACTGCTGGTAGTTGCCTAGTGGCTTGGGAAATCTCAACTCTTGCAGGTTAGAGTGGAATCAGGGGGTCAAATTTTCTCTTCAGTGGGTAATTCTGTGCAGGGAAGGTGTAGCTGCTGCAGAGTGCCTGGTGTCCTTGCAGACATCAGTGTCCTTCCCAGCTCTCAGGAGGTTTGCTCTGTTTGCACTTGGTTAGTATGAATGCAAGTTAGCAGCATGCATTCCAGGTCTGTGCGTTGTGGAAGGCTGAAATAATAGCACACAGGCCTGAAAAACAGGAAATCTAATTACTAGAATATTGCAATTAATATAATAGGTGGTTGAGACTGCAACTGGTAAACAACTAGGTAATGGGCCAATGAGCAGGATGCATGGACTCCATCAAAGGGCTGTCTGAGGCCTCCACAGGGCACCTGAGGTATTTTATGACAAAGACATCCAAATATAGCACATGAAGATCTACAGCATAAACTGAAGACATGGTGCTACTAATGACAGATGCTGGGCTACATGCTTCACCTAAGGACAAAAATAATCACCTGGTTAAAAACATGTGCCAAAATGCATGATAGATGGTTACACAAAAAGGCATGATATAAAGCGTCAAGAATGCATTAATAAAACCAAGTCCTGGGGAGCCAGTGATGTAGACTGCCTCACCTCCTTCACCAAAATCCAAGTGCTACAGGTTGCTCAGATGTGGCAGCACACCAGTGTCCAGTGCCCAGGCAGCTGGCTCCTTGCATCTCTAGTAGGCATGCAGGACCCCATCCAAAAAAACCTCAAAGCCATGTAGCTTTGATGTCTCTTCCAGAAAGCATCTCAGGTGGAGAGGGAAGGGAAAGGGGCTGCAGGGCAGGGGAGGGAGCCGCTGCCCTGCCATTGACCTGGTACAATTAGTCACTGCTGGGACAACTCATTTCTGCCCCTGGGTGTGAGAAGAGGGAGAGAGGACTGAGTTGGAAAAACACACAAAGACAGCTATGCACAGCCAGACAGGGTTAATCCCAGTGGGGCTTATGCTTCTTCCCTCTCCTGCACCCCTAGAAACTTCAGAAAACTCAGACTGACTACGTAAACACACATGCACAACAAAGAATTATTTATGCAGGCACAGCAGAAGAGAATTTTTGCAATGACATGAGCTCTGGTGTCAGAGTCAGAGCTGCCAGGACACAGCCACTGGGTCAGAGCTGCCAGGGCACAGCACCCATACAGGGGAGATACAGCCTGCCCATGGGGATTTTGGTAAAATATGGGCTTAGGCCATGCTGAAGCAGTAGGGTGTTTGTTGCCAGAGTAGTAGTTTTGACTTTGGAAAAAAAAGAAAAAAAGGTTAGCTTGATTAACACCACAGCTGTTGGAGGAAAGAGGTTTGCTCCAGACTATAGCAGACTTTGGGGGCTGAAGGTCCAAATTCTTGCAGTGAATATGTTAGGCTACTGCTTCCTTCCCTCCTGGAGACATTCCTTGCTGCCTGGATGATTCAGCACCTGCTGGATGGTACCACGGCAGGCTGGGGAGACAGATGGCTCTGGGTGCTCACCTGAGGCATGAGCACCGAGTTCAAAGTTGTGCCCCAATTAACAGGTGCCAACAGAGAGTGAAACCGCTCCACTCCACAGCCCTCATTCTGCAGCTGGGGCAGAGAAGGACCCTGCACTGTCATCTGCTCATCCTTCCCTCCCTTTCTCCTGTGAAACTCTGATGTTTGGTGGTCCATCCTCCTGTGGTGCAGGAAGACAACTCAAAAGCTGGAAGAAATGGGCATACTCAGTCAGTTACCCTGTTCTTTCTCCCTAAAGGGTTAAAACACTTTTTATGAGAGTAAGAAGGTTAATATAATTTATGCTAGAAATTATTATTACTATGGCAGAGAAATCAGGGCAAGTATTTTTATTCATGCCCACATTTTAGCAATGACAATTTACTTTTCTAGTGCCCGTGGGACCCCACTGAAGACACGCTTCAGCACATCAGTGCCACACACACATACACACACACACACACACACACACATACACACACACAAGTGGCATCCTGACAGGGCAGCAGAACAAAGAGAGCAAGATGGCAGGAAGAATGCCTTTACCTCCTACAGCCCTGTGTGCTACTTTTCCACCTGCAGGTCAGTTCTCAATGGGGTTACACCAGGGATGAATTTGTCTGTTATCTGCAGAACTTTTCAATAGCCACATTGTTGCTATCACTGTATTGCCACTTGAAGAGAGTCACGGCATATGGGATGTACTGAACACACAAATCCTCCAGTTATTCACCAAATGCTGCGAAACTTGTAGGTGGCTCGGTACTGAAGCAAACAGCACTTGCAGCTCCCAATTACTGGCAGGATGCTGTGTACAAGCCCACAGAGTACTTGGGAAATTAGTAGGTAATTAGTGTGGATCAGGAGAGGTGGAAAATTTCAGATTTTTCTATAGGTCCGTTGCTTACAGTCCTGAATGTGTAATGGTTAGTTCTGTGCATGTTTATAACACTAGCTGTTCAGCTCTTTAAGGAAGACCCCATCTCTTAGGATGGGCATAGGTACATTCCAACTAAAGCAAGATCTGGACATATATGGGCTCCAAAAAATCTAGCTATTGTAAGGGACATAAGTCAATAAATAAAACACAGGCAAGTCTTGTCAGCGAAGGCTGTGTATAAAAATGTTAGCCTCTGAATAAATGCTATGTCATATTGACTGAAAAGATGTGCAAACAGACGTTTTCAAGTTGACAACTCACCTTTGATGGGATATAGAAAGAGGAATATAGGGTATGATAGAGCCCATGTCACAGGATTATTTAGGAAGTCCTGAGGGGAAATGGGATCATAAGAGCAACTGGGAAAGTGTCATAGAAAACTAAGGGGAATATCCTGCAATATAGGTTATGACAGCTGGGACCGAGTATGTTATTTCAGATCTACTTAAATTGACTTAGGACAGTTTTGCCTCAGAGTGAACTAGAAAAATAAATTGGGAAGGAGTTGCTTTCCTGGTTCTGAAGAGGGTGGGGAAAGCAAAGTGGCTTGGGATGTGTGGAAGGTATTTTGGGAGCTACAGATTAAAAGAAGACAGAATTCTTGCTACTGTGTCATATTGCAGGGACAGTTGCCATAGCATCATTTGCTCTAAGAATAGATTTCTATAGCCTGGCAGCAGGTCAAAATATTTATAAGAGTGAGGACTTTTTTCAAGGCCAATTCATCCAAAATGCAGGTCCCTGTACAGAACTGCTGAAAAGCACGTATGGTAACTCACACAACCTAGCCCCAAACTAGAATGAGTTGGGGTAACTAGGACACAGACATGTAGTGTCTGACAAGACCTTCCACAAAAATCAAAGTAGTCATTCTGTCTTGCCTGAATCTTTAACTGGGAGACAAAGAAACAGAGCATGGATTGTGAACCAAAGCAGAAGATTTTGTAGAAGAGGGGTATAACTGAGATAGAACTGTGATCTAAAATGAATTTTCTTCTCATCCACTGATTTTTCCCTCATAGGGAACTTGGCATCTCTCTGCACTCCTTATGGTGCAGAAAAGAGATTTCTGAGCCCAAAGCAGGGCTCTGTCTGTTCTGTTGTCTCCAAATGTGGCTGGAAATCCAGCTACCCCAGTTAGAAGCAGAGCAAGGGCATCATGATACAGCTGCCCCTTTCAAGCATAGAAATAACTTGCCCCAAAGCAGGAGTTTGGAGGCAGTAGCCAGAAGCAGGTTGCCTAACTGAGCTTGCATTGTGCATTGATGTAGCATGGGAACTGTCCTTGCTTCCCCAGCAACTATGAGACAAAGTTAAAAAGATGTTGAGCAGTGCAAAATAGTTTTCAACACTGTGGTAAAACAGAATCTGATTAGGGAAACACACTGCTTCTAACAGACCTTCTTCAATGCTGCTGATCTGCCTTCACTGCCTCGCACACATGTGGCTGCACACCTGGGCCACACCATCAGGGAAAACTGCACAAGCATCTCTTATGACATGGAGACGGTTTGAAAGGTGGAACTCAGACTATTCTTCCTGAAGAAGAATAAAATGTGATGACAGTCTCCATGAAAACAACCTCTTTTTTCACTTAGGACACTCGTGATATAAGACAACACTCATTTAAGAGTATCACAGTTTCACACCTCAATCACACATTTGATTAAAACCAAGAGACTTATGGCAGAAACAGGCAATCTATGGGCAGAGAATACTTCCTTCTCTTTAGCAGTATGGGGGGATTACAGTGGAAAAATCAAAGAATGAAATAAAAGGCTGAGTAAGAAGGAAAAGGCAAGCACTAGAGTCCGTCACCTTTAGGGAATATCAATTAGACACAGAGACTCTATGGAAAAATGGTGATACACTCTGTGCCTCTGAGCACTACTGCAGAACAAGTAGCTTGTTCTGTGCAGCGTATCTGCTATTTGCTTATCTACCACCCCCATCAGAAGATCATTTTTTCAAAAGTAGGGTCTATAAAATAAAATCGATGGTCAGGGGTTCAATACTGACAGAAAATCTGCAGGCTGTTCTCAAAACTCACCAATGCACTAATACCTTCTTAGTATTCTTTCCTGATATGTTTGAGCTACACATGACCTTGCCACAGCATTAGCATGATGAAACACCTCTTATTTCGTGACGGTGATGTTCACATAAAGACATTTGCTGACTGTAAGTAATTGTTCCATGATCATCTGTATGATGCATCTCTTTCTGTTTACCCACACATTTCTATACCAACTCACCTTTTATTCAATTCAATATCATCATTTTAGAGGTTGATATAAGCTGGGCTGCAGTGCCAGCCACATATACCAAAAGGATTTCCCATAGGGTGTATAAGAGAAGCCAAAGTGGAATATGGACATGGCCCTACGTTTTTGTGTTTTAGTGCTTGTCTTATTGAAGAGAACAGTTGCCAGAGTACTGAAAGAGGCCCTTGGGTGAAAACCAGAAAATGTTATGGGCATAAACCCCCCTAGAATATGCTACTGGCAAAACACACAACATGTCTTCCTCTTAAAGCCTAACTTATCAGTCCCAAGAAATGCACAGCTCTGTTTGTGCTGACATGTAGCTAGGATGATTTTGATAGCACAACTCTAAAATAGAAGTCAGCACATACAATCATTATGGGGATTTCTTATTATTTGGAATGTCCCATAAAAAGTTCATCTTTAAAGTTGCGTAGGAGTGTGAAGAAACACATCCTCTCAGCATATGAAGTTCTTTGCAACCAGTATGAAGGTTTAGCAAGCTGGGAGCAAGCACACAGGATGTGGATAGGAGTAGAAAACAAAACAAAAAAAATGCCAAACCAGACCCAGTCGGGTCACTTCTCCAAAGGTGCTGTATCTGGGCTGAAACCACAGCCTTCTGCAGAGCACATACTTGTAGGACAGAGGACTGCAGGCAGAGGAGTCACTGGAAGAAGGCATACAACTTCTTGCAGAAAAATCATTGCCTCAGCTGTGTGTGAGACAGGACCAGGAACCTGTAAAGCCACTTTAGCTGCTGTTACACTGAGTGCAGCATGGCATGCGTTGAGTTGTGCTGAGCATCACCAGAGTGCAGTGTGCTGCTCGGTGCTGCAAGGATTCAGAGTGGAGACAGGCAGCAACCCCTGAACAAGATGGCAAATCTGAATTACAGACTGACGTTTAACTGCAACCATTCTCACTAACGTATTTTTTAAGTTATCGCCCTGTCTTTCTAAGAGACACAAGGCTTGCTGTTTAACTTGGGAATGTACCTGCTCATGATGCTGTGTTGGGGTGCGAGGTGTGGAGACCCAGCCCCAGTACCAGCCCTTCTTATAGGGACATTCCAGTGGAGAGATGGAGAGCCCCCCTGCACCCTTTCATTTGGTGGGCTTACCTGTGGGCTTTTTGTTTCCCATCTGGTAGCTTTACTCTAGATTAGAGATAATTTTTGTGAACATGATTATGGTACAGTGAAATCAAAAGTTCAATTTGCAGGAAAAGTAGTGATGATGGTACTAATTATTAGTACACATATTCTGATTTATTCCCTCTATAGAAATTACAGTATTTGGATCATAATAAGAAAGAGAAACATCTTTATCCCCAGATACCAAATGAATGTATGCACTTAAAGCAAAAATAAAGATCTGCTCCAGATTACAGAGACTACACATCTCATTTCTCCATAACTAGCTACCTCTCCCTTTATGGGAGTGCCATACTCCCAGTCTTGTCAATCTTTGCTATTGACTCCTCAGCCAGTTTTCTTTTCCTGGTACTTTCTTGTTTCCTCTTGCCCCTTTCCTCCCTCGTTTATTTTCAAGATCTTTCTCCTGTGCTCAGGAATGTGCAGAGTTAACAGCTCCTTCCCTGTCCCTTGTCACTGCTGCTTTTCCCAATCACCTGTCCCAGTTTCTGCGTACACCCCACACTTGAATTAGTGGTGAGGGGAGGCACTAAGCTGGAAGGCAGCAGTGGAGAAGCAACTGAATTTGCAGCCATAGCCTTGGGAGACCAAACTTATGTGATGAAAATTCTCAACACATATTGCTGCTGGTGATCAGAGGCAAGGAAAGCATCTATTATTTTCCTTTCATTTTCTAGGCTCTCCCATTGATATTTTTGCTCACTGTGTTTTTTCTGCCTCAAATTATGCAATTCACAGTATAAGAGATTGTTGAATAAATAACTGTTTTCACAAATCAGCTGCAGGCTTAAAGATGTTACACAATGAAAGAAGCCAGCTGCATCTTCTTGTCATATCCTGTTGGTTAAATTATGTTAAGATGCTGGGACAGTGAGTCCATTGAAATCTTCATTGTTTTATGTTTTAGCATCACTGAAACATACCCAATGGACAGAAGGCTTGTCCTGTGGTTCTATAAAAGCAGCACTATTATTTACGGAACAACAATCAGGACAAAAAGCAAACATGGCCTATGTGAAGATCTGATGGTATTACTTTTCTGTACTAGGGAAAATAAATAAAATACTAATGGAAAATTGTTTTTGTGTAGTCTGTGCAGGGTAATTAAAAAGAAAATCCCAGAAGCCATCAAAGAAAGCACCTCTGTGACTCTCCACAAACAGCTTCTCTTCTTGAAATCTCAAAATGTGACCCACCGGAAATGGGAAAATAAAATATTGTAGACAAGCAACTCTTACCAGCCCTGGATGGCATAACATTTGGCAAACTGCTTAGTCAATTATCAACAAACAAATAAGGAAATTTGAACAACTTCAAAATTTGGGAAATAATGCCAGCCTTGCATTAATAGAATTGTCACAACAGAGACTTTGTAAACAGAGAAATTCCATTGTCAAATGCAGTGTTTCCACATTTTTATTCAGACACAAGTTTTGATTTCTCCCCCCAGTTTAGCTGACCTAGATTTCACCTAAGTGCCTAAGTCCTTCTGGAGAAAGGGGGTTACGGCAGCTGCCCAAACTGTGGGAGCTGACTTGTTAGAAACCAAGCCAGACAGGCAGGCAGGAGCTTGCCATCTAGGTCAAAAGCAATCTGGGTTAGCAAGTGTACTTCTCCAACCACACAGGATTATGATAGTTTTGTTCTTTTGCAAAAGGCACAGGAGGTCTGCCAAAGTGTCATACTAAAACTGTTTGCCAAAATGACATTTCAAGTCAAAATTTAAAGTCTTCAATTTTTGGTTCCAGGAAGAAAAAAAAAGTCTCACTTAAGGAAAAACCAGAAAACACAAACGTGTATCAGTTCAGTTCCAGCCTGTCCTTCCACCATAATGCATGACTCAGCAGCAGGAGAGTCATCATCCTGGGTCAAGCTGACACAGTACCTGCTTTTACCCTTGAATACTCAACAGCTAACAAGAGACCTAAATACAAGTTTTGAAAGGTTTCTACAGGAGAAAAAAAAAAGTGGAATACAATGAAACAAAAAATGCATAGACTATAACCATTCATACTCTAGAATGTATTTGAAAGTGGTGCAATACTTTCAGAGTATTGCATAATACGGTTTTGAAAGTACAAGGAAAATGCCCTATTGAAGGCTAGTGGAAAAGAGGCAGAGACATGCTGCCTTTATCTTTTTGCTCCACAAGAATGTTAAACAAGGAACATCTGCAGCACTTTCCACAGCATCCCTTTCCACATGTGCCTGGAGGAGAGGCCTCTGGCACCCCCAGGAGATGCTGTGCCCTGAGCACCATGAGAAGCACTGACAGCCAGATCCAGGATGGCCACCACACACTGAACAGCTGCTCACACATGAGCTCAGGCATCTCAGCCCCATTTATTGAAGCCTCCTGAAGGCCATCCTCTCTGCTTACAAAAGTAACTAGAATTTTTTATATTTATATTTGACTTTCCAGCTGGATTAGCACCAGCTGCTTCCATGTCATGTGTCACCCCAGTGACAGCCCCACCAAGGAGGCCACCAAGCCTTCTGCAAATGTCATCCCACCACACTGGGCAACCTTGGCTGGAAGCTCCAACCAAGCCAGGGCTGCTAGCAGAGAGCACGGACATTATACCTGTGTGAGTTGTCCTGGAAGGATGTCGTCCTCTGGGGCAGATAGGAAGGGGTCCCGTTGATGACTGCCTGGAGAGGAAACAACTGTCTAGTGCATGCTTCTGCTCTGCAAAGTGGCTGGGGAAGAAACATAGTTTTGTCTGTGTTAGTCCCCAGCATATCCTTGGGTGCCCTTCCTGTAAATCATCTCCATCATGGCAGCACTGATTATAAACCTGTTTGCAAGATGGGATTCGGCCCTACTAAAGCACAGATACTAAAGCTGTGGATGATCTCAGCTGAGGATTCACAGAAATAAGGGCAACCTTAATCTCCCTGAGGAAAACACACGGAGTCACACAGTTGGAAATAGCAGCATGCATGCAGTAAACAAGCGCAGCATTAGCTGCCCTCCATCCACATGCCAGCACTACCTGGCCAGTGCAAGGGGCATCTCAGGCCCCTGACACCCACCCACAAGAGCCCCAGGCACTCAGTTTCCCCACCAGGCACCAGCTGTGTCTTTGCTGTGTCATTGCTGCATTTCTATGCAGAACCTCACAGGTGGTGAGAAGTGGTGTAACATCATGTGCTCTACACTGGCAGCGTGGCAATTTGGGAAAGCTGGAATCATCTGCAGCAAACAGCCACTACCCCAGGAAGAGGAACACACTGTCCTGCACCCCCCAAGAAATCCAGATGAGCCCTCAATGGCCAAACAACTGTCACGGATGTTTCCACTGCCACTGAAATAACTGTTACAGCCTGCTCCTGCTGTTTTAGCACGGTAACTGAGTATCTTATGAGACACTGCCTTTCGCAATTTGCAAATTTGTCTCTAATGCTTTCAATTGCATTTAGGAGAACCAAAGGAATGGGATTATCAGCAGCTCAGGCAGAGTTCTACTGTTGTCTGGGCTTTTTCACAGGCTGTGTCAAGTCAAACTTCCCCAGCCCGTCAATTTGCTCATGAGATCAGCACAGACACTGCTGGCCATGGAAAAGCAAGCTTTGACCTGACACAAATCCAGTGCAATTTGATGGGGCGATTTGTGTGATCTGGCTGTAGTGTCCATATCAGGATGCTATATGCATCAGCAGAAGCAAGCTGCTGTGTAGACACCAGTGGGAGAAACAAGTCCATCTGTGCACTTCAAAATCGTGAATTGTATAGAGCCAAGAAAGAATTAGCACTTAAAGCAGTCTCCAACCTGAATAACAGAATGGTTTGGGTAGGAAGGGACCTTAAAGATCATCTACTTGCAACTCACCTGCCATGGTCAGGGACACCTCCCACTAGACCTGATTGCTCCAAGCCCTGTCCAACCTGGTCTGGAACACTTCCAGAGATCATCCAGGGGGCATCTACAGCTGCTCTGGGCAACCTGTTCCAGTGCCTCACCACCGTCAGAGTAAAAAATTTCTTCCTAATACCTAATCTACATCTAGCCTCTTTCAGTGTGAAGCCATCTCCTCTTGTCCTATCACTATACGCCCTTGTAAAACACATCCCTCCAGCTTTCTTATAGGCCTCCTTTATGTACTGGAAAGTGCTGTACTGTCTCCCCAGAGCCTTCTTTTCTCTGGAAAAGCCCCAACTCTGTCAGCCTTTCCTCTTAGGAGAGGTGTTCCAGCCCCTGATCATGTTTGTATCCCTCCTCTGAACTTACTGCAGAAGGACTGCATCCTTTCTGTGCTGGGGACCCCAGGGCTGGACATAGCACTCCAGGTGGGGTCTCACCAGAGAGGAGCAGAGGGGCAAAATTACCTCCCTCAACCTGCTGCTCACACGGTTTTTCATGCAGCCCAGGATATGGTTGGCCTTTTGGGCTGCCAGTGCACATTTCTGAGACATGTCCAGCTTTATACGCACCAGAACCCCCAAATCCTTCTCCACTCTCAACCCCTTCACCCCCCAACCTGTATTGATAGAGGGGGCTGGTCCTCAAGCCTGTCAAGGTCCCCCTGGATGAACACTTTCTTGATAATGGCGGTGTGAACAAAGGGCTGGTTCTGCATTTGTTTCTGTGCCAGTGAGGTTTTAGACCACAGCAGCTTAAGTGAGAGAACTGCTCCTCAAAGTCAGCTCTGCAAGCCTGGCACTCCGTGCTGTCCTGGGACACATTGTCCCCTTCCCAGCTTCACAGACACTCTCTGGCACCCAGCTGTCAGCAACAGCTCTGCACAGAGCGTGGCAGGCTCCGAGGAGGGGAACAGAGACAGCTTTGTCTCCTCATCCGTCACCAACGGGCTCCTCTGGCTGCCAGCCCCACAGGACCGGCTGCGGCTGCCCTGCCACATCCATATCGGGACGAGCTGGGCTGCCCAGCCAGGCACTGCGGGAGAGGTTACTGCTCACAAGTTGCTGGGAGAAGGAATGCCGCCGGATCGCTGGAGGGGACGGAGAGATCCTGCTCCGTTATAGGAGGGGCAGACAGGAACAATAACACAGCAGGGGCAACCTCTGCTCGTTCTGGCTCTGTACTGACCAGGAGTGGTGGAGACGGGATCAGAGTCTGAGTCAGCTGCTCAGTGAGCAGCCTTTCTGCTGAGGCCACCAGCCACTGGTGACAGCATGTGACAAGAAATGCAAGTGCTCCACTGGGGGTTAAAACTGACCAGTCGTTAAATTATCCCTCATTAGCAACTAAGTGATTTCACATATGTCCCTGGGTATACTTTGAAAGGGATAAAGCAGTGATTATTGTTAATTGTAGCAGCACTCAAGTAGTGGTGTGCAGGTGGAAGTTGTGGTCTGGCATTGCCACTGTCCCTACATCCAGCACAAGAGACAGAGCCATTTAACATTCATGCTTCTCACTGGTGCTCCTTAACATCTGTTCATCGAGTTATTTTAAATAATCCTCGGACAGTCACAGTGCAAGTTATACTTATTCAGTTATGGACCCTATTGCTGAAATTCTTCTTAGTTTTGATTATTTAGGTTTTTGACACTGGCTCAGACAATTAAAAGGAATAGGAAAAAAAGCATGTTTGACGTTAGCTTAACAATGCCAGTCTCTTTCCTCCATCCACTTATTATTCCATTGCTTTTTCCTCTCTAATGCATGCATAGTTTTGTTATTTGGGATCAATTTATGAAGAAAAATGTTACATTTCAATCATGGCCTGAGGTTTTTTTATTGAAATTCTTTGCCATTGCTTGCCAGGAAAAACATATTATCATGCTATTATGTGAAATGATAGAGCAAACATGCTCCTTTCTAATCTTTTTAGGTTTTTTTTCTCTCCTAGCTTACAAGACCCTTTGTAGAAAACAAAGTCTCTTTCTTGTGGTAAGAAGAACTCTTTGTGGCAGTTCCCAGCAGCACAACCAACCTTTCTGAGCTGCAGTTCCTGGCACAACTGGTGTTATACACAAAGGTAAGGTCACCTTTTGCTCGTTCAGTGACTCCCCTAATGTTAAAGATTTTTTTTCCACATAGATGAAGCACTGTGTTTACGTGTGCATGCACATCTGTCTGTCTGGATACGTTCTGTGCTGTATCCACATACCCTCAGTACGAGTGCACTACAGCTCAGATTTCCCATTCCATACATCTGAGATGAACGCTTGGTTCAGACCACGATCAGAAAAGAGAGATTACATGCACCCAGTACTCTGTATCCCATGAGGCAACACACACCAAAGCCACCTTAGGGATCCAACACATCCTCTGTGCTCTGGCGATCAATGCCTCTCTGACCAAAAACTGCTGAAACACATACTACATAAATTGGCTTCAGGTAATGAGGAACCAGAGGAAAAATGAACTATAAAACAACAACAGGTATAGAAATGTCCCTGACTAGTCCCTAGGGGGAGAGCAGGGAGGAAACAAGACACTTCCAGACCTGCATCCCTTGCTTTAAAAGTTGGAGTTCAGAAGGGACAAGAGGAATTTTTAATGGCTTTCTTGGACACAGGATGCTGTCAGGATGCCACTGACCGTGGCTGAAGGAAGTTTTGATCCTCATAGAAGGCCCAGACCCTCCTCTGTGGAAGGGAACCACTGCCACCAGCACCAGTGCTCTGAAGGTGACAATACTGTCACAGCCACACACCACTGCTCAGGCTGTAGCCCAGGGGTAATATCCCTCGGGAGCAGTCTTGCTGGTGCCTGCAGAACCAAGACAAATATAAAAAAATATGGCACTTTGAAGGAGAAGTGCATGACATTTCTCAAGCTGGCTTTTTATCCCTGGTTTATTTAAAGAGATTCTATTTTGAGTTTCAATAGACTCTAAGAGAGGAACACTGGATAGAGGAGAGTTAAGTTAATCAAAACATAGCGTAGCAAGTCCCTGCAGTACCTGCTGGAATAGTTCTTGCATGTGGGTATATTAACTATACTTGACCCCCTCTCTGCAAGTATAATCATGCTAGTTATGCAATAATACATGGGGCTCAATAACAGATGCAGTTCTCTGTTCAGGAGTATTTTGCATACTACAGGGATTATTAATGTCTCATGGACAGGCAGATGAGGAATGGCTTTTTTCCTTTTCTTTTTATCCAAAGTATAATTGACTTCTAGGTAGGATAGGGGCATATTTCTCCCTTTTCATTAAGAAACACATTTTGGAGATGGACCTGATGAATCTGTTGACCTTCCACTTTGAGAAAGCTTCACTTTGGGTAAGAACTAGCCTGCTTTAAGCACCACTAACATTAAATTTCACTCCGAACTTAATCAAACATGATGTGCCATTTGCAAAATAATAGTACAGTCATGCTACTTGAAGTGCAGCTGTTTATCTGCATGAAGTAACTCTAAGGCAGAAAAATGTTAGTCACAAAGGTAAGCAATTAGTTCAGTGGAGCTGAGAAGGGTAGCACAGACAGCATTGTGGGAGGCTCATAAGAAGGCTAGGATGATTTTTAGAGTTTCTCATGGAGGTGGCTTCACAAGGGGCCTTGTTAGAGTAGATCTTACACAGAGCACAGCTCTCTGAAAACTGTTGGAATAAAATTATGCTAATTTCAGTAAGAGAGATGAGGAAAAGGCAAGCTTTTAATATTCAGGAGGGTCAACATGACATTACTTACATGTTTATTTATTTAGAGGCAACTTTATTTGTGATGTCAAGAGCACTCAGGAGGCTCATTCTGGGATCTGGCAATATGTTTATAACCGTGAGATATTTTTAAGCAGAGGAGAAGAAACTGTAGTGACCTTGCCTCATGAAAGTACCATATTTGCAGAAGGTTAGAGAATTATTTTTGCCCTTGGAAAGGTACATGCATATTTCAGCCATTGGTTCCTATATTATAAATCATCTTTTCCTGTAAAAGGGCTTTGAAGTAATAAAAAGCAGAAATATTATGTTTTGGTCAAGCTTGGTTTACAGCACACTGCTTGAGACCCCAAGAGACCCCAGGCTTGCTTCCTCCTTGTGCTACAAGTTTCCTGTGTTGTCTTTTCAGTGCACTATTTCTGTTTTCACTGTTTCTTTGCCTACTAGTAACATGAAAGTGCATCTCTTGGGAGCGTTTTGTGACTTAAATCATCTGCCCTGGGTCCTAGGATGAAAGGTTCCCTAAAAGTCTGATGATAAATACAGTCAGGATTGCAATTTAATTTAAGTCCTCTAATTATTTAGGGAAACATTTAAGGAAGAAAAATATAAACCAGAAGCTGCCAGATGTTCCTCGCAGTCTTTTTGAAATTTCTCTGTCAATAAATTAGCAAGGTTTTGTGCTCTTGGGAAGTTTTCTTCAGCTTTCAGTCTCTTCTTACATTCCCTGTTGGAAAGAAATCCATAATAGCAGTACTTAACAGCTGTGTGAATTATTTTCTTCAGACCCGTGGCTTTATAAAAAAGATACTGACACAAACAAAAAAAAGCCTCCGAACCTACTGACATTTACTCTGGAATAGATACCACCATTCACTTGTTATTTAGCACATGGAAAGATGCATTTAAACTGCCTCCTTTAAAATGTAATCCAGTCATGGAGAAGAGTAGGGGCAAAAGGGAGAAACACAGAATCACAGAATGGTTTGGGTTGGAAGGCACCTTAGAGATCTGGTTGCAAATCACCTGTCATGGTCAGGGACACCTTCCACTAGACCAGGTTGCTCAGATCTCCCTCCAGCCTAGCCTTGGACACTTCCAGTGATGGGGCATCTACAGCACCTCTGGGCAACCTGCTCCAGTGCTCCACCACATTTGTAGTAAAGAATTCTAGCATCCAATCTAAATATTTCCTCTTTTAGTTTAAAGCCATCATCCCTTGTCCTTGGCCTGGATAAAAAGGCCTTCTCCAGCTCTCTTCTGAGCCCACTTTAAGTACTGATGCAATAATGTTTCCCTGGAGCCTTCTCTTCTTCAGGCTGAACAATCCCCAACTCTCTCAGCCTGTCTTCATAGGAGAGGTGTTCCATCCCTCTGACCATTTTCATGGCCCTCCTCCCAGCTCTCTCCAACAGATCCATGTCTTTCTTGTGCTGGGAACCTCAGAACTGGACGCAGAACTGCAGGTGTGCCCAGCTCACCAGAGCAGTGGGGCAGAAAAGCCTCACTCGATCTGCTGGCCACATTGCTTCTGATTTTCACCCAAGTTGCAAAGATTAAAATAAATGCCTTGTGCCTGTGCTCAGTATCATATATATGGTCCTAAATATGTTGTTTTGTATGAGTTGCTCTAGAATTATAACCCAGGAGACTGTGATAAGGTGCAGCACTGGTCTCAGTGCAGGGCAAAGCTGTGTCCTTACATTTACACATTGCACTGTCTGGCACTAATGTGGGGGCAAGGAGTGGCTTTTGGCTCATGGCAAATCCATGGCCACAGTGACTCATCTGACACTTACTGGCTTGACCACTGACTTGAAGAAAAATGATTAAAAAAGGGTTGAGTTCAGCAGTTTTACCCCCGACCAACAAAAAGGCCATGCAGCCTGGATTGCTAACAACAGCTGCCATGTTCTGGCTGCCTGCTGGTCTAGTGCCTCTCCCCTTTGGCGATGATGACGTCCGAGATTAGGGAGGAATGACCAAAATTCCCCACAGTGACCTCCCTCCAAAGACAGCCCTATCAAATGCTGGGTAACATAAAAAGAATCTTTGGGTATTTCCTCATGGAAGGACGTCTTTCAAGAGTAGCAAAGGCACATATTGCAGAGACAGCCATGTTTCACTTTGAGAGGTCTTTCTAGTTAGCTTATATGTTATCGACAAGAACCAAGAGGCTGAGAATAGACTAGGGAACCTGAAAATCTTTGATTAAAAGTAATTTTCTGCCTACTAATCATAGCTTAATTAATTTTGATGAGGCTCTTGTTTTTTGTTTGGGATGTCCCAAATATTTACAGGAGGCCTCAGACTCTGAAGTGCTCTGTGCAGCATATACTGCTGGGCCAAGGATGTGTGCAATGTCAAGAGCTTCCTTTACTGAAAGCCAGGCTCTATCCACACCAGAAGCTGCTGATTTCAAGCTTAGTAACACAGACAGTAGTAAAGTTTCTTTCGTCTTAAAATAAATCAACCTATGTCAACGTGTTGATCACATTGTTACTTGCTACATAAGACCCTTCCATATTCACACACATCACCCTGCTATTTTTCAGTTTTCATGCTTTCACCTTTTTTATAGCAACTAATCTTCTTGCAGCTCCAGGACCCAGCATCATTCAGGTTTCACATGTGGAGGCCATCCCATCCCTGTAAATCACCTCTGGTCTGCAGGCTCCTACCACCTACTAATCCACTTCATAAAATCAATCAAGGTCTTCAGCTGCAAAGATCTTAGGGGTTTGAGACGTGCTATACCACGTGGGCCTCAGCTCATCTATTCATCGTAGCCCTTGTCAGATACAGTTCATACTAAACATCCACATCTAAGATTCTGTTCTCAAAGGCTGCAGAAGAAACTTCTGAGAACAGAACCCAAATTTTGCATTTCCTTCCAAGGAGATGTGCTTAAGTCCCAGTGTGACAGTCATCATGTCAAAGTGCATCAAATACTAAATGATACACAGAAAAATCCACATACATGTTACTAAGGGGAACACATTAACCCCTCTCTATTTCCTCACAAATTCCTCCTTGATGATTCCCAGAGGTACTTGAGTTGGCAGAGATGAACACTTTGAAATGGGGGGCAGAGGAGAACTTTTTTATTGTTACCAAGGATTTTATTGAGGATGAATTTCTCCTGCACTTTTACAGACAGATTTTTAAAGGAAGGCCTAATCCCCGCATGTATCACTTTGAAATTTCACACACATGATTCACATACATCAGTTTCCAAACCTTTACCCATTAACTTGCTTGCACTGAAAGAGTACAGCTGAAGGTGACCCTAAACAGGTCACCATAATTTTCTTTTCTTACTGCCTGGTAGCTCTTATACTGAATTTCATCAGTACCTACTAACTCAATACACACAGTCTAAGTAGGTCATTCTGAATTTAGTTACTGCCCTCCTTCTGTACAAATCCAACCTTGTTAAGTGTCTGTGGCTATGCTGAGCTGCACCAGGGAAGAACTGCTGTAGGGTCTAAACCTTCCACCCAAGATCACTGTCAGCCTAAGGGAGGGTGAGATCAATCTCACTGGCCTCTCAGCAAGCTACAGCCACTGTCACAAAGGCCTTAAGGCTGCCACAAACAGCATGTAAAAGAAAGGTGTATTGCACAAAATGAAAAGGAGAGAATGCATCCATCCCAAGCCTGTGGCTGAGGACAGACAGTACACCAGGTCTGCTCTAGCACTGTATTGGTGTCAGTAGCACTGTATAGCTGTCAGTATAATTTTCTAAGAAAGATTTTGATTTCTCAACAAACCTCCAGCTGACAGATTGGTACTTGAAATTTAGTTGCTCTTTCTGTGCAGAATTACTACATATCTCTACATCCAGGTTTTTGCAGGCCCTCATAAGTTTGACAGATTAGCTGGTTTGACTTCCTACTCTGCTGGTGACACGCAACAAATTCATCCCAGCCTAACTGGTGATTACACCACCATTTGTACAGACTCCAGGTGGGACTGAAAATTACACAACAGGAAGTCTTGAAATACCTGTGTAGATGACAATCAGGGAAATGACAGCCCTGGTGGGGCTGACTGATTTGGAAAGAAAAACCAGGCTAGATCTTTGTGGAACAGAAGAGCTTGCAGATGTCAGCTTTCTGAGATGTCTTTTAAAGCCTGTGGCCTCCACAGTTTTTTGATTGCTCACCTCTCGCAGTAAAAAAATATTCAAGCTAAATATTACATACATTATAAAACCTACATAAAACTAGAAATTAAAAAAGGATGAAGTTTAAAAACACTGTTTTAAAACCACAATTTTTTATTGTTTATTAATGATACAAAAGGTATTTTCTTCCTACACCCTAGTGGGCTGTTTTGCACACCACCTAGGGTTCATAACCCTCCACTTTGGAGACCAGTGTTGCACCCTACCAGACCAAGATGAGGTGGGGGTTCCACACAGCAAGCTGTTGAAAGGTGCTTAGAAGGGAAAGGGACAAAAATAGTGCTGTGTAATGAACATCGTGCTCATGTACTACATGTCTGGCTATTCTAGGGTTGAGAGAAGCACAGCTTCTGAAACAAGATCTTCATTAACTGCTCTTCTCAGGCTCATTATCCACAGATGTTATCCGCACTTTTCAATGCCAACCCAGACAGCTGCAAACTGTGTTGCAAGAGGTTCCAAGAGCAGGCAGAAAATCCGCAGGCCTAGGGAGGGATTTTGCTGGTCCTGGTTTTACAAAAAGGAACACAGTGTGAAAAAGCCCATTCTTAGGCACTTAAGCAAGCAGTATTATAGAGTGACACAGGTCAGACCCTGCCAGATCCTTGCTGTCAGGCAGAAGGATACACAGGTGGCAGGTTTGGGATCCTGGGTGCAGAAGGCAGAGCTGCAGAATGGCAGCATGCACTCAGCAATACAAGACCAGATGAAGTAAAACAGGAACAGCTCACTAGCATGGGATCAGTCTGGTCCCATATTTCACTCAGACACCAATCAGCAATAACTGCTTACAGCAGGAGCATAAAGGACAAATACAAAGCAGTCCTTCCCCTAAGATGCAACCTGAAAATCAACAGATTTCCCCCCTAGTCGAGGGGTTCAGGTGTATGCAGTGTTTCCTTGAAATGCCAGGTTAACAATCTAATTCCATTCTAGATCTACTGGTAGTTTTAGTCACTTCTGTCCTGTGGCAAAGTTGCAACAAAGAGTGCAAACTGCAGGCAAAACAGCACAGGTAGGCAGTGGCCAGCACTGGTACTGCTTAGTGTGGGACCTTACTGGTCACTTCCTAGTGATGGTGCAGCTTCAGCAACAGCTTTAGCATCCCTCTCCTAGCCAGTGCAGGGGCTCAAGCTGTTTGATCTGACTCTCAGCAAGTGCATTCTGCTTGTCAACACAGCAGAAGCTTTCCTGGAGAGTTTTCAACACTCAGCTCTTCTGAAATTGATGCTTTTTTCACACTGAAGTAGTGTTCCTAAACAAACATCGTTCAATAACATAGCCCTCAGTTTCAATTTAGTTTGTTCATTCTGAGGCCCTTAAACACATAAATTGCTTAATTTAATTGAGGTAATTCTTTTGGGTTACAGCCAATTGGTGTTAAATAGTAAAACAAAAAATAATCCAACTAACAGTTTCTTTGGGGGTTTGTGGTTAGATTGTTGGTTTGTTTTCTTTTCACTAAGATGTTAAATTAATTTTTAAAAGGTGACAAAGCAGTGCCATACTTGTAAGTACTGTGTGCTGAGCTGTTGCTATTTCACACTTCAGTGGCTGTATTCAGAAGCTTCATTGGTAGAAGTGTCAGAACAAGTCTTAGCAATATTTCGTCTGTTTTCATATATCAGTTGGCTTCCATGCCTGGCCTAAAATCAAGAGTCTGCTAGCAAAGGCACCTTCTTCTGAGTTAAAAACACTTGTTTCCACCTTTGAAAAGAGTGAGAAATTTAAACTTGAAAAACAAAACCTTTAGTTTCTCTAAGATCACACCTCGCTGAAAGATCCTTTCTTGCTTGAAGTTCAAGAAATGCTTTAGAAAAGGTTTTTACAATGCAATATTTTATCCAGTTAAGTAAGAAATTAAGTAGTCCCCTAGTATTCTTCTTTAGGAAAAGTAATTGAGCTCCCCAGCAGTGAATTTGCAAGTGGGAAATCCTCTACATTGCAAAGTAATAGTAGTACAGAGAAAACAGGACTGACCCCAAATATGCACTAGTTCCTTTCTGGTTTGCTTCCAGATTTTTTTTCTGTAACACCCTTGGACACACATTACGTAAGAGCAGTAACTAGATTTTCTTTCTGTCAAGGCACCTCACTTAAGGCAAATGGAACCCAGTAGTCAGAATGATAGTAATATTTCTTTCTATGGGACCTCAGTCCGTGCTTTGGGGGGCTGACATGGATTCTCACATCCTACCTGCCCCACAGCAGAGCACAGCTGCCCCTGTTCCGCCACGCCAGGTGCTGCTATCCCAAGCCTTGCTTTCCCTGGCACACGCATGTCATACGGAGCAGATACTTCTTCACTTGAGACTCCAGAGCTGATCTGAGACACCCAACAAACTAGGAGCAGCCTTCTTGGGGATCTCAGAGACTGCAGCTGGGTCCCTTAAAGCTAAACCCTGGGTGCAGCAAAGCCTCACTCACACCTCTCCAGGTCCCGCAGGCCACGTGAGATTTGGCTGCTCCCCTTGCACGCAAGGGGAACTGAGGAACAGGGCAATGCCATCAACCATCTCATGCCAGCACCCACCTTGCACAAAGAGGAGATGGCACAGACCAAGGGAAAACAGTAGGGATCTGCAGCAGTTGAGAATTTTGTTGTATTTTTCCTGGGTGTAGCAACCCACACAGTTCAGCACACGCTACAAATAGGTAATGGCACCTCTACATAAACTATTAAAGCCACACAGCTATAGGTGTGCTCCTAAACCCTTGTAATATTTCACTCACTAATCTTTGCTACATTTAGCAGAACATCAAATGTGTGTTAATGGCAGGATTTCTCCTTTAGAGGAAAGCTTATACATGCTGAAGGCAATAAAATGTTTTCTCATCTCGTTCTCAGCATTATTCCTTTGCAAGACTATCTAACAAACACTTCTATTGAAGAGATGCAAACGGATTTGCAAGGAATTGTGAAGAAAAGATCATGTCAAATTTAAAAGATACTATTTTGATTCCTTCAGCAAATGAACCTTGAATCGTATTTATTTTAAAAGTCAGCTATTTTATTTCTATTGATGAAGAATGATGATACCAATGATTATTAACCCTTAGCACTATTAATCAAAGAATAGCATCAAGAGTAAGCAAAGCGGACACTAGAATTTTTCTGACTGCTAATATCTTTGAGTTTTTTCAAGGCATCAGCTTAGTTTATCATTCTCAAGGATCTCCTTTTTTACCTCTGCCTAGCCTGCAATATCTGAAGCTCTCCTTCCACAGCTGTTGAACAACCTGAGTTCTCACAGCTGCCTCCTGACAGCTGCCTCCTGAGTGTTTCATGTTTCCAACCTGGGGATGCAGAAACTGAGACATGAAAAATAACTAGATGCATTTGAAATTAATAGACTTGAGTAACTTCTTAGAAGCTGATGGATCATGGTGCTAGCAAGATAGCCACTTTGCCTCTCAGGTATTTCAGTAAAGACAATTATAAACATAAATTATATTTTTGGAAGGTGGGTGGCTCCCTCCCTTGGCCTCAGCACTCCACGTCATATAAATCAGCAGTTCTCAGATTTCAGCCTTCTGAGAAGTGTCCAGGAGGGCAACTGGGACCGCCTTTGTTTCTAGAGGTGAGAGACTGTGAATTGCACAAGTGCTGTCAGTATCCATATGCACACTGCTTAGCCAAATCCTCTCAGCTGAGCTGGTGCCTCTGCTGCTGCTGTTATGGAGCATCCCTCTTCATCCCTCTTCATTATCTGGTAGTGGAGGAGCCCTGACACCTCACCATCCACTTCAGCAGGCACCAGAGAGGACTCATACATGGTGATCCTGCTGCCACTTGGTATCTCCCACTGCTGGTCAGTTGCCAGAGGACCACACCAGCAGTTCCTTTAATCAACATATCCCCAAAATAAACAACCACCCTCAAAATAGCCCCAGCTGGGCAGTCTGGTCCATCAGACCTGTCTGCTGAGCAGGTGGCAGGCAGGAGGCATCCAGATCTTCCATCAAGTCACTTTAGTCACTGACACTGCTCAGCCAACAGTCTATAGTGTCAGACAGCCTGGGAGATAAGTTCCCTTTACATGTCATGTTATAAGCACTGTGCGCCTCTCCCAGAAAAAAGCGGGGGGGTCTGCTTCTTCCCTACCCTTGGTGAGTCCTTGTTCCCAAACCTTTTTAAAACTAAGGAAATTTAAACAGGGAAGAGAGACAGGGAAAAGAGAAGGGGACAAAGATAAAACCTCTCTGTGTTCTGTATTTGTTGCAGTTAATTGCATTTCTTTCCTCCTGAGGATGAGTATCAATTCAGTCATGACCAGACAAATGATCTGCAGCACAATCCACAGAGATTAGAGTCAAGTGGGCTGTTGGCAATATTAAGATTTTTGGTATTAACAAATGTATAGAGCCATAAACCAGTGAGCTCATATAAATATAATCATGGTAGGAGGGAGAGGCAGGTGACATAATCAAGCAGCTGCATTATCAGAAGAAGTTTGTAATAATCTTTGATCCCTTGTATCATCCAAAACATGTTAGTCCTTTTAATCAAGTTGTGACTGTGATACTATAAGATGAGGTGAGCAGTAAGAAATACATTTCAGGAACCGGTCTCAAAACAATATTGAAATGCAGCAAACACAAGATAAACAGCTGTCTAACAAATTCATCCTTCTGGAGTCTTCTTATAAAACTGCAGCATCATTTCCAGTTAATATCGGTTTTTAACCTCCTTTGAGACCACTGTTCTTTGGAAAGGAAACAGGCATTGCTTCCTCACAAGCCTTTGCACAGGATTAGCATCACACTCGCTTCACTTCTGTCACACACTTCACTGGGGGCTCATGTCCTGCCATTGTCCACTAGGAGCAGGGAGCATCAAGTAAATCTTTCCCATTTAAATGTCTCCATTCTCAAGCAACTTACATTTAAATGCAGACACGCTAAAATGCTATGGCAACACTGAGGTGGTGACACAGAGGAAATGAAATAGTAAATTCACCACGAGGCCATGACTGGGCATACCACCAGTCCCAATACACAGAATTCCCACTCATGCCAGTTCATTTTACTGTGTACGTGCTACTTAGTGAGTGTGTAATGCTTTGTCACCTGGTTTCCTAAGATAATTTTCAATGTTATGGTTTACTCCCTCCCTCCATTTCTCATACAGCCTCAGACCCGATCAGACCCTGAAGTAGCTTACGCCCATCAGCAAAGGAGAGCTAGAAATTTGTATTATGCAGACCTCACATTTCTCACTACTTTGTTTTCTAGAAGCATTGAAAGGTTTTGTATCAACAAAATTAAGGGCATGCCCCAGTCTACATTGCAGCATGCCAGAGCACCCTGTAGCTGCTGGTTTCCCAAGAAGGTGGATCTTCTATGGACAGTGAAGGGTTCCGGTGTCTCCTCCTGCAGTCTGGCACTAAGCTGTGCTATAGATTAGCTAGCTAAAAGTTTCACTGATCATAAAGGTGTTTGTAAGATATAGGCAAGCTGTAACTACATCCTGTATGTCCCAATCTACAGACAGACCTCTAACGTCTGGGGCAGAGGCTATGGAGATTTCTATTTAAGGGGACATGTCACATACAAGAAGTTGCAAAAAGATGTATACTCTCAATGACAAATAACTCACTTGTTTGCTTCACTAAACTAAATTTCATGTGACTGACTGCCGTGGTTAGGAATGACAGGTGAGGATGATGAGTTTACTGAGGAACAACTGGCTGAGGCCATCTAGTTTGTTTGGGTTTTAGTCACAGAGGTATGCACTACTGTATTTCACATACACCCAAACTCTAAAAGACCTTGTCCCTTTTTCCCTCTCCAACATTCTTTCAGCCTATTTAGTTGCCCACAATTTTTGCAACAAAAATTTGCTCTTTGACAGTTTTCAGGTAAGAGTAATCTTTATGATCAAACTACCACGTTTGATTATGGACTTTTGCAACTATTAATCCACTGTCATACTACCTAGAAGAACTGACAATACTGTGCAATATTTAAACACCAACCACTACTTTACTCTAAACCTGCATACCTGCTTTTTAATTATTACTTGAAATCACTGGTGTAGCTGGGTATCTGCCCCCAGTATTTTGCTGTGGACAAGGGCCTGCAGCTACTGACAGTGCTAATTTATGGTACGGCGATTCAACGCCAAAGATGCTGCCTGTACTGAGAAGCACTGCTGAGACTGTGTTTTCTTGGTGCAGTGCAGGTTGCTTAGTGACCTGCCACCAAAACAAATGCATTCACTCGTATATTTAAAGAGCAGCCTTTCCTGAAAGGTCCAGCATTTTGTGGGGACACCTGTTTCTTGCATGCTTGAAATTTCTGTCCTGAAATGACAGGCTTGATGTCGTACTCCAGCTGGTTAATGCTTTTGTATAAGGAAGTCATGCAACATGTGTGTAATCCTCTCTGACTCATCTCACTGGTTAAATCACACTTCAACGTGCAAGTTGTCAGACCAACTGCAGAAGCAAAAGTCAGTAAAGCATTTCCTTTCCCAGACACATGACACCTGATACATTTGTTTCTTATTTATCCATTCCTGGTGAAAGCTGAAGGTATGTCCTACACTTCCTATCAAAATATACCAGCCGCTTGAATGTGAACAAGGATGTGGGGCAGTATCTGAGGGAGAGTGCTTCCCACCAGCAAAATGCCCTACATTGTCAGATCACCCCACACACCAACAACAGGGACTGAGCACAGGAGTCCTGCTCATGGAGTGGAAGGGCTCTGCTCTGAAACGGTCTTCCTTCATATTCCATGGCTGGAGCTTACCTGATGCGCTCAAGAGTCATGTGAGGAGGTTGGAGGTGCATGGCAGACAGTGCAAGCTCTGGGGTAGATGAAGGGTCCAATATATTGGCTTATTTCTCCTTACACTCAACTCCAAAATTAGCTGAAGTGTCAGTAAATACTAAACGAATAATAGATTTATATAATAAGGCTTCAAGTATGTGTAACTATAGAGTGAATGACACCAAAAAGATAGGAACTTAAGAGTCACTGATATCCATTCTCACATCTTGTGCTTGCCTCAGCTTGTCACCCACAAAACATAAAAAGCCCCAAGCCTAACAAAATGAAAATGAATAGAGACCTCTTAGCATGCCTATCATATCTGATTGTGGCCTTCTTTTAGTTTTAGAGCTTGAGAAACATTCCTAATGCTGTCTTAAACTAGCTGTGCCACACTTTTAAGCTTTTGATTTTGTATTTGAAATGTGAAGGAGATGGTTTTTTAAGAATACAGAATTTTTTTTAACAGAATACAGAAAACATATTTCTTTATATTTTTAAAGCAAATCTTTCCTATTTACTTCAATTATATCTGTGAAGATAGAAAGTTTCCAATACCAGGTCTCAAGCAGGTAAGCACTTGGAAAGTGTGACATGCCTACTGTAACTGTCTTTGAGAATTCAGGAGAAAGTCACTTGCTTTGCATCACCAAAATCCTGGACCAGTCATACAAATGGCCACAGCAGGGGTCAGTCCCCTTAAACATAAGGCTATCCTTTTGCTTTTCCTACAATTGTTGAACCCTTTTGTTACAAATGTCTCAGCTCCTGCAACAGCAAATAGCTTCCTTCAATGCACAGCCCTGACTCATACCCAGAATCACATCCTGTCCAAGGAACAAGGAAGGGTTTTGGGAATAAAATAACTTGATCATATAATTATCAGCAGCTTGATCAGCCATGTGCATATGGGAATAGAGAATGAAAATGCTGCCAGTCCTTACTGAATTTTTAATTGTTTGACTTTGTTATCATTTTTTTCTGTTAACTTTGCTCTTCTGCATAATTATATACACCCTTGTCTATCCACATGGAAAAATTACACAGAAGAATTACACAGAAGTTCAGAAACGGGGACTAGAAGATGCTGGGAGAAGTGTAGAATCAGAGAGGTGAGGACAAGGGTACCTGGAACACAGCTGGTGGCTGAAGAACAGTCAGCAATGAGGAAGCATAAAATAGAAATGAGACTACTATGGGCAATTGGAAAATGTGGAGGAAGGAAACCGGCAATCTGCTGATCTATTAAATTAATAATAGGAGAAGAAAGGCACAAATCCAAATAGATGGTGTGGCCTGGACAGCCTGATCTAGTGGGTGGCATCCCTGCCCATGGCAGGGAGTTTGGAACTAGATGATCTCTAAAGTCCCTTCCAGCCCAACCCATTCTATTCTATGGTTCTATTCTCTCAAACAATCTATACAATTTACAGTGTGATCATGCGCCTTACTTTCCAGAGGCTGGTGCACTGAGCCAGCCAGGAAAAAAATACCCCCATACACCAGTCTGACTTGTAAACAGAATTCTTTTTCTCCAAATAAGGAGCAAAGAAGCTAGATGATTCCATGAGAAACACTTACCATCAAGATTTTCAAGACCCCACCAGATAAAGCGCAGAGGTAACTTGGATTCATAGCTGGCTATGCTTTCAGATGGAGGTTGGATAAGAGACATCCTGAGCTCCCATCCAACCTAGATGATCCTATGAAAGCCTAACTAATGACACTAAATGCTAGAAAAAAATAGTGTCTTATGCATGCTTAGCATTTGCCTGACAGTCACAGATGAAGTACATCTCCAATCTCCTTGACAGAAATGAAGCTACTCACAGGAAGTTGTGCAGGAGCTCATGCTTAGATATCCGTCTGGTTTGACAGGCTGTGATACTCTTAAATACACTGTTCCAAAACCACTCTGATTTGTGAGCTTCCAACAGTATAACAGGAATGAAAGTTGGCTGAAAAGCATGAGACCATCAAACCTAGGTATTTGCCAAAGCACATTGCAAATACATTTTTGAAAGGTTTTGAAACACAAAATACATGTTTGAAAACACAACTACTGTTAGCTTAATCAGAAGTCTCCTGTACCCCTTGAAATTTTTTTTGTAATATTAAATGAATTAACATGCCTGGCAAAATTTCACTTTGCAGAGCTGTGTACACAGTGAACTCCTATCTCTCTATGAACAGCTGAATCCTATTTCAACATACTGTAGCTTGATAAGATGTGAGAACACCAATAATTCAGAATCTATTACATTTAAAATCTTTCCAGGAACAAGAAAGGAGCAAAATAATCACATGGCCTCACCCCTGCGCAATTTACACAACCCTTAGGGGCTGGGAAGAGGGAGGCTCCTGTAGAAACATTTCCCCCTTTTCCCATGTCCATGGTGATGCTATTACTGTCTCCATTACACACCTCATACACAAGGTGCAATATAGACAGAAAAAAAACCTATTCAGCTGCTTCCTACCCATTTTGACTTGAGAAATTTTTAACTTTCCAGGGGACCTGTGCCAAATAGCTACCACAAAGGTCCCTCCTGGATTTATGAAGCCTAAATCCCATCAATGGAAGACAGAAAAACTCCTTTCTGCTAAGGCACTGCATGTTTCTTCCTCTGCCCTTCAGTAGTTAGGCTATGTCATTACAGTTTTGAATGCTGTTCGTATTCGATTTGGCAAAACCTATCAAATTCGATTCCAGAGTGCCTTGAAACATTAAGAAATACCTCAAATTCCTGAAGGACAGGGAGAGTCCCAGCAGCCTGACATTGTAGTGCTTTGTTTGCACGAGTGTTGTGATGGCACAACCTTCCTGTGTTGGCAAGTCCTTAACACAACTTAGACTTCCTCCCAGAGAAGTCTCTCAGCCTCAAAGGCCAGAAAAATGGCTATGTTAGCTGGGTGAACACACTGCCACCAGCAAACCAGTGACTTCCGTAACAGAAGGGAATAAGAAAGCAGCCCAGGTACCCTTCCACAGGATGTGAAACCCTTGCAAGGGAGATGTTATCCTCACAGCTCCTCTTAAATGGTGCAAGTCAAAGGAAGTCTGAAGAAATATTGTAGAAGGATTGCATGTGAGCCAAGTGCAAACTGTTGTGGCAACTGCATTGGGCATGCCCACAGCACCAGGAGGCAGGCAGCAGGAGGCAGGAAAAACTAGGAATATTATGGCAACCTCCTAAGCTTCACTAAGTCTTGGGAGCCAGTGCAACACTGTTAATAATCTTGACATTTCTTTGTCTTTCCTAGGAGCTTTAGCTGGTATTTGCATAGCTAATAAGGATGTGTATCATTGTGAGCTTTCAGCATCATCATCCTGGAGAGAAGGCTGGAAAACCACTTGCTTCCAAATGCCAAAGCTTCAGGCTGTCTGCAAACATGAGAGTTCTACCATTGGTTCACTCCTTAATGCTAGCATGACAGCTATAAACAGTAACAGTCTTCATTTGATTTTAAAACGCACAGGTCACGAGTTAGGGAGGGAGCAAAAGGGAGAGTTGTTACTTTTGCAAGCCCCTGCCTCTGTTCTTTCCTGTTGTTGAAAATTCATGCTTGCAATTTGCATTATTTCAGAGGTGCCTCTTCCCAGTACATGTTCTACAGCACAAACCATAGCTAGGGATATATTTTGGCATTAGCAATTACATACTGAGATAAATGCCAACTGAATGATGCTCCATTGCATCAACTCTATTGCAGCATCTCACTAGGCATGATGACAAATTACTGTACTTTGACCTCTCTCAGACACTGCAGGCAAGACAAAGATATTTCTAATGTTCATTTCTGTGCAGAACCAGATAAGCTCCCAATTGAGTAGTTTTGCAAGTGAGATATTTAAACAAACAGCATTTCCACTTTGCAGACAGTATGACCATTTTGAGGTAAAACACAGTTGTTTTGTTGCAGCTCTCTTCTACATGTAGTAACTCCATTTGGAGAAGGAAAAACAACTGACAGAAGACTGTAAGAAAAAAAATCCTGCAGAACTTGAGACTGTAGGTGTTCATCTTAAAAACATCTTAGTTTTATCAATATTGGAAGGCACCTTTCTTTCTCCTTCCATTCAATAAGCGGCCTCAATGGAGATGTTCTGTGAATACCTGCCAGATTCAATCAAAGAGACACCTGCAGGGGCATCAGGGCAAAAGCGTATGTGGAGGCTTGCAATTAAATGTCAAATGCCCACAGCACAAAAGGAAACAGGCAGTTTGGATTGCTTTTTCTTTCTACACTAGGTTGTCATACATTTTTCTAACCATGCTGAATCAGAAAAAATGGTGTCTCCTTATCCATATATGCAGTTGCATTGTATGCCATTAAGTACACAAAATATGGTAATATCTATAAAAATTAGTGTTCTGCTCAGTGCTTTGTCCAAGTGCATGGTTTTCCCAAGGCCAGTATCACATCAAGCCACACAAGCCATAAACCAGTGATTGTTAACACTTCGCATTTTCTTAATGCCTCAGTTTTGCTATCCAGTACCTCTGCACTGGCCTCAGGACCAAGTCACTCTGCTTTGTCTTTGCTACTTCGGTCAAATGAGGAGACATGTTAAAGCACAATTAATGACTAAAGAAGGTTCACAGGTCTCCATCTGTAAGTATGTGCATGCCTATGAACTCAGTGTTTTGCTACACATGCACACGCATATTTGTGCCACGAACTATACACACACATGTTGACACAGTGCAGGCATGCTTGCTGGGTCTTGCCTGGTTAACAAGAAAGGAATGTCTCACCCTCTTTCACATTGTTGTTTATCACACAGGTGCTCAACCCCAGGTGCTAGGTCCGGGAGTTTCAAGACACCTTTCACCAGTGCACGTGGTTCAAATACTCAGGGTGGCAAAAGAGACTAAAAATTCCATGAAATTGTTTGATTTGTCTTTCTGATACCCTTGATTAAAAATCCCACTTCTGTACGACAGCAAATGATTTCACTGATTTGAATAAAAGTAAGTTCCTGGAAGAAGCATCATCAGCCATCTTCCAGAGAATATGTAATATAATATCTAGATAACATTACTTAATCCTTTTCTTTTAGAGGTCTTAATCCAACTTTTACAGAAAAAACAAACGTTTTAGCCATGAATAGACTGATTTCCTGGATTAAAGAAAATTTGTACATTTCTACCCACCTTCTCAAATTTCTCTTTTGAACAAGAACATAATCAGGACTGAGAGGTGTTTTAGGTTTTGAATGCTTTTACACAATGCTTAGAATATTTCTGTCTCTGTGTCTCAAACAGTATTTCCTCATTTCAAAAGTGTTTTTTCATCTGAGTAGATTGCTGAACAGTTGACTAAGTAGACAACTTTGCCTAGAAGGTAAAGTGCCTGCTGCTGAGAAGTCCTTTACAGAAGATGCTGTAGTTACTTTACATCAATCACAGTGGAAATTAAAGGAATTTTTAGCTTCATGTCAGAGAATGGTTCTGTGACTACGCACAAAATCGTAACTGTTTAGAAAAGACAGAAAGCTACACTTCTACTTATGTTTCTTTTTCTGGGATCAAACCTTGCTAAAATTACTGAGGTGGTATTTCAGATTTCAAGCCTGGCAGTTCACAACATGTGAGCACACACCCTGTTCTCTCTGCAGTGTGCTATGCCTAGTGCCTTGCACTATTAGTACAATAGTAATACTTCATTTTCTCAGTGTTCCAGCACCTTCTCACCCCCCCAAATAAAATTTACTATTGCCTGCTAAATCAGACTGGCTTTGCAGTAGCTTCTTTCATTCTTCTCGGCCATTTTCTGCTGGTGTAAGATCAGTGTCACACAGCCAAAGACTGAATAAAGCAGGGAGTGAGTATTTATTAGGAAAGAGTGGGACTGCCCCAGCTTTTCTTCATACTACTTTTAGAGCAGTATGTTCAAACACCTTGACTGGCAATGTCATCCAGCTCCAGATCACCGTGCAATACAAAGAAGGGGACTGCCAAAATCAACTCCTTCACTTCTCGCTGTTCTGGAGAACAGAGGGACAGCTGCTGTGCTCAGGGGATTTGCCAGTGAAAGGGACTTCTAGTAGCAGCCATTGCTATCCCAGTTGCATCACTGCTGGCTGCCAGAGAAGAACAGAATGTGCTTTCTTCAGCCTCATCCCTCACACTCATTGCAACAGGAATGAGCTCAAACCTTTGCCCGTCATGCAAGATGGAGGGAAAAGACTGCTACGAGGAGCTGGTAAATGCAGGCATCCCTCTGTGGTACCATTAAGCTACATATAACCTGCTAAAGTCCAGCTGGCCACTATATCTTCCTCCTGTAAGACCTGTTCTGGCCTTTCTTCCTCCTCTGCTGCAAAACACACTCCTCTGTCACTGCAAGATTAGATTTTCTTTTCCCTACTTTGCCAAAAAGGCATCAGCTAGGTCTGTGCATTTAGCATTATTTGCTCTAATTATCTAGGAAAGTCTAATTATCTAAGTTATCAGTAGCCTGGTTGCCAGAAGAGAATTCACTTGCTTCTCCAGTTCCATCAGCAGCATAGCATGCTTTGTTTTTCATTTACTGTAAGTATGTCCAGCTTCCTTTTATTTCCTCCTTCTGGGATTTAAGAAAACAGTTCCATATTCAATTCAGGTTCTTAAAACACGTTTCTACAGTAGGAATTTACAAATTTTCATTATCACCAATTTAAAATTTTCTTTTCAGTCCACTAGAACGTATTCTCTGAGGTAGCTGACCCTTGCATTGTAAATGGCAAGTCAGAACACCCTGTAAGAGGCAATTTTAATGCACTTTCCACTTTTGCAGAGTCAATGAAGTCTTCAGAAGTCACAGTCAAAGAGTCTTCAGAAGAAACACATGAAATGTCACATTCCTAATACTACTACACATTTCTATGGCAGAGAAGGGCAAAAGATTCAAAACACAGGAAGCTGGTGGACAAAGTAGTGGGATCTGGAAAGACACTGAGTGTCTGGAAAGACACTTTTTAAAGGCATATTTTCAAGAGCAAAAAATCAGCAAGTTAGGAAACAGAACAGGTGTTTAAACAGGTGCAAAGCTTTTTTTTTTTTTACCTCCTGCATGTGAGGAAATCCAGTTATTACTGATTCCAGAATGAGATCTGCTTATGGAATCTTTAACAGCTTACACCAGCAGTACCTGTAGAGTACATCTGCAACATCATGTGAAAAAAACCCCACTGTACAGCGTGATTAACAGAGCCCACATTTCACATTAATGAGGTGTGCTGGTTTCAGCTGGGGTAGAACTTTCTTCAGTGGCTATTATGGGGCTGTGTTTTGAATTTGTGCTGAACATGGGATTGATAATGTAGAGCTGTGTTGGTTATTGCTGAGCAGGGCTTACAAAGAGCCAGGGCCTTTTCTGCTGTTCGTGCTGCCACACTGGGGAGGAAGTTGGAAGTGCACGAGAAGTTGGGAGGAGACACAGCTGGGACAGGGGACCCAAACTGACCAAAGGGATATTCCAGACCATATGACCAGTACATAAAGCTGGGGGAAAAGAGGAAGAGGGTGGACATTAGGAGTAATGGTGTTTGTCCTTCCAGGCTACCATTGCATGTGATGGGGCCCTGCTCTCCCGGGGACGGCTGAACACCTGCCTGCCCATGGGAAGCAGTGAATTAATTCCTTGTTTTGTTTTGCTTGCGTGTGTGGCTTTTACTTTCCCTGTTAACCTGTCTTTATCTCAACCCATGTGCTTTCTGGCTTTTACCCTTCAATTCTCTCCCTGATCCTGCTGGTGGGGGAGTGAGTGAGCCTGGGGTTAGGCTGCTGACTGGGGTGAAACCGTGACAGGAGGCTAAGAATCCTCACCAGGCAGATGAAGAAAGGACAAGCAAACTGAATCCTGCACTTCTTCCAGCCATTCCGCTTCCCAACTGACACAGCTCAGGAACAGCACAAGCTGGCTAAGGCATAGCCAGCACAAAATCTCCCCAAGCATTTCCCATTTCAATGGAGGCTTGACTAAGACACAATGGCAGAAGGGGAACAGTGGGAGGTAATCAGCTCTGCGGAGCAACTGGGAACAATAAAAGCAGGCAGCAGAGAACACGATGATGATGACGATGATGATGATGATAAGCACATCTAGAAAGGGTCACAAAGGATGGAGGTTAATCTTAGCACTTAGTTTTGGTTTTTTATTTTTGAATAGTTCCCAATGTGTATCACCTGCACTGGACTTTCCCAGGCATCACTGTCAGAGAGGGGCTGACTAGTTCAGCAGCTGGCTCTCAGTGGCATGATCAGGGCCCAGGGCAAGCCCAGTCACTGTGCACTGCTGAATTCAGAGGGGCATGCGGGCAAGGCATCACAGCTGGAGAAACACTGCAGCTCAAAGAATTCATGAGAGCTGGAAAATTAAGTCAAGGCATGGACAGGAGCAGGGATCTCAGGAGAACTTCCACTGGAGGCTCGGTGGAAAGCAGACATCATTGGGCAGAAGTGCCAGATCTGTTTTTCCATAGAACAGTTCTTTACCAGATACCTGTTTCCTCTTAGAGATGTCATGTCACTTTGAGCTTCTTAATAGAACAGTTTCCAGACCAGAGAACTGAAATGAAGGATCTTGAAAAATGGTGATCATGGAGTCTGATCTTGCTCATTACTTGTACCAAGGTCAGCAGAAATCATGATGCAAAAAGGGTGGCTTCCCCCAACCTTCATAGCAGGCAATAATAACTACTCAACAGAATTAACTTCAGACCATTTGGCATGTATAGTAATACAGTCAGTATACAGCCATAGAAGGTCCGAGAGTTTCTCATTTTTGTGCAGCTTGGCCAATTCTCATTTACGTTCTGTGGCATTACAGCAAACTCAGGACACTGAGTGCCTAATGAGGGAGATTAGACTATACAAACCAGGATAATCTGATGCTCAGATGCTACCACCTTGATGAACATGTGCATATGATGTAATGCAAGTAATGGCATATCCTGAACAGTGACCAGATCTGCTGCTCTCTAGTAAAGTCTGGGCTGTGATCAAAGGCTTTTTCATGGTCCTAAGTATTTTAATTCCTGTGTGGAATCTCTCATGCCTAATAAGAGTCACGTTCCTGCCAAATCTGCTTTTTCACTGGGAACTGTTAGTACGGACTCTGCCATCTGCTTACTCTGGTGTTCTCAAGGAAGTTACAGACACACATAGGCTGCTCTATTTCTGTTGAGTTTATTTAACTGGCCTAACATGTTCAAAAATTAAGGAGAGGAAGGACAGACACATAAATTAAAACTGTGCAATAATATTAGCCTGATTTTCCTAAGAAATTCTTGGAGTTTTGTTTTACAGCAAAGTCTTAATTTATGAAATTACCAATGTCAAACCATACCTGGAGCAAACAGTCTCAAAATTGAAGTCTCTGGAGCCAGATGATCTGAACCCTATTCCTTGCTACAGTCTGTACTTCCTGTGGTCATTTTAAGAGGTCACTGAGTCTGTGCCTTAGTTTCTGCCTTTGAATAATGGAGCAAATATTTCTTTACAACACGTCAACAGCACTTTGTACTAAGGTCAGTCATGCTGCCAGGAGGAAGTATCAGTGGTGCATGCGACATAGCTGACTCATTTTCCAGCAGTTAATGATGTAGTAGATCCACCTTTAGCAATCAACTACATTATCTCATTTCCATGACCCAGCTCAAAGCAGAACATGGGTTACGGGATGTTACGCATGACAGGCAGTAACCACCTACAAGGCAAGAGGAAAAACAAACCAGTGTATGTGTCAACTTATGTTTAACATCAGAAGAGAAACTGAAACCTAGGGTTACACTTGTACTAGAAAGGAGATCTGTAGAATGGAGGAGTTGATGCCAAGGAACAAAAGTCTGTGACACTCTGTGTGAGTAGAGGAGGAATGGGAGAAGACAAAGGGGTTATTTCAGAACAACTTGTAGTCTGTTCCCATGAACTGGACACCCCTTAGTGGTCACAGCCTGTTAGGTGAGCTTTTGGAGCACTTCTTGAAGCTCAGTTGCATTCAACAGTAACACAGGTTGTGCATTAAGACAATTCAGTGACACGAATCCAAACAAGCAAAGGATGGACAATGGGGAGACTCACTTGAAAAGCACATCTCTGGTCTGAGCAGTGCTGGGGTGGGTGCACCTGCACAGACCAGCCTTCTCACAGAACTATCTGCTGCCTGACCCTACGGTTACGGCAACGTGGGACTGGAAGTAAACCATTCATACTACTCCTCTTGTAGAGGACATACCATGGGGCATCTGCCTCACACAGCACATCTTGTTACTTTACAGTAAGTCCTGTTTTTTGTTTGGGCTTTTTTTTGGGGGGGGGGGATTTTCTTTTTGGGATTTTTTGCTTGTTTCTTTTTGTTTTTAACTTCCTGAAGTTACCACTTAATGCATTACGGGAAAACAAAGCATGATAAAGCAGGAGATGTGTTTCCCTTAGCCAGAAAACCAGAAAGAGCACAGCCATCCTAGGAAGACTCCATCTTACAGACTAGGCAATAAAAAGTACAGTGCAAGGCTGGTAGCCACACATGCAAAAAGAAAGAAATGGAGAAAAAAGGAAGTTCACTATTTTGAAACGATGGGATGGAAACAAAAGATAATCCAAGTCTGGGTCATTCACTGAATGTTTTGCTTCACGTGCCACTTAGGACAATGCTGTGTGTGAATGGAACGAAGTGACATCCAGGCATCTAAAATACTAGAATAGGACAATACAAGCTACAGAATCTGAAAATAATCAAGTGTTTACTGAAAAAAAATCCCTCCCATTGTAAAAAAGAATGAATTGGCAATTCAAATTGCAGGTTCAGCAGTAACAAGTGTTTAGTGAACCAGTGGATCCTGGGGTTTTTTTGGTAGTATACAATCAAGAGAGGGGGAAGGGGAAAACCGAACCATTCTGTCAGCTTAGTCGACTCTGGATTATTCTTGTTTTTGCTCATTCTTACAGCTTGGGGGCTCTTTTGGTTGGTTGGTTTGACCTAACCACATGAAGGCTGAGAGGACAACTCTCTCTGAAGGAGAGGCAAATGCTGAAACTATGAGACATACATACAAAACTAGGAAAATGTGTATTTCAAATGAGAACTAGGTTTCTAATTACTGATAGACAGGAGCTACAAATAACTTTCTAAGGACAAATATTGGTAAGGAACTAATGACTTGATAAATCTTCAGGAGATAAGACAGAAGCAACCCTTTGAGCTTCAGAGAAGAACCCAGATAATGTCTTATGATCTGATGAGAGATGTGGTTGCCATTTTTATGATTTACATTGCCTCACACTCACTGCCTTCTGACAGACACTTACGTAAATCAGAAAGCAATTCTGTTTTTCCCCTGTGTGCATAACTCAATACTGCTGTCCATAACTTCTTGAGTATAGACTCTTCTCAATTTTTCTGAATGCTGGAGACCAACTGTAAGGTAAGACTTTGGTGTGAGGGAGAAGGGCATTCTGCTGTTCATTGTGGATAGCATTTAGCCCTCTGGATATTAAGTGCAAAAAAACCACAAGTATTGCCTTTGGCAGAGTAACTCACCTCACACTTGGTCTCTTTTGCCCTGATCTTGATTTGTATAATGAGTCTTGGTCTTCAAGCAGCAGCCAGCATTTGCTACTGCCAAGAAGCATTTTTGCATGGTTACATAGCTTAGGTAACAGCAGACATCCTTCATCATCTGCAACTGCAGAGGGATGAATAATGACGTAAATGATCCTTTCCAGTTTTTCCCTTTCCTAATTAAGAAAACCTACATTTGATTCACTAAAGCCATCTGTGTGACAATTATCTTACTGGAAAGCACTGGAGCAGTTTTCTTCATCCAGAACCTCACCTTTTTTGATCTTGTTACCAACCAGGCCTAAAGTTCCAGCTCTCTGAAATGTACACTTTCTTATAGGATAGGATAGGATTGTGACTACTGTGTCTAACCACAAAGGTATTTAGAAATTACAATGGCAATGTTCTTTGAAGTCTTCAATTCTCTGGCTGGTTCTAATAAGGATCTTCTGCTACTCCCCCTTGAAATGTTCCATTCCTCTATTTTTCCAATTGTTCATGCAATGAGGAAGATACTCCAAAAGCCTGAAAAAAAAAAAATTAATTCGTCCAACTTTCTGGAGAGTGTCTGCTGCTTACTTCTTACAAGGCATTGCTATCTCCTTTTAGGTTACAAACTGAAAGTACTATGTTTCCCCCCAGTTAATGGTATGACTACCTGCTTTTTCTAGAAAGTGGGAAAATCATTTCTCCTGTATCATCCAGCATTTTCTCTACTATTACCCACCACCAAAATTTAAAGGCCTTGCCAGACCACAATTTCACACAAAGAAAGAGCATGAAACAAGACCTTTTGCTTAAGGTACAATTCTTAATGACAGGAAGGTCGAAGCTGCAGCATTCACATTTAGCTACTCAACAGGAAAAGTTTACTGACCAGTACTGCAATAGCCTCAAGAAAACAGATATATACACTCAGACAGGTGTTCTCCAAAACGTAATTTTAATGTAATCTGCATTTGGAGCCTAAAGAGAGTAGGAGCAGAGAAATACGCTTGTTATTCCTTTTTTACATTACTGTTAAAGCTAAATTACTTCACGTAAAAAAGAAACTGTAATATTTCCATACATGGAGCTAGCCCTGCATAGAAGTCTTTGCAATGAAATGGAACACAAATACATTATTTAAAACCACACCAACAAACAGCTTTTCGCTGTGCCCTCACTGAGGGCTCAACAGTTACTTTTACACTCCAAGCCAAGAAATATCAGCAGTGTAGTATGTCTCTCATCAAAATTACCAAAATTACTTTGAAGCGTTAAATATCAGTTGGCGTCATTGCAGTCACAGAAGGTAAAATTAGTGTTTAGTCTACTTTTTCATGCTTCTCAACATTTTAGAGTATAACAGTCATTCCACTCTGTATTTCAAAGCATGACGAAGCTATTTCAAGAGCAGCCATGTCCCGCCACTGCCACCTTGCAAATGAGGAGAGGCACGCTTTGCCTCAAAAGGTTTTTGTCTAATTACAAATCCCCCTTTAAGGATTTTGCTATAGTACTGCATTACTTTCTTTAAAGTAGTGTTTGTAAAAATAGAAAGAGGTTAATTTTAACCAGTCGCAAAACAGTTGCTAAAAGACAGCTCTTTGTGGACTTAGGAAATACACTAAACTACTTCCTTACAATCCAGAGTGTTGTGAAGCATATATGGAAAACAAACCACAATCTTGCATTTCAGGAAGTGTTTTTACACTGCACTTAACAAACAGAACAGAGACACTGCAGACAGCTGGAATCTTGTTATCAGCCTAAGTGATACAAAAATAGGAATATAATTCTAGATTCTTTTTTAAGACAATGTTTTTCATGTTCCTTGTTGAAGTACTTCAGTTGAAATCTACAACAGTCAGAAGAAAAGCTGCTTTATGCATTTATCCCTTTCCCCAAAAAATGTAACTTGGAGGTCTCAACAAGCAAGAAGGTATCACGTCCTTTGTCTCTAGGTGGGCCATACCTGTAAGCCGTTTAATCAATTTAAAACCTATTTCATCCCTGCAGGGCATGTAATTATTTCTGCAGTGTTCTCAGCATTTTTCTGTGCCAGTAGCTCAGAAGCAGTATGTTTCATCAGAAAAAAAGGCCAAATAGGAAGAAAAGAGAAAAATGGTAAAAGAATGAGTTAAAAATACTACAAAATTTAAATTAAGATAAATAAAAGAGTAGTGTAAATACACAGGTCTAAATGCACAGTGGCCATAAATGCATGAACTCATCTGCCAGGACATTTAAGTCCAAATTATCTGGCAAGATAAGTATTGTCTTCAGCAGAGAGCTTCATCACCATGAAAAATTAAATTCAGCATGGAGATGATAAATCCTTCAGACTGATGCACAACAGTAAATATTTAGATAGAAATTTGTGCAATAAATCAGCAGGTACTAATAGCATCATTTGTTTCTAAAGAGCAGCTAACACATTAAGCCTTTCTTGTAGCAATATTCACTGGATTTACATAGAACTAACAGTGACATGCTTTCACGTCTGGGAATGCTTTTCATTTAGAAAATTGCTAACAATTAACAATTTTTACATTATATTTCTGGACTAATGGTCACAAATCATAGAATGATTTGGGTTGGAAGGGACCTTAAAGATCATCTAGTTCCAAACTCTCTGTCATGCGCACAGACACCTTCCACTGGACCAGAGCCCCATCCAGCATGGCCTTGAACACTTCCAAGGATGGGGCATCCACACCTTCTCTGGACAACCTGTGCCAGTACCTCACCATGCTCACAGTAAACAATTTCTTCTTTATATCTAAACTAAATCTCATCCTTTTCAGTTTAAAGCCATTCACCCGTATCCTTCCATCCAATGACCTTGTAAAAAGTCCCTCTCCAGCTCTTTCATAGCCACCTTTAGGTACTGGAAGGTTCTATAAGGTCTCCCTGTAGCCTTCTCTTCCTCAGGCTGAACAACCAACTAATAATGTTCAACTAATTTTAAACAGGGCAATTGTCAGTTATAAAGACAGAAATTCAAACTAAAACCACTGAAGAGCAGAACAGATTCCAAAGTAAAAAACTCTAAAAACCCTTTTCTCCGTGACCTATACAAAAAGAATGATTTTTATGACTTGATGTGTAATGTATTTCTAGCACGGTATGATTTGCTGATTATCCCCACTTAGAGAGCACCAGAAAAGCATAAAAATATATAAATTCAAAAACCAAACTACACATCCTAACAAATGAAAAGCTGAGTGGCATGTGTCTTAAGCATTATAAATCATAGCAATTCAGTCAATTGACTAGAGTTTAGTCTTGTGTGATGCAAGAGGAACCTGCATCCTAGCCTGTGTCAGCAATAGTGTGGCCAGCAGGATCAGGGCAGTGATTGTCTCCCTGTACTGGGCACCATGCCATGCCTCGAGTGCCATGCCTCGAGTGCTGTGCCAGGTTTTGGGTCCCTCACTACACAAAAAAAGATATTGAGGTGCCAGAGCATGTCCAGGGAAGGGAAGTGGAACTGGGGAAGGGTTTGGAACACAAGTCTGATGAGGAGCAGCTGAAGGAGGTGGGGCTGGTCAGCCTGGAGAAAAGGAGGTTCACTGGATAACTTACCACTCTCTTGAACTACTCGAAAGGAGGCTGTGACAAGGTGGGGGTTGGCCTCTTCTCCTGAGTAACAAGTGACACAAGGAGAAAATGGCCTCAAGTTGAATTAGGGGAGACATAGATCGGATATCAGGAAAAACTTCTTCATGGAAAGGGTGATTAAACAATGTAACAGGCTGCCCAGAGAAGCAGTTGAGTCACCATGGCTGGAGGTACTTGAAAGACACATAGATGTGGCACTTAAGGCCATGGTATTAGTGCTGGACTTGGCAGTGCTGGGTTAAGAGTTGGACTAAATATTTTAAGGATCTTTTGCAACCTAAATGATTCTATGATTCTCGTAACAGTATACAACATAGGCATGGCAAGGGACAAACCGGTGAAAATTGCTTCAAAACAGCAAGTCTGGTAGAGACAATATACAAACAGCACTGCTTTCAACATATCTTTGCTTAAAAACATCCCCATAATTTTTGCAAAAATGGCTAAGCTAGTAGGCACCTGTATACTGCCGGTACACTGGCAGGAATGCCAAAGCAGAGCAAAAACAAGGAAGGGCTATTCTTATGTGCTCCCAAGACATGTTCTTCCTCATGTTCAATCACAAATGACAAAAATATTCTAACATCAACTTAAAAATTAAAGTATTAAAAAGACCCTCCTAACCTAATCAATTTGGATTCTAAATATCTCTTATCTCTGATAAAGGCATAAAACAAGTTGTTTGATTTCTGGCGCAAGAACCCCCTAGGTACACTTACTGCCCATGACTGAGATGAAACATTAAGTCAAAAATACCCAATATGCCAGATGACTGAATTTGCAAGTAAACTGTATCCTATCCAACAGAAATTCATTTCACTTTAAGACATTTGTAGGGCTAATGTGCCATAATAAATCCTGCTATTAATCAACAGTAAAGTGCTGAATTATATTAATTACCTGAATCGCACTCACATTTATGATCTTCATTTATAGACTTCTTATCAAGTCAAAAGAGCCCTTTCTGTTGCAAAAGCTAAGCTGTTGTGCAAATATAAAAAATAGGTACTTTAATAAGAGCTATATACACAACAGAACTGCTTTTGTTAAGTACAACTGACATAGCAGAGATGAAAAATCCATGCAAGTATTTATAAAGATACTGAAAATGAAGAAAAAAGGACACTGCTATAGAACTTTCAATGCCCTGGCAGACAGCCACTTACTATACTATATGATGTCTAGATCTGGACTGATAAACATCATGCCATCAACATGCTTTAGTTTTCTTTTGTAGCTAAAGCTGATTTGCAGATTTTAAAGCAGAGCATATATTTGATCTATTTGTCATTAAAAGTGTATCATTAAGGTTTGAGGTTAAACTTTGAGCAAACTTCACATCTAGTCACACAACTGGCACAAGCAAGACGTTAGTGCTGAGGGGAAGGTGTCAGTTGCACATAATGAGGACTCTTCCCCCAGCTGCACGATGCAATAGAACAATTTTCAGATTTAAAGTTCAAGTGGACTACAACCAGAAAAAGCAAGATTTTCTTATCCCCAATTTAGGAAAAATTTCCAGAGGATCAAAATGAAAGCAACCTCAGTTACAGCAGTCAAAAAAGTCAAATCCAAGTTTGGAGAGCTGATAAATAACTCCAAAATTCATCATGCTATGAAGACAGCATTCTCAAGAGAGCTCCAAACAAACTGCAAAACAAGACTGGCATTTAAGTTGAAATTGGCCAAGTGCTGCATAGAAATATGCTCACACACAACAGTCATGTTTAAGCCAGTGCATAGAGAAGATAAAAGCACTTATGGTAATTGCAAATGTTAACAAGTCCATACAACTTGCACAGTTTAGCAATGCGTCCATAGAAAAAGAAGGGAGTAAGAGTAGAAACGCTCAAGCAAAACAAAAAAAATGACCTTCCAACTGTATAAAATCCACATAATGGTTATAGTAAAAAGACATCAGTGGAAAATATTCAACTCAGTCCCAAACAGCCAACAGGCAAATAAGACCACAAAAGACAAGCCTTTGGCAGACAATTTAAAAAGTCTAAATATGGCATTACATTTCTAAATAATCCACAAAATATATTATATGGTATATTCATATTAAATACTGGGTAACCAACTCTGCAGATCTGATGCTAACAACACTAGCCAATGAGAGCAAAATGGAGCAAGCTAAGGGAACGCTGGTGTATCACAACAGTGCTCAAGGAAAATATCACCATGTCTCGCTTCAAAAACAGTACTCTGGAACATCACACTATCATCTATGGAGCAAAACGAAGTTCTCAAGTTTTTCAGGGATATGCCCTGCATAGGATATGTTATGATTCACTATTACACGAGCAGCAAGACACTGCAAAGTAGTATGATTTATGGGCTGGATTAAATTTTTTGCTATTTCCTTCTCATCCAGCAAATCACTAGCTGTTTGTTTATGTGAGTTTGTGGCATCAAAATGTGAACCTGACTTGATAAGAAGATTCATGATGTCTGGATGGTTGTTCAGTGCAGCAATGTGTAATGGACTGTTGTTATCAGAGTCTCTGACATTTATATTAGCACCACATTCCACCAGGATAGCAGTAACTTGTAGAGAGGGGAATTTACAAACTGGGTAGCGACCGACACATGTAGTATTCTTGTCAACAGCAAGGTGAAGTAGACTGAAGTTATTCTTCCCTCTAGGCTGAAGCTTAAGAAACTTGTAAATAGTTTGTTTCTTAAAATGTTCCTGCTCTGAGCTGCAAGGTACTTTCTCCAACAGGCAAATTAAATGCAAAATGATGGAAAGGGCTTTGTTCAACTGTATTGGATCAGGAAGACACTGGGTTTGTTTCATGGCCCGTTCTATTTCAAGAACGCTTTTGCACAGTATACCCATTAGATCATCAAAAGTGACAGTAGTGCCTAGCAAGCCTTTTGCCCTATCCTGAAGCATGAAGGAGAAAAGTTCAGCAAAGGATAGCAAACTGCTGGCTGTCATAGGGCTCAGTGGATCTAGACTGCTCTGCTGCATGTCCAAAGCATACTTCCATAAATTGATGCAACGCTTGAAGTTTCCAGAGTCTGCATACACAGCACCTCTGTATCTAATATAGTAGGATGTATCTGGGTGAGAAGGACCAAGAACACGTTCTCTAATTAATATGCTTGCATTCTCATCTCATCAGGATCTGCAATAAGATTTTCTAGCTCTTCTGAGCTGTTTACCTCTTTAGCGTAATCATAAGCCATAATTAGTGTTTGTGGTACAGGTTTGCTGAGGATATTAGTCCTATCACTGTATCTCATTTCCATAGCTCTCTTCCAGTATTTCAGAGCACCAAGCAGATCTCTCTTTTTGTCCACAAATGTTGCTCCTAGAAGTTCCAGAGCATTTATGCGCTCAGCCTTACTAGTCTGTACATGCTGGGTCAGAAAGTCCACTATATTTGTGTGGCCTGTCACACTGGCTGACAGAAGAGGAGTCATTCCATAGCCATCCTTTTCCATCTTAGCACCATACTTGAGAAGCATCTTCATGATTTCCAAACTTCCAGATTCCGCACAGTCATGTAATGCTGTATTTCCTGCAAGAGAACAAACAAAATTACACACATCATATCAAATTACAGTCCAAATTTCACCATGTTAATAGATTAAAAAAAAAAGTTTGAAACCCCCAAATATTAATACTTTTAAAATAGCTTTTGTTTCCCCATTTATGTACTATGAAAGCAAGGCTGCCAGGCAGTTATAAAAATCAAAATGTTTGATATTATTACCTGAAAAAATTAAACAGGTTTAAGAAAAGCCCCCAAACCAGAATTAACATAGAATTCCTCACTACATAAAAGCACAGGAGATGGCAATTTCATTGTAACAAAAGTCAAGTAAACAGGACAGGAGACCAGTTTGGTTGGACAGAGAACTCCTCATGGAGCTCGAGAGGAAAAAGAAACTGTATGCTATCTGGAAACAAGGTCAGGCTTTGCAGGAGTTTGACAGAGCTGTGGTTCATATATGTAGGGGACAAGATGCAAAAGGTCAAAGCACAATTAAGAGTTGAAACCGACAGGTATTGCATCAGACAACAAGAAGGGTTTTTAAAATACACTAGTAGCATGAGAAGGTCTAAAGAAAATACCAGACTGATACTTACTGAAGATGGTCATCTGACTATTAAGGGTGAAGAACTGTAGAGACATTCTGTGTTTGCCTCAGTCTCCAATAATACAGATAAACTGTTGTCTGCCCAGTCCCTGGATTCAGAGGATGACTTAAGGAACTGTGACTTCCTATTTGTTTAGACACTTCTCAGGGACCAGCTGTAGCAGTTCACAAGTTCATGGGACCAGATGGGATTTACCCGAGTACTGAAAAGGCTGATGGTTGTGACGGCAGTACCCCTCTCCATAAGCTACTATTGTCTTGGGAGTCTGGGGAGGTCCCCACTGAATAGAAGCTAACCAATGTTATTTTGTTTTAAAAGAAGGGCAAGAGGGATTACCCAGGAACCTACAGACCTGTTAGTCTCACCTCAACACGCAGAAATATTATGGAGAAGAATATGCTGAATGCGACTGTAAGGCATTTAAAGGACATTCATTAGATACCATCAACTTGGGTTGACAAAGGGAAAGTCCTGTTTTAACTAGTTTGATATCCTTCTAGAATAAGGTCAACCATCCAGCAGATGAAGGGAAGACAGTGATGTAGGATTTCTGCCTTTTACTGAGTTTTGCCATTTTTGTTTTTTGTCCCCCATAACGTGCTTCTGGACAAGCTGTCCGACTGCGGGATGAGTAGGGTCAAGGTGTACTGGCCGTAGAACTGTCTGAAGGACAGAGCTCAAAGGATTGCAGTGAATGGGGCTACCAATGGCTGGAGACAGGTCATCAGAAGTGTTCCTCAGGGCTCAGTTCT
>VZTZ01038410.1:27356-42541 GCA_013400955.1 Drymodes brunneopygia | reverse complement strand
TCTTATTTCTATTTCTATCTCTATTTCTATTTCTTTTTTATTTTTATTTGAAGGTTATTTATTAATTTTATTTTATTTTATTTTATTTGTTTTAATTTTTTGTTTTATTTGTTTTTTTATCTTTATTTCCATTTCTATTTCTATTTCTATCTATATCTATCTGGGCAGGATTTTTGCCCAGGATGGGAATTTTTGCACAGAGTGGGAAATCTTGCACAGAGTGGGAATTTTGCACAGGATGGGAATTTTTGTCCAGGATGGGAATTTTTGCCCAGGATGGGAATTTTTGCAGTGGAATTTTTGCACAGAGTGGGAATTTTTTCCCAGGGTGGGAATTTTTTCCTAGGGTGGGAATTTTTGCACAGAGTGGGAATTTTTGCCCCGGGTGGGATTTTTGCAGTGCCAGTGCAAGGCAGGACCTGGACTCTGATCCCTGCCTGTCCCTCCCCAGCTCAGGGCATTCCACGATTCCACAATTCCCGAGCTCAAATGGAGCAGGATCTCCTGGAGAGCGGCTCCATCCCGGTGCCAGCTGCACAGGCTGGAGGCTGCTGGCAAACACAGCCCCTGCTTTTTGTACCTTTTTGTCTCTTTGCTTTCCCTTTCTGATCCTCCCGGATGGGCTTTAATTGCTGCTTTATTCCGCTGCTGGTGGCTGCAGGGAGGGATCAATAATTCACCGGGAAGAACAGCCTGGAGCTCCAAGGTTCCCATCTGCTCTGGCTCAGGCCTGGAGCACCCTGGGCTCTCCCAGCTTTGTGTTTTTCGGGACAAAAAGAAGCTGGGAATGATTGCTGGAGTTTGGTTTGGGTTTGCTGGAGGGGAGGAAAGGTGGGTTTGGCCTGGGTTTGCTCTCCTGGCTCCGTGTTTGCTCTGCCTGGGTCACAGATGGGGTTTTGCAGATGAGCATTTCCATTTTTAAACCATGGAATATGAAACTCTTTGGGAGGGTTTCTCTCTTTGGGAATCTGTATCCAAATTGGGGGGATAAAAAGATCAGGAGGTTCCTCCAGCTGTGCTGTCCCTGAGCTTCATCACCCCGTGGAACAGCCTGGAGCTCCAAGGTTCCCATCTGCTCTGNTCCTCTCCCAATCCTCTCCCAGTCCTCTCCCAATCCCCTCCCAATCCTTACCCAATCCTCTCCCAATCCTCTCCCAGTCCTCTGCCAATCCTCTCTCAGTCTTCTCCCAATCTTCTCCCAATCCTCTCCCAGTTCGCTCCCAGTCCTCTCCCAATCCTCTCCCAATCCTCTCCCAATCCTCTCCCAATCCTCTCCCAGTCCTCTCCCATTCTTCTCCCAGTCCTCTCCCAGTCCTCTCCCAATCCTCTCCCAATCCTCTCCCACCTCTTCACGCCCCACTCGGACACTCAGAGCTGAGGTCCGGCCGCTTTTTCCTCAACAACTCCCCTCTCCTTGAACTCCTTTCCCCCTCCAGCCCCTCCATCTCCTCTCCCTGGGCTGCACAGATGACTAAGCCAAGGTCTTTTTCAAACCTAGACCCAGCCTAACCCTCCCCACCTCCCCCTCCCCTGCTGTGTTTCATCTCCCGGCGCCCGTGGATCACCAAAGTGCATTTTTCCAAGGGCCTCTCCACAAAGCTCAGTTAGCAGAGGATGAGTAACAGCTCCACAGAGCAGATTTGAGTGGCCCCTTCTGAATCATCTTGGCAGTAATGGGGAGGGGGGGAGGAGAGCGCGTGTCCATTTTTTGATTAAATATTTCCAGTGCCATTATCTCAGTAAACAGCTCCTGTTGGGTTTGCCCAACCCAAAGGCCTTTGATCTCGGCCTTTCAGGGAGCCAGGGGCTGGAGAAAAGTCATGGAATCGTGGCTGAAGTGCCATCAAAAGGTTGGGAAATGGATTTTTTTTTTTTTTCTCTCTCTCTCTGTGTGCTCGTCCTGCCACCTTCAGTGGATGTGGTGCCACCTGTGATGGGTGTTCAGAAATTCGGGGCAGCTGTGGGGTGTGGCTGGAGGATTTTTCCAAGAAAAATCCATAATTAATCTTAATTTTTTGTGCAGATTCCTTCAGGCAGGGTCTCTGCTGCTCCTTTTTCCTTGCAAGGGGCTGTAACATTATTCCATGGGGTTTGTGTGCATCCCAATCTTAAATATTCCAGGGACTCAGTTCACACCTGGAAGGAAAAGGCAGAGCCTCGTTCTTCTCTCTAATTAATGAGATTTGAGATCTCTTCAGCCTGAGCATGAAAATACATTTATCAGTATATAAAAAAAGGGCGATAAATCAGTAGGAATGCTGCGCTGCGCTTCAAAAATTAATTCTGTGTGGTTAACGGGCCAAACAGAGCTGATTTCAGGCACTGAGCTGATGATTTTGGGTCCATCAATTATTGAACTCAGCCCAGAGCGTGGTCAGGAACAGCCCTGAACGGGCAGGAGCTGTGTGGGCAGAACTCCTTGCGGGAATGGGATTTTTTGGATGGCCAGGGAGAAGCCAAATGGGGAGGGAGAAGTCAGGCCAGGCCCAGCTCTGAGCTGTCCCATCCTCCAGCAGATCCACTGGTGCTCTGAAGGATCCTGGGCATATGGATGGGGATGATTCAGGCTGGATGAATTCCCTGGAATTTGGCCAGAGGCTTTTTCAAGGAGCCGGGGCCGCGCAGGGTGGGACAAACCTGCTGTTGCTTCCAGGGAAAAGGCTCCAGGGACAGCTTCTGGAACGCTGGGGAGCTGCCACAGCCTCTCCTGGTGCATCTTCCCCAGCACAGGACACATTCCCGGGCCTCAGGAATGCAGGAATATTCCCGTTTTCCCTCTTTTTTCCCGGCAGCGAGCAGATCCCAGCTCTCCCAGCTCCTCCCGGGGCATTGCTGGAGGCATTCCCTGCTTGTTTGGAGAGCTGAATTGTCCTGCTGCGACTTCTTATTTAATAACCCAACCTGAGCACTTCTGGCCTGCTTTGGGGCATTGTTTTAGAGGCTTTGGGTGGGTTTTTTTTGGGTTTTTTTTCCCCTTTGAAGGCTGATTTTTGAGCCATCTGTCGCTCCCAGCGATCCTCTCTCCGGATATAATCCAGCTGATTGCTCTGCTTTCCCGGGCAGCTCTGCTGATAACATTTCAGATTGCCCAGGTCCTGTCCCTCCAGAGGCTGCAGGAGGCAGCAGTTTGATCTGATCCTGCCTGGCGTTTCGTGTCACTGGGAATGAAATTGAGTCCTGCTGAATGAAACTGAGAAATGGGGGGAAGGAAATTCTGCAAATGTGGTTCTGCCACGTGGGAGCCCAAGGAAGTTCATTTTATCCCAGAGTTTTGGGGAGATGTGGCATCCAGGGATTCTTCAGGAGAAAACACTCCCAGCCTGGAGACAGAGAATCCTGGGATGGGTTGGGTTGGAATTTTAGAAGTTCCAATTTTAGGCACCTTCCACCATCCCAGGTTTCTCCAAGCTCCATCCTTGGACACTGCAGCAGAAGGAGATGTGGCATCCAGGGATTCTTCAGGAGAAAACATTCCCAGGCTGGAGACAGCAAATCCTGAGATGGGTTGTGTTGGGTTGGAATTTTAAACATTCCCAGTTTGGAGACAGAGAATCCTGGGATGGGTTGGGTTGGAATTTTAAAAGTTCCAATTTTAGGCACCTTCCACCATCCCAGGTTGCTCCAAGCTCCATCCTTGGACACTGCAGCAGAAGGAGATGTGGCATCCAGGGATTCTTCAGGAGAAAACATTCCCAGTTTGGAGACAGAGAATCTTGGGATGGGTTGGGTTGGGTTGGAATTTTAAACATTCCCAGTTTGGGGAAAGAGAATCCTGGGATGGGTTCAGAGATGGGGAAGGGAATTTTTAAAATTCCAATTTTAGACACCTTCCACTATCCCAGGTTGCTCCAAGCTCCATCCTTGGACACTGCAGAACAGGGAGATGTGGCATCCAGGGATTCTTCAGGAGAAACCATTCCCAGTTTGGAGAAAGAGAATCCTGGGATGGGTTGGGTTGGGTTGGAATTTTAAACATTCCCAGTTTGGAGAAAGAGAATCCTGAGATGGGTTGGGCTGGAAGGGAATTTTTAAAAGTTCCAATTTTAGGCACCTTCCACCATCCCAGGTGGCTCCAAGCCCCATCCTTGGACACTTCCAGGGATCCACAGCTTCCCTGGGAATTCCATCCCAGCCCCTCCACACCCTCCCAGAGAAAAAAATTCCTTCCCAAAACCCAAACCTGGACTTGAAGGACCGACACAAAAACCTTGGGGAAATGCCTGAATTTGGGATCTGGGCACTGCTGGAGACCCCAAACTCTGCTGGCTCCATCCCCCCCAAATTCCCACCTGCAGGCCCCAGGAAGGAGCAGAGTTCTCCATCTGGGTATGGAATTATTTAACCACGGAGCAGGGAGCTGACAGGAAATTTCTCAGAGCATTAAGGAGACCAGGCAGGTCAATTGAAAGGAGGAATAAAAAATTACCACCAGTTATCTCCAATTAAATTGTTATCGCTCCACATGAAGGATCCCATTCCAAGGCTGCCATAAAACCTGAGAGCCGAGGTGACTGAGAGAATAAATTCCCCATTTTTTTTAATTCCAAACCCAGAGGGAGGGAACATCCATCAGCAGGGCACGAGGAGGAGATCTCCTTCCCCTTCTGTTTGAAGCAGAGCCCATTTGGAAATCTCTCCGTGAAACTTTTTTTTTTTTATTTTATTTTTTTTTCCCCCACTGGAAAGCACAAACTCCTTGAAGCCACAACTTTTAGGAGAGGCTTTCATGACAGGCCAACCCTTCTTGAGCAGGACTTGTGCTTCTGAGAGGTTGTGGTTGGGGCTGGCTGTTAAATTCGGGGCAGTAGCACCCCCAGAATAGCAAAATATCTCCATTTCCAGGGCTGGGATCTCCTGGTTCAAGGCCCTGATCCCTTTCCAAGAAATAACTTCCAACTGTGCTCATCAGCCTGGGAAAACACCACCCAAACCCCAATTTTTTTTTTTTTTTTTTTAAGGAAGTTCTGTCACATCAAGGAAGGCCATTCCTGTGGTCTGGCTTGCCTAAAACCAGCTTGAAGTTGATTTTCGGCCGAAATTGCAGTAAATAAATAAACCCCATCCAAAGGCTTTACACAGGAGATATTTTCAGATGCAGCAGTTTGAGAAGCCCACTTTGTGTCGTTCCTGGGGTTTTTTGGGTTTGATTTTTCTTTTTTTTTTTTAAGGAAATGCAGAGGAGGGAGCAGCCAGGTCTCCCATTGCCCGGGGCTTTCTCCTTGTTTGCTTTGCCGGTTTGTTTACTCCCCTCTCAAATACCAGAACGGCTCCGCTTGATCTTTGACAAGCAAAAGAAAGGAGAGAGAAAAAAAAAAAAAATAAAGGTCAGAACGGAGCCTTCGTCTCTGCTGGGGGTGTCGCTTCCATCCCCTGACGGCTCTGCCTCCCCTGCTCCTGAAAATCCCTGGAAAAGGAGCTTTTTTTTCCAGAATGACACAGCTGGAAATTAAACTCAGCAGAGTGCAGGGCAGCCTGTCCCTGCTGGGAGTGACCTCCTGGGAGATGTCACAGCTTCCCCTCCTTCCCTGCTCCTTATCCTGGAGATGCTCTGATTTTTTTTTCCCTGGGAGGGTGGCACAGATTCCCAGAGGAGCTGTGAATCCCTGGAATTGTCCCAGGCCGGGTTGGATGGGGTTTGGAGCACCCTGGGATGGTGGAAGGTGTCTAAAATTGGGACTGGATGGTCCTCAATGTCCCTGGGTTTCTTCTCCTCTCTCTGCATCCCCTGCGGGTTTTAATTCCGGCTGCAGACAGGTGAGCTCTGGTGTTGAGACAGAAAACCCGGTAATTGGAGAATTATAATTGCCCAAAAAAAAAAAATGAGGTGAGGGGAGGAAAGGAGCGCCCGGGAGCCAAGGAGGGATTGACAGATCATTACCGTGCCTGGTCAGAGCCTCTGCGGGCTGAGCTGCGACATCTGAAGCACAAAAGCCAACACAAACAAGGGCTGCGAGTCCCACCGACAGCTTTAGGCTCGGGACTAAGAGCAAAAACAAGCCCAGCGCAAAGGATGTTTATGAGGCTCAGTGTTCTGGGTTTGTTTACGGCTCCTCGGGGCTCTGCCACTCTCCGCTCTCCCAGCTCGGGAAAAGTTGAGCTGCTTTGGAGGGGGGATTTGGGAAGGAAAACTCATTTTTAACTCTGGGAACCTCAGCAGGAGTGAGGTGTTGTGGCAGAGCCCTTTTCGTCCCCTCTGAGGGATGCAGGTGGGATTATTTAGCCCGAGTTTCAGAGCAAAAAGGTGCCCAATTGTCCGGCCTAAATTATGTAAAATGATTGAGGTGGATGCAGCAATCAAAGGAGCTGAGGGAGACAGGAAAAAGAGGCACAAAGAGATCCCAGCTCCGGGGGAACTGCAGGAATTCAGGTGCACAAAGAGAACCTGCAAATCCCAGCCCTTCATTCCCTGCTCAGAGCAGCCGTCGATAATTTGCCCATCCTGGGTTTCTCTTTGATTGGATTCCGTGGTTCCAGGAAAGCTCTGGGGTTTTTTTTCTGTGCTGAAAACCACAAGTGGCAGATTCTCAGTAAAGGCCTGGGCTACCGAGGTTTTTCAGACCGAAACTATTTAGGAAAGGATTTTTTTTTTTCTTTTTTTCTTTTTTGGGTCTGTTTATCTGAACTTGGAATGAACTGTTTGAGGTTTGTCCCTAATAAAAGCATCATTTGGGATGGCTGGAATATTCTGCAGCATAAATATGGCCTTGGAAATGGGCACGGGGGGGGACGTGTTTTGCCTCAAGTCAAGGCTTGCTCTGATTTTAAACTCGAGGATGCTGAAATCTTCCCAACTGATCCCACACAGTTCCTGCCCTTCCCTTGAATAGTGGGAAACTTAATCCTGCACTACCAAGAGTGATGATTTGGATCTGAAATTATAAAGTTTAGACTCAGATCTGAACTTTTTTTTGAGCCTTCCCCGGAACCTGCCAGTGGGGCTTGGGGTTAAATCGTTCCGTGCTCATTTTTGGTGAGTTTCCAGCAAGGCCATTCCCATTCCAACCTCCACATCCAGAGTGAAGAATCCTCATTTCCCATGTTTGGGAGATTCCTGAGCATTTTGGATCCTCCTGCAATTCCACACAGTCACCTTTTGCCTCTGGAATCCTGGACTGATGTAAAGGTCAATAATGGCAGCAGAAAAAGGTGTGGAGATCCCCAGAGCTGCTCGGGGGTCTTGCTGTTCCTCTCTGTGCTTGGAGAAGGAATTTTTTCCCTGCTGCAGCTTGGAGCCCAGTGGTGGGCAGGTGTTTTCCCCTGTCAGGGAAAATTTTTGACCAGACATCCAAAAAAAAAAATTGTCAAAAAAGCAAAAACCACCACTTGGGACCAACTCTCTTGGAAAAGCCTCATTTTTGCTGCCAAACTTTGTCACCCATCCCAACCCGAGCTGAATTTCACGACAGAGCCGCTGCTCCAGCCAAGAGCCTGAAGTTTCCAGTTCTGAGAAGGTCACAACGAGACATTGCAGCAATTTAAAATTGTTCTTGCAGTCTCGTTTCCTTCCAGCCAGAAAGTTGGACGAAAATAATCCTCGTGCATGAAGAGCTTTTTATTTTTTTTTTCCCCAGCGAATCAACGCTTTGTTTCACCCGGAGAAAAAGACTCCTGGAAAAAATTCCTCCTCTGGCATTGGCTTTGATTTGGACCAAAAAAAAAAAACCAACAGTGGCTCCTAGTGGCTGCCACCAAGGGGAATGGCCAAATCCATCTTGGAGTGTCCCTTCCTTGACCCTCGGCGTGGATCTCTGCTCGTCAGCGGGCGAGAGGAGCGGGAAATCCGCGCTGCGAGCAATAAACCATTTCAGAAGGAATAAAAATATCCTCCTTTCCCGGGCTCCCGTCGGTGTCAGGACAAGGCAATTACACCGCCGAGGCTCTCGGGATGTTTGGCTCATCCGCTCCTCAGCTTCCACTCCAATAATCCCCGAGCTCCCGGCGCGGCTTGGCCGCCGTTCAGGGGCCATCCGTCCTTGTCGGTGCCCGGCGGGTCCTGCCTGGTGTCCCAGCAGGATCCTGCTCCAACATCCCTGCTCACAGCTGGGCCTGTCATCACGTTAGCGCTGCCTGGCTCCGAGCACCGTCCCCGGGAGGAAAATGAAGATCCCCCGAGGTGAGATTTTGCAGCGTCAGCCGTCTTTGTCAACCTTTCGCGGGCGTCCTGGCGCGCTCCGATCTGCTGGATCAGCTCCTGGTCACGGCTGCTGACGTTCCAGGCCACCTCCTCCTTGTCCTCTGCTGTCCCCGTCCCTCGTGGCCTCTCTCTGTCCTCTCCGCTCCCTGACGGATCGCTGCGGGTTTTCTCCTGGAATTCAAGAGAAGGCAAAAGTCACGGTGCTTTTGGAGACAAAGCGAAAAAAAAAGGGCACAGATTGGGAAATAAATCCAGGATTGGCTCAGTGCTCCACAGGCCCCAGGAAAATCTTTGCCGTAGAAAACTTGGGATTTTAGAGGATAACAATGTACAAATTCCTGTTTATTTGCCTGAGGGTGTTTTTGGGGTTGTTCAGTTTTTCAGACTCAACATTTTTTTTTGGTAATGACTTTGAGATTGTCTTATCGTGTTGGACTCGACGACCTTTGAGGTCTTTTCCAACCTCAGTGGTTCTGTGCTTCCACATCCACATCACTCCAGGAGTAGGGAGTGTGGTGGTTTGGAAATAGCCTGGTTTTTGGTGAGGAGAAACAAACCTCAGCCCACTACAGGGATTTTTCAAGTGGTCACCAGGAAGCCAAATTTTCACGACAAAATTGTGACTCTTGGCAGGAGCAAGAGGAATTTGGAGAACCCCACACTCCATTTGCCTTAAGTGGGTGAGGCTGCTGCTCCCTGGGAGAGGATGAGGTTTTGGGAATAGCAGTGGGCAGGTTTTACATATTTCCCAGGGAAAAAAAAGTGCTGGAAAACAAAACAAATCCACCAAAGTGCAGATTCCTGTCGAGAACGATGGTGGCTTCTTCTCCCAGACAGCCAGAGATGGAATGAGAGGGAATGGGAATGACAGGGGAGGTTCAGGTCGGGCATCAGCAGGAATTTCTCTGTGGAAAGGGCGGTCAGGCCTTGGAATGGGCTGCCCAGGGAGGTGGTGGAGTCCAAGGAAAGTCTGAACGTGGCACTGAGTGCTCTGGGCTGGTGACAAAGTGGGGATCAGGCCCAGGCTGGACTCAGTCTTGGAGGTCTTTTCCAGCTTCAATAATCCCGGGATTCTGTGTGATCCCGTGCCGATGATCGCCATCCATTTCCCAGCCTCACCCTGCCACCGACACCCTGTTCCAGGAGCTGGGACACGAGACTTTAATGAGTTCTTTTGCTCCTTGTCAAGAATTCCCTCATCCAACCCCACCCGGGGGGGGACCCTGAACGTGCCAGGTCCTGACAGAGAGCTCGGGGACGCTGCCAGCGCCGTGTCCTGCAACCACCGTGCCTTGGAGCGGGCCAGCCTGGGAGCCTGCGGGGCTATTTTAGGATCAGTCTCTGTGGAGAGCTGGTTCAATTCCATCCCACAGCAGCCTCGAGACTCTGATGGGGTNTTGGGGTTTTGGGGTTTTTTTTGTTATTATTTTGTCGCTGTGAGGGAAAGGAACGGGATGGACGAGCTCTGAGTGATGTGAGGGAATCTCGGGCCCTGCTGCTCGGGCGCTTGGCTGGAGAGGAAAGAACCGCAAATTCCGCCGGTATCCCATGGCAATCGGAGTGTGTGGATCGGAGCAGGGAGCTCTGAGAGCTCTTTTTCCCCCTCAGATAAATGGCTGAGCAGCAGACAGACGATTGCAGGCAGTAATTTAGCCGTGAGTGATGGCTCATTAGCAGCCCACGGGCTGGGCTGGAGGGGATGTGTGGGCTCTTCCCCAATCCCGCTTAACTCTTTCCCTCTCTCCTTCCTCTGCCGAGGGTTGGATTTGCTGAGTGTGGAGTTTGACGTGATGGTGTTACGGTGGTCTCTGCTTTAGAGCCTCAAATAATGCAAAAATTCCCCCAAAAAACAGCCAATTTTTACCCCCCCTAACGAGGGCTGGGGAATAAAGGAAATTATTATCAGTCCAGGAGATGAGTCAGATATGAAAATCACACCTTTTCCCAGACAATGTTGTTACACTGAGGAAAAGGAAATGAAAAAGGCTCGTTTTGTCTCACAAAGGAGCAGGCCTGGAACAAGAAACGCTCATTCAAGAGCCGGGTGCTGCTGGAAGGAGCAGCTCCAGTGAGTGAACAAATCAAAATTCGGGAGACTGGGCACTGGGCAGGCTCTGCTGCACTCCCCAGGAAAGGAATGGAATGTCTGGAAAGAAGGTTGGAGCCAGGGGGAATGTGGTGCTGGGATGGAGGAGGGGCAGGGGAAAAATCTTGGATTTCAGCTCCATTAAATCCCAGAGAAACTCAGGGATCCTGAGTGCAGTCCTGGCACTCATTTCAGATCTGCTGGTTTTAGGAAAGAGCATTTTGGGGTTTTGGGGTCAATTTCCTAAGGGAGATAAATGCCTCAAGAGACATCAAATTATTGATCCCACTGACTTTAATGTTTTGGGTTTTTTCCCTAATTCTCTTTCCGGAAGAAAAACACTTTGTTTTAATGAATAGAGCTGTGCTGACATTCCTACACCCAAACCATTGGACGTGGCTTGGATGTAGCAGCATCCATGAAATTCTGCTGGAGCTGGTGCAGTAAAAGCAGAGTGATCCATGTAAATCCAGGCAGATCAGTCATTCCAGGCATCCCTGGATGATTCTCTCTTGGAACAGTGGACAAACTCAGTTTTAATTATTTTGGATTGTTGTCCTCCAGCTGTGCTCCAGAACTGGGCTGGGATCCCGTGATTCCAGTAAAACCCCCCAGGAACTCTCCATGAGGTTCATCTCCTGTTCCCTTATCACTTATCCTCCTCCACGCCTTTCCAGAAGGAGCACAAATCCCATCTGGAGGAACATTCCAACTTTTCCCATTTTCCCTGACCCCTCTGCTTTTCCGCCCGTAGCCAGACGAGCTGACCAACGCCTTGGAGATCAGCAACATCGTCTTCACCAGCATGTTTGCCCTGGAGATGCTCCTCAAACTCCTGGCCTTTGGCATCTTTGGCTACATCAAGAACCCCTACAACATCTTCGACGGGATCATCGTGGTCATCAGGTCACTGCCCGTCCCTTCCCCACCGTGGCTTTGCTGATGAGGTTTCGGAGGGGCTGGGGGTTGGGACGGGGATCAGGGATGAAGAGGGAAAGTTAGGTTGGAAAAAGTTAGGGATTTGGGTGAGGAAATTTAGGTTAGAGTGGTAAAATACTGGAATTGTGTGCCTGGGGAGATGGTGGAGTCACCATCCCTGGGTGTGTTTAAACAAGGATTGGACGTGGCACTCGGTGCCGTGGTTTGGTTGAGGTGGTGTCGGGCCATGGGTTGGAGTTGATGATCCCAAAGGTCTCTTCCAACCTGATGATTCCACGTGTCAGTCCAGGGCTGGGATGTGCTGTCGTTGTGCTGGAATTTGGGATTCCTGTCCAAAGTAAATGGACCTGGCAGAGGAAATTCTATTTATGCCGCACGTCTGGCACTGGGGTGGATTTTCCACTCAAGCGCAGCGTGGCTGGTCCTGGGAAAGGAGAGCTGGCAGTGCCCCTGTCCCAGCAGTGTCCTCCCTGTCCCAAATTATCACAGCCTGGCTGGAACTGGGAGAGCAGGAGGGGAAGGGAGGGCTCAGTTCTGCTGTGCTCCCCAGGGGACACCGTCCCAGCCTAAACTGGGGTGTCCCAGCCATGTCCCAGGGCTGGGCTCCTTTCTGATCACCCCTCAATCAATAATTCGGGGCACAGAATCCCAGGGATGCAGAGATGGAAACCTGGAGAGTGCCCTTGGCTCATCCCTTTGGGACAGGGGAGGAGCAGTCAGGGCTCAGAGCAAAGGTCATGGTGTGACCTGATCGAGCCAACCCAGACCAAAAACAAAACTGACCCCAAAAACATTCTGGGTGTTCTAAAGGCAAATAAATCCCTCAAGAGACACCAAACCATTGATCCTACTGACTTTAAGTGTTTTTTTTGTTTCCCTAATTCTCTTTGGAGATGCTGGAAGAAAAATGCTTTGTTTGAATGAATAGAGCTGTGCTGATATTCCTGAATCATAGGAATGGATATTTCTATATTATAGGAATGGATATTTATTTCTATATCAAAGGAATAAATATTTCTATATTATAGGAATTAATATTTTTTCTAAATCATAGGAATGAATATTTATTTCCATATCATAGGAATGAATATTTCTATATCTTAGGAATGGAGATTTCTATATCGTAGGAATGGATATTTATTTCTATATCATAGGAATGAATATTTCTATATCACAGGAATGGAGATTTCTATGTCATAGGAATGAATATTTCTGTATCATAGGAATAGATATTCATCCTACTGACTTTAAGTGTAATATGTATTTCTATATCATAGGAATAGATATTTCTATATCATAGGAATGAATATTTCTATATCATAGGAATGGATCTTAATTTCTATATCACAGGAGTATTTATTCCATATCATAGGAATGGATATTTCTGTATAATAGAAATGAATATTTCTATATCATAGGAATGGACATTCCTGGGACAAAATCCACATTATTGTAGCAGTGCAGACATGGAGAACCCCAGGAAAAAAAAAAAGGAGGGAATTAAGGAGGGAATTCAAACCAAAACTTTAAACCATCTATAAATGAGACGAGCTGCGCCACCAGCGGCGCGGCTGCGGAGCTGGCGAGCGAAACTGCTTTTCCAGCAGTGGGAAAAGAGCAGGGAAAGAGAGAAATAAATAAAGAAAGGGAGAATTCCTGGGGGGGAAGCAGCTGCCAGGGGGCAGAGCTGCAGGTGCCAGCCGTGTGTCCCCGTGTCCCCGCAGCGTGTGGGAGATCATCGGGCAGTCGGACGGGGGCCTGTCCGTGCTCAGGACCTTCCGGCTGCTCCGCGTGCTGAAGCTGGTGAGGTTCATGCCCGCCCTGCGCCGCCAGCTCGTGGTGCTGATGAAGACCATGGACAACGTGGCCACCTTCTGCATGCTGCTCATGCTCTTCATCTTCATCTTCAGGTATTTGTTCTTCTCGCGGCGGCTCCGCCGCGGAGCGTTCCGGTGCCTCGGGGTGGCTGCGAGGCGGAGTTAGGAGGATGAAGTGGGGTGTTTATTAAAGAGAATAATGTGGGTGTTTGTTAAAGAGAATAAAGTGGGGATTTATTAAAGGACTCCAATAGTTGCACCTCTCATCCAAGATGGACGATTTTGACGAGTTTTTCACACAATTATAAGCTTGGTCTATTTGCATGTCAAGGGTCAATTCTCCAATTACAGTTCCAGGTAATGAAGTCGCATTCCCTCAGTTTGCTCCCCCCCCAGATTCACTTATTTTTATACTTTTTGGGGCCTGAGGCTCTGGGATGTCCTTGGATCTCAGGCCCTGAGGGATTGCTCAGTCTGACCAAAATGTGAAGGCAGTTAACTACACTTTAGATGGAGTTTGGAGCTGTGCACTAATGCAGTGCAGGGTTTCAAAAATATAAAAGCTGATATCTGAAGGCACCAGTTCCCTCTGGGGGTAGGGACACGCTGCCTGCATGGGGGAAGTGCTCACAGCAGGATATTTTCCCCTTTCCAGCCTGTTTTTCATGGAATACCATCATTCCAGAGGGGAATGAAGGATGCAAACGGGCAATAACTGCTCCTCAGAGAATCCTGAGCTGTGCCTGTCACTGACCGGCCCCTCCCAGTGTTAGATTTGGGATGGAAGTTCTGCAGATTCCAAGATTTCCGTCTGCTTGACCTTCCAAAGCCCCTCAGGATCCTTTGCTTGGAAAACAGGGAGCTGGTGACTTGTGCTGTCATTTTTTCCAGACAAAGGAGATCCTGGATTTGCCTTCAGCAATGAAACGTGAGGCAGGGAAAACCGAATTTCAGGGTCACAAAAACGCACTGGGGTGGAAAAAAACCCGTAAAACCCCTGCAGCCACGAATCACCCAGGTTTTTATTCCATCTCCCTCTTTCTCCCCCTGCTCCAGCATCCTTGGCATGCACCTTTTCGGATGCAAGTTCAGCCTGAAAACCGACACAGGGGACACGGTTCCAGACAGGAAGAATTTTGACACCTTGCTCTGGGCCATCGTGACCGTGTTCCAGGTGAGCTCTGGGGATGTTTTAAGGGGAGCAACAAGGAGGAGTTTTTATCCCAAATAAACTCTTCCAGGAGGTGTCAGATTTGGAGTGAAGAGTTATCAGGGTAGGGATGCTGTTTCTGGGTCTGATGGAGAAGGAATCCACTCAAAATCAGCACTGCCCATATTTCTTATCAGTAAAAGGAGGGAATTCATCCATTATTTTCCTTTTTGCTGCCCATCCTGCTCCTGCTCTGCAGATCTTCCTCTCTCTTCTTTCTCTCCTTCACTGCCCCAAAAACACCATTTCCAAACCATTCCAGTGGAACTGGGGGGTGACAAATCCCCTCACAAACCACAGCTGGAGGCGTTGGGAAAGCCTCGACAGCAAAAGTTGTGTTTCCTCTGCCAAGTTCTGCCTGGTGCCTGAAATTCCTGGCGGGTTCCGCACCAGGAGGAATCGGCTGCTATTTCGGGGATATTTTAAATATAAAGATTAGGCTTTTTTTTAGTGTTTCAAAGCTGAAATCTGAGCGCAGTAAGCGTAAATAAAGTTTCTAAAGGCAGGGTAGCATCACTCAAGGTGGAAACCAGCCCAGAGCCTTCGCTGTGGATATAAATTCTTGCAATTGGATATAAATTCTTCCAATTTGATACAAATTCTTCCAAAGCAACAAGGACAGATCCCCCCAGCCTCGGAGCTTCTCATTTTTCCCCTTCCCAGCACACGGATTGCTGCATTCCTCCTCCCAATCCCTTGGGACACGCAGCTGGCACGGAGCACGGGGCTCAGTCCTGTGTCCCAGGAAGGTCACCGAGCACCGTGACTCAGTGCAGAGCTCCTGTCCCCAAAGCCACCTTGGTTTAGGGGGGTGGTTTGAGGCCGTTTTCATGGCAGGAATTAATGAGGAGCATGAGCCTGTCACTCATTTTTCTAAGGCCTGCAGGTTCTGGAAGTTGGGGAGTGGAAATCCCTGAGGAAAATCCCTCAGAGCGAGGCTTTGCAGAGATGGGTATTTATTATATATATATTTTTTTTTTTAACCTAAAGGAAACAACT
>VZTZ01038408.1:0-10189 GCA_013400955.1 Drymodes brunneopygia | reverse complement strand
TGGGCAGCTTTCCAGCCACTCTTACAGTCTGTAGCACTGCATGGGATGGTTCTGACCCAAGGGAAGGACGTTCAGNTTGCTTTCAAACCACAACAGCAGGACATTCAGTTTGTTGAAACTCATGCAATTGGTCTTGGCCCATGATCCAGCCTGTCCAGATCCCTCTGCAGAGCCTTGCTCCAGCAGATCAGCACCGCAGCCAACTTCTAGTCTGCAAATGACAATAATATCAGCAATTAGAGCAGGGTGCCTATGTGCCCTATAAAAGAAAGCTAAGAAGTCTTTTGGAGCTTCCTGAGTCTGCAAAGGATACTCAGGTGATGTGACACAGCTAGGCCTGGCTATGGGAGAGAATCCCCTTGAAATGAAGGCCACTGCATTGCTCAGAGCCTGAAAATGGGATCCCCCATGCATGGAAAATACACAGTTAAAAAAACCTCCAGTAATAAATGTCAAACACTGATAAAGAGCTGCTATTGTGAATATTTTGACTGGAACCGTGCAATCCAGAGCACAGTGGTGAGAGATAGTGGTGGCAGGGTGCTACTCTCAGATAAGCGCCACAGCTAACATAGTATAAGCCCTTGCCATGTACCCATATGAGACCAAGCCACGCCAATCTGTTCATGTGTACTTCCTCATAGTGGACCTTTTATATTCCTCCCAGCTCTCCAAATTCATTAAGCTTTTGTTGTGCTGATCCCATGTTCTCTTGTCTCATTTGTCACAGTGATTCACAATGTGCTGACAATGCAAAGCCTTTCTCCCTCCCCACTGTCTGCTTACTGTTCACGGTGCACCTGGTATGCCCTGTTCCACTTACTTGCCACCACTATAGTGGGGCTACACCCTCCTCAGGCTCATCTGTAGGGCTGGCTGGGGTGGGAGTGAGGGTGGGGAGTGTAGATGCTGCCTCTTGGTGGTGTGGCATTGTGAGGAAAGGAAGAGGCAAGGATGAAGAGGCAATGAGATGAAGAGAAGAACCAACCCCTTTTTACCAGAGGAGAGAAAGGGAAGCATTCCCCCAAGCAACAGTGTAATTTCTGCTTCCCTTCTCTCCCCATTTGGTCAGGAAATACTCCTCTGCCATATGGGGAGCAGGGATGCTGGGCAGGGCTGGAGCAAGGCAAGATCCCTGCAGAAAGGGTGAAAGCTCTGCCTTGCTCATGGAGACATCTGGCAAAGCTGGTGTGTGCACACTGTGCCCCTTCTCTCAGGAGGCTGGGGTGGCAGGAGGGGAGAAGTCACTTCCTGGACTCTCCATGCAAGCTCCCTACCTCATGTAGTCTCCTGACCCCTTTCCTTCACAAAGATCACAGAGAAGGAGATGGATGGACATAATTAAAGTGGACAAAATTTCATTGCTGTTTCTCCCCTCTCTGCAATGCTCCTGGAGCAGCTATCTCTGAGGAAAGCCTGAAACCAGACACGCCTGGCCACACTCCTGCCTTTGATGAGTGTCTTGCAGGTTACTTCTGGGAACCAAGATTTCCACTTCAGAAATTCTGAGGACATTACTTTTCATTGCTAGCCCTTAGACAATGTGACTGAAATAGTGTCCTTGTTCCTGCAGCTCTTGTAGCAGGAGAGCTGTGTCTGGCTGAAACAGGTCCCCCTCTCCTGGCTGTGCTGAGCACACTGGGTCAGCGTTAAATGAGCTGTGTTAATGCAGTTTGGCAGGCACTTCTCCCCAGCTATGAGGAAAAGAGGAGTGTGCTATAATAAGTTGTGCTAAGAAAGAAGTGCTGTGAATGGCCAAGAGTGGGTAGAGATTTTGGACTTGATTGGGTTATTGCAAATCTGTGAATGAAATGAGGCCCAGAGAGAGAGTAGTTTCAAATAATGTGAGTTTCGGAGAGGTAGTTACTTCCTATTAAATGAGTTTCTGCAAAAAAATAATTGTCATCTGTTTTCTGCTGCTTTCCTACAGAGAGGGAAATGTGGCAGTGTTATGGTACAAAGCAAAAAGATGTTTCCTGATCGAGTGGAAGGTTTGATTGCCAGCTTTGTGCTGCTGATTGGCACTGACAAGCAAAAACATGCTTAGCACTGTGTTGGTAAAAACCAGACAATTGATGATTTACAACCCAGATTCAGCCTGTCAGCACAATTGACTTTGCTTGCAACTTCATCCCTAATATTTCTTTCCTGAGGACTCCTTGCCCCACCTTATGGAGATGTGCATCCATTTGGCACAGACACATAAGGACATGGATGTGAGTGTTAATCATGTGAATGGGTTGAGTCTGGATTGTGTTCAGTGTGTTGTAGACATCCATGCTGTGAGAAGATTGGCTTCTATCCAAAGACGCGGGAGTTTTACATTGATGCCCATTGGTAGAGGCTAGTAATTTCACTATCTGTTCCAGCAAAAAGACATGAAACAGTTAAGGCATCTTGTGTCTGGATGTGTAGTATAAGTCTACATTTGTCTTTGGGTTTCAGCTCTCCTTTCAGCCAAGCTGCAGGCACAAATTTAGTTATTTGTGGGGGAGAAGGGGAAATCAAAGGTGACTGGACAAGCTGGTAGCTAAAATGGTCCCTTCTGTGCTGTTGGCTGTAAAAACTAGTGTATCTCCACTATTGCACTGCTTGGGCACAAAATGTGCCTCCAAAGAAGACAAACAAGTAGATTATGACCTCATTTAAGCCTACGCTGATGAACATTCATGTCTCACACATATGACAATTTAGTCCAATTTTTAGAATTATCTCAAAAAACGCAAAGTCTTGGAGGCACTGTGGAGAGTGAATTGCTTTCTTGCCTCTGAAACTACTTATGTCAAATGACAGGTGAGGCTCTCTGAGGGGGGCAAATACAGACTCCTCTAATTCCTGCTGTGAGTGGGGGCCTGAAATCTCAATTATTTTATTCCTGGATTGTTGATTGCAGTGAGCTTGCTCTGTGTGGGCACAGGAAGACTTTTTCTTCTGTGCTGGTTTAGGCTGGGATAGAGTTAATTTTCTTCCCAGTAGCTGGTATGGGGCTGTGTTTGGATTTGTGCTGCACACAGTATTGATAGCAGGGATGGCTTCATTACTGCTGAGCAGTGCTCACACAGAATCAGGGCCTTTTCTGCTCCTCATCCCACCTCACCAGTGAGGAGGGCAGGGGTGCACTAGTTAGGTGGAAGGGGACACAGCCAGGACACCTGAGCCCAGCTGACCAAAGGGATATCCCACACCACATGGCAACATGCTCAGCATATACAAGTGGGTGAAGAGGAAGAAAGACAGGGACATTTGGAGTCACGGCATTTTGTCCTCTTCAGTAACTGTTAAGTGTGCTGGAGCCCTGCTTTGCTGGAGATGCTGAACACCTGACTGTGGATGGGAAGCAGTGAAGGAATTCCTTGTTTGGCTTTGTTTGTGTGGACGGCTCTTGCTTTACCTATTGAGCTGTCTTTATCTCAACCTACCAGTTCTCTCACTTCTACTTGTCTGATTTTCTCCCCCATCCCACTGAGGTGGGTGTGTGTGAACAAGTGTCTGTGTGGGAATGATTTCTGGCTGGGGTTAAACCACACACTTCCCTAGGTGTAAATAAACCCTTCTTTGGAACTGCTGTCCCCCACACTAAGCTCCCTGAAGGCCAGTAGGAACAGGGAATTACTGTAATACTATAGTCTCTCACCTTGGACACATTCTGCCTGCCAATCTAGGTCAAGGGTTTTGGAGAAGATTTATCAAGCCAGGCTTAGGCTGATTGTGGAGACTTTTTACACAGAAAGAATACTTGTGGTTTCCTTTTCTACCCAAAATTGTGATCCCACCCAAGATAAACAGCAACTGTCAGCAGATAACAAAGATGTAAGAGAAACACTTTGCATCCATTCCTAGTCACAGGATAGAAAAGTTTAGAGAAGCATGATACTTGCCATATCTGAGACACATAGGTTAATTTACTGCACTTGACAGCAATTGGGACAAAAGTCTATCTGTGAGATTTTGAACCTACTTGATGTCTCAAAGACTGCATGTACAGTGAAAAGATTGCCCATGGCACTCTTCTGATGCAGGGACTTAATGCATTGAAGATACACAGTATAATTTTGCAACATTTACTGTCCATTAGGTGAGTAAGGCAACAGGAATGTGATCATTTCTTTGCCTGACATTTTCTCATGTCCATGTGTCAGCAGCATGTCTTTTACCCATTTTGACAAAAATGGTGTTATTATTTGCAGAACTTTATGAAATGTGTTTCTTAAGGGTGGACAACTTGCTGTTGTACACCCTTCTGACACTTGACTGTTGCATGACTAAACCAAAATTATCAAGACATTTCTGCAAGAAAACAGTAATTTGAGCAAACCAGGGATCACCTGGACTGACATATATTCTCAGGAAATCTCTGCTGATGGAGTTTTCCATGTATTGGGCATTTAAGCTTCCCATCACAGTACTGGATCAGTCCCTTGCCCTGAGTTTTATAAGCTAAAGGACTCAGAAGGTTCTTAGAAGAAGCAGTCTAGATTAGAAGGTAGAGCAGTCGAGAATTGCTAACCAAGTAATTGTAAAAAACTCAATGTATTTTATAGAAAATCCACATTAAATTCATCTTCCCCGTCCTTGCTTTCAAGGCTGTAAACAACTCTGATCACACAATTTTCTGCCCACAAATTCACATGCTGTTTTTGCCAATATTGTCTCTCAACTGCTCCTTTTGTGTCTCTCCCACACAGAACTTTGTGCTGGGATTCCTCTCCACCTCCAGGCTTCCAACATATGTGATAAGTATCTGTGCATATATTGCACATTATAGTATTTTATATATTTATATCTTATCATATGCATATATAAAATGTGATCTCCCTTTCAATTGTTCCTTGAATTGACATCTTGCCCCAAAGGTGAAGGCTCTGCTACTCCCTTCACTTCCTTTGTGATATATGAATTTATCCCTGAATGATAATTGCACATGTGTTTTGTAACTCTGGAGAAAAGATTGCATTAATTTTTTCTAAACTGTCATGTATGCCTAAAGTGACATGTACACGATAAGGCATAATAACAGATGCGAGTTACCCACAGTCCCTGAACTTGGAAGAACAACTCGCAGTAGCCTGGAGCTAAAAAACAAACTGTCAGAGAAGGTCCTTAACAGATGTATGTATGTATATAGCATTTTGGTCACAGAATATGATGGCAAATGCTCCAGGAGGAATTTATAAAATAAGAAACTTGAGTGCAAAAATCTGAGGAATGTTTTCCCAGTGACATGCTGGTGATGCCAATCCTGATGTGACATGCTGGCAGGGAGACTACCAAGGTGTTATCTGTATAATATTTCCCCACATACATGTCTTGTATGAAACTGAAAGGGCTGCTGCCTGCTCATTAAGATTTTTTCCCCTATTGTATGGAAGAAAAGTGATCTGTAGTTTCCCACTGCAAGACCATTTGGTTGTACAATTCTACCTGAACACATTCAGCTGATGCTAAAATAATGCACCGACTGAGAGATTACAACTAAAAAGTACCTCCTCTCACTAATCTTTTCCTCTTTTAGTTTGGTAACACTTAAAATATAATTATCATTACTGTTTGACCTCTACAGTCATTTGTCTTTATGACTCAAAAAAACCATTGCTTTTTAATTTGTGTGAGCCTCTTAAAGCTAGTGCAGAAATGACAGTAAAGTCAGAAGTTAGAGAAGGAGACTGAGAAACCAGTGTAATAGCTGAAGTGTTCTGATCTTGCCACATGAAGTTCACTGGAGGCTAGGATGTCAGTTTCCCTTTAATGACATTGAGAAATGCTAGAAATGCTTTGTGTTAGAGAGGATATTGTGGGTTTGGCTTTTGCAGAACCATAATTGGTTTTATATTTTTTTTGTGAAATGAAAACCATTGGAAAATTTAATCTGCGTTCCTTTGCATCAGTGCCCTCAAACATTTTTGTAGACCATTTTAAAATTACAGTTTGGTTTTGGTCCCTTTAATTTACATTTTTTTCCCCGCCATCATGCTTTGCTATGGTTTCACAAGGAGATCTGTGCATATGCAGTCATTGTTTTGATGTCAATTTTCAATGAAAAATAATTTTAGAATTGCAAAGGTAAGCAGAATTTAAAAGTGTAAGATTTAATCAACAAATTATTTTTCCAGAATATGAGCCTCCTTGTGCTGTCCCTATTTACTCTTAAGATCTTTTCCTTTTAAATCATGTGTGAAGTGTGCTCTGACTCTGTGGGGAAAAATGTGTATCCCTGTAGAGCTGCAGTGAGTTACTGTCAAGAAAAATGCACAGGTCTCTGAAAAACATGACATCTGTTTTTGTATAGGGTAGAGAAATCAGAAGGAACTGAGAATGTTAATGTGAGAAAGTACATCATGGAAGGTGTGTCTTTCTCTTTGGGAAATCAGAGGAAATTCTGGAAAGGTGACATGATCCTCTGCAGTGTTTGCAGAGGATGTTACGCAGCAGTGCATGATGCATTTCTGGCACAGGGTGGTTCCTGGAGCAAGGTAGGGTGCTGCAGCCTGGCCCAGTCCACACAGAGGTGCACGTTGCACTAGCTCTGTTACGTCAAAGGCAAAGGCTTCATTATGTACCTGTTGGTTCTCTGCCTCCTGCAATCAAGTGGGATGTTTCATGTTCCACTGTGGCTTAAGAAGAGTTTCACTTAAGAAGCTGTCATGCGTACCAGAGGCAGTAAGACAGGAAATGTAAAAGATAGGTGTCTAACAGCAGTCAAGCTGCTAAACTGACATGTTGGGAAGGTTGATTCCCTTACATGTGCCAAAAAGATGAATAGATAATACTTCAAAATACTAAACATTATTATTAAATTATCTGAAAGGGCTTAAATTTCCTGCGGAGCTAGGCAAAAGAAAAAAGAAAACCCATAATCCACCGCATCAGAACCATCAGGGGTATTATTTTCTGCAAGGGTAGTCAGAAGAGATTAAAATTTGACTTCTTCCTGGTGGTTTCCACTGTCTCTTATGGTATAAATTTATCACCAACTGGCAGGTGGAAACAGTATGGCAGAGCTGAGTTTCAGTTCTCTCGCAAGGGTTAGTAAAGTTGATACCACAGCAGCTGGTGCTAATTTACCTCTTTCACTGTGGTGCTAAGCAGAAAGCAGTCTGCAAAGGATGCATGGTTTGTCAAACTCCTCTGAAAAACAACAAAGGAAAAATATACAGGTTCCCCTAAGAGCATTTCTCTTCTTTTTGTCTTGTTCCTTGAGCCAATCAGTGATTGCCTGGAAGATTCTGTATTACAATGACATTTTTCTAGCTAACCAAATATCTCTTCAGGGCACGCCTTTGGGGAAAGCATAAACATTAGATCAAAAAGTTACTTTGTATGCCTCACAAGACAGTTCTTTCTTGACAGCATTTGAAATACTAGACTGAGAACTGGCAGATGGAGTGGGCCATTTCAGTGTCCTAAAGTCTGTCCAAAGTCTGCAACAGCCAGTGGTGGTAACTTCCATGTAAAACACTGCTGCTGGTACTGAATCAGACCTTAAAGATTTTACAGTTTTATATAGATGGGTGGCCCTCATGATGATACTAGTTTACTGTGTGTTTACAGTCACTGATGCCCTGTGCCTCTGTTTTCCAACAATGCCATAGGGTTTTTTATAATTTATCAGCATGCTGTGAAGTGAAATTCATCCTTTGTGTGAAGAACTTCGAGGGCCTCTTGGAACAACTGAAGAAATGCGAGGTAATAGAAATAGGTGAATTATTTATCACACCAGTGAACTGCCAGTTTGGTTTCTGGCTGTGGTCTATCCCTAATGATTTTACAAGCAAAATATAATAGGATGATAGAATGGTTTAGGTTGGAATACTTCTTAAATGTAAATGAAGAACGGTGTGAGATCTGCATGCTTCTCTTGACTGAATATGCCTGGAAATTATTTAGTTAGTCAATGAATGGTACTTGCACCTTGCCTTGATGCTGAGATACAGCATTCTTTTTTTTATTCCTTCCTTTCTTTCGTCAGGTTTTTCTATAAGCAACACTGTCTTAAATGTAATTCCTGTTCATTTGGCCCTGAGGTAAAAAAAATTGTCTCAGCTATGAAGTCAGGAGGCTCCTGTGTAGTGGGTTTTTAGACTTGGTTGGAAAGCCTGGACTTCTGTGACTTACAAGCTGTGGTTATGCAGCCAGTTCAAGTTAGTACAGGTCCATACTTGAAGCCTTTATTCCCTGCTTCTTGAAAATTATCTGTCTGTTTCAATAAAGCACTAACATTTGTACGGCCACATAAACTAAATCAGGAAAGTCATCTAGATAAAAGTCTTCTTTGTCTCTATCCTGCTCCCTGCTTCCCTCTTCTTTGCTGTCTCCCTCCCCTTGTTTTGCCTTACCATGCCTTTCTTTGTCCTTTTTTCTGCCAAAAAAAGTACCTGATGTAGCTCACTGCATACCTGTGTGGGCTCTTAATCCAAGGCAAGGGGCACAGTGGGACTGTTTAGCGATGTGGAGATAGGCAGGACCATTCTATTCAGAATTGGCATGGATTTAGGTTACATTAATGTCACTGTGTAGTCATAGACAGAATCATATATAATGCTTTTCCACTCCTGATCTCTGTAGAATAAGCAGAAAGCTGTAGGAGATCCAGGAGTTTTCAGGATATGCCAATATGGGTATTGATTCAGCCCTGACTTTTGTCAAACTGCAAGGGCAAGCCTAAAAGGAGGTTCTCTAGGCTCAGCTGGGCAAAGTTGCCTCCTTCCAGGAGAAGACAATGGCAAAGGCACGTGTTGCACTGGAGAACATTAAATAACACCTAGAAGAAAGGGATGGAGCCTGATCGTATCCTTGAAGGATGACACTGAAGATCTCAACCTTCTCATTCCCCTTTTTTGCTTCAAGGTTGTTTATTGAATTTTCAGTGGGCTGTAGGTTGGTGTGCATATGTTGTCAAAGGAGTAAACAAGGACTAAGAAAAATGAGGGGACTAACACAACAGGCGTTAAGGGAAACTGTGAATAATTAAAGATCTTCTTGCCCATGAAATGCTGAAACATTTAATGCCCATAAACCGGAAGCCCAAGAGTTATAGCAAAACTGATGGAGTAATTAAGAGCATGTTGAGCATACCACACCAGAGTGGTATGTATATACAGCTCAAAACACTAGAACTATTTCCAGAGTGGGAGAGACATACAGGGGACTCAATTAAGAAGAATAATACTTGGGCTGGCTGTCTCTCCTGATGAGCTCTGCTGTGTTGCAAGGAGCCTTCGAAGGGAGGCATGGCTCCTTGTATCTAGGATTTAAAAAGCTTTAGTGGCCTGGAGGGATCAATTGGAAATGTACAATAGAGAACAATCTCACAGTAGCAGGAGGATGGAATGCATCAGCTAATGACTGTTTTCTCACTTTCTGAAATTGCAAACTGCCCACAAATTTTGGATGGGATTGTTAAACGATCCCTAATAGAGTGCTTGCTTCTGTAGCTAGTCAGTTTGCTCACCTAATCATGATAAAGGCATACAAAAATTAAATTCTCCATTACATGTCTGATATTTCTCAGCTAGCACAAAGCAACATTGGTTTTTGCCTCAGAACTACCATTGCTACAAGACCTGTAGTGACAGGGAGAGGTGTAACACTTGGGGTACTAATCCCCAAATATTTAAGCGGATTTAAAAAAAAATAACATATCTAACCTACCTGTGATTCCAAATCACAACATTTTTTTTCTGTAATTGGAAAGAAATACTTGAAATTCTACATAATGCTTATCAACTAATTGACCTGACACTGTGGACTTCCCGTGTGCTTTGCCGAGCTATGCCTTTGAATAATTTACCAAAAGAATGGTAATAAACCATAAAATATTAAAGAGGCTTTCTGCAGAACATAAGTTGGAGGGTTTTAGTTAAGTTGTGAGTCTGTTAATTTCTCAGACAATCAGTGTTACTTTGTCAACACGATCAAATGTGGTTTGCAAGTCCACCGTCTTTCATCTCAAAGAAGATTTTTGCTGATGTAGTACATTACAATATTTGAGCATAAATGTTACTCCTGCTCCATTGGGATAGAGCCTGGTGGGTCTGAATATAAAGTGTTGAGTGTAATAGTGCAAATATAATAATATCAACCCAGTCATACCTCATCAGACCGGTAGACAATATAGATCAATATCCTGTCTTCAACAGTGGTCACAAATCAGTGTTACTTAGGTCAAAACTCAAGGTCAATGAGCTTGGAG
>VZTZ01038404.1:79536-205838 GCA_013400955.1 Drymodes brunneopygia | reverse complement strand
AGAGATCAGTGCCTGCCACTCCTCTTCCCATCACAAGGAGCTTGACTGCAATGAGGTCTCCCCTCAGTCTCCTCCAGGCCGAACAAATGAGGTGACCTCAGCTGCTCCTCATACGTCTTCCTCCCAAGGCCCTTCACCATCCTCATGGCCCTCCTCTGGGGACATTCTGCAATAGCTTTATATCTCTCTTACACTGTTGCACCCAGAACTGCTCCCAGCACTCGAGGTGAGGCCACCCCAGCCCAGAGCAGAGCAGGACAATCCCCTCCCTTGCCTGGCTGATGCTGTGCCTGATACCCCCACAGGACACGGGTGGCTCTCCTGGCTGCCAGGGCACTGCTGCCCCATGTTCAACTTGCCATAAGCCAGGACTCCCAGGTCCCTTTCTGCGGTGCTGCTTTCCAGCATCTCATTCCCCAGTCTGTACTTCCAGGGCTGCCCCATCCCAGAAGCAGAATCTGGCTCTTGACCTTTTTGAACATCATATGGTTGGTAATTTCCCAATCTTCTCATTTGTCCACGTCTCTCTGCAGTCCCTCCCTGCTTCTGAGGGAGTCACCAGCTCCTCCCAGTTTTTTATTGCCTCTAAACTTGCTTAGTATCCCTTCAGGTCTTGCATCCAAGTCATTCATGAAGCTATGTGGGCTGAATTTATGTTTTTCATGTTACTTTACATGGAAGTTTTTAAGGGAAAGTAAAGAGTTGGCAATAAAAATTTGAAGAGACAAAACTACATACTTGAAAGCCAGGGATTTGAAAATAGTAAGAGGGAAAGATTGCAGTTAAGTATTAATGGCTAAGAAAGAATTCAAACTGTTAATATAAAAATTGGTTCTTATTTTTGTAAACTGTTTCTTTATGAAACAAAAATCTGAAAAGCAAGTTTGTTTTTTTTATCAGAGTCAGAGCTATTTGTTTTTTTATCAGTATTTCAGGTCTTGCACAATCACATAAAGAGCAAAAGGTAGTCTCTATTCTCCTTACTGTTGTGATACCTGTGCCTCCTCATTCCCTTTTGAAGTTGTGCATATGTAATTAGAATTCAGAAGACTGCAACATCCAAGAAAAAATGTGTTTGGGTTTGTTCATTTAACTAGTCATAGGTGTGTAAAAGCATGTATTTTTGCTTCTTTGAAGTGAGCAGCCCCAAAACAATCAATTCCATGAGCAGCTCTTCTGTAGTCACTTTGCAGATTAGAAGTGTTGTTTGACAGAGGACCTGAAATGTAACTGTAGAGCTAAATGCACTGTTCAGAAAGAAGGGATGTACAAGAGGACTTTGTTTCTGTGGCTTTTAGAGGCTTCACGCAGTAAAAAAATTTAGAAAATACTCAAAGAAAAATCAGTGGTTTTATGTGGTCTGTACAACCCTTGTCATTTCATAAGAGTGCGTCAACAAGTTACTTTTCTGGGGAAAAATGGTTCCTTTTAATGTTAAAATTGCTTAAATAAAGTAAACATTTACAAAATCATAATTTTTGATGTAGAAAATACATTTCAAGTGAAAGGCCAAATGGGTACTAAAACTCCAGTTGTGTTAATACAGTTAATCTTGAAACGAAAATGGCAATCTAATAGAACTGGGTGTCTATATTACTGATTTTACACTGAGTGGCTGGAATGTTTTTTTCAAGTACTCTCTTAGTTATAATTTGGAAAGTTTAAGATAACCGTTCACAATTCACAGGACAGCAGTGCTCTGTGGTTTTTCTAAACTGAAAATTTAGGCCTTGAGTGTGCCAACATTCAAGTTTGTTGCTTAGTTTTTAACTATTGGTAGCATATTGTTTTTAACATTTAGGCCTTATTGAGGACAGTGAACATATAATTATTTTATTATTTACATAAAAATAATGTAGATCTCTCTTGGAAGAGGTTTTGGAAAGATACAGCAAGATAGAACCAGAGGTTTCCCAGATGTAAATATGGTTTGAGTAGTAGCCTCAGAAAAAAAATGTCAGTTTGTATCTCTCATATCTCAGATTAACTGAGATGGTCAGTAATTTTCCTTCCCAAGTGCTTTTATACCAGAAAACAACTCTTACAATATACTGTTGTAGTGTTCAGTCTTTGATTTAGACAAAGAAACATCGTCATTGGGGAAAAAATACAAAGTTTCAGCATCGAGGTCATGTACTTAATGTCATTAAAATATGATGTCTCTTGACTTCACTAATAGAAATAGAGATACCTGTTTCATTTATCCTCTTCGAGCTGTCTTTTGGTGCAGCTTTCTGGTTGTCATGTTAGCAATAAACCAAGACACGTGTTTGGCTTGAATGAGACAATTCTTGAAATTAATTCAGGTTGAATGAGATGTTCTTTAAAAGGTGAGATACGGAAGTTTGCTATAAAAAACGACAGGCTACACAGCTCATTGACTCTTGTCTGAAGTAATGGGCGACAGGGAAAACATCCATACATTTATAGTTGTTTCTTGAATGTAGTTGGACCTGCAGACTGAAGACACATATCTAGCTTTCTGCTTTTCACTGAGTTTAGTAATCATATAGTGCCCAAGGCAAGATGATGAAGAGAAGTTGCAAGATGCACTTCCTGAGGTAGTATTTTAGAAATGTTTGTGTTTGAAAAGGGCCAAGATGAGAGAAGATTAAGCATATTCAGTGGTTCCATCACTATGCCTCCGTTTTTAAATTCGGCTGGGTTTGAGCTGTCCCTCTGCAGAGATAATACCTCTGAATTCATGGATGTCTATGTTTTGACTAAGGTTGTGAAAGGATGATCTGTCTAGTTGGCATCATGTGTTAAGTGCAGCATTATGTACACAGGGGAGACATTTACGCATAATTGAAAACGTTTTTTTATGAAGGTTTAGTGGCCTAAACAGTAGTCTCTTATGATGCTACAGCCGATTTTGATGCCCATCTATTTACGTAATTTTTTTCAGATACAAAAATGAAATGTTGCTGGCTGTCTGTTTTCTCTGCTTAGCAGCTGATTACTGAGTGTTAAGTACTGTATGACTCTTCAAAAGGCCTGTTTCAAATGCCAATTCATATTACCTGATTTGGATACTTAAGGAAAAATACATGCAGATGCAATTCACAGGACCATAGGAAGCCTGGTTAGCATATAGGCGATTGAGGTGGATGCTTCCCCAGGAGGATTATAAAACACCTCACTTATGAGTCTACAGTAGATGATGGGAATGTATCCTCCATCTCCATGTCTGAGCTATTGTTTACCACACTTGAATGATTATTTGAATTTCAGCTGAAAGTTTTAACATTACCTTCCAATGTTCTTAACACTTTAGCTAACCTTATCTGACATTTTTGTGCTTTGATTTTTGTCTGATGCAACAGTAGGCTCAGAAAAAAATTCAGGGGTTCAAGCACATTGGCTTTCTGGCTCTGTGTAAAAATGCTTTTCTCTGAATTTATTAATTCTCCTTTGATGCTTTGTTTCTTTATACCAACTTCTAAATTTTCTTCTGATATTCAGACTAATAAAATGAGTGTGTTTTTAGCTGTTCTTTTTAGTTACATAATAGTAAAACCTTACAGGGACAGCAGAGTTCTTGTGATCTGCTTTGTGTCACTTGGCTGTGTGTTGTCATAGTTCCTTCAGTGAAAACTAGTTATGAAGTAGTGAATATGACTGGAAATGAACAATTGAGTGTAGCTTCTTCTTTTTACAGTAGCATTTTAGAAATATTTAGGAATATTATGAAAGGGAGATACCTGTGAAGGACTTGAAATAAAGTTTCAAGTGTTATTAGAGAAGTAGGCATTGACATGGTTCACTTAATAATTGCCTTTAAAACTTTTTTATCCTTTGCCAATTGCCATTGCCAGCGCATGGACATGGACCGTCGCAGGGAGGATGCCAGAAACCCTAAACGTAAACCCCGCTTGATGGAGGAGGATGAATTACCATCCTGGATTATTAAGGATGATGCTGAGGTTGAAAGGCTTACATGTGAAGAAGAAGAGGAGAAAATATTTGGAAGAGGATCTCGTCAGCGCAGGGATGTGGACTACAGTGATGCTCTCACAGAGAAACAGTGGCTGCGGGTAGGTTGTGCCTTTTGGTTGGTTGGTTGTTTTTTACACTTGAAATTTACTCATTTGTGGTGGGTTTTTCTTTTCATTTTGGAGACTGCACTAGGGAGAGCACGATTTTAGGCCTAAAATAGCCTCATTATCCAGCTTCTGCTGCTATGTTGAAGATATAAGTAAGTTTTGAACTGCACTGCAGAAACTTAAATCGGTATTACTAAGTGGTGAATCAGGACTATGATAGCATTCTATTGGAACTGTAGTTATTTCCATGGGTCTTGCATCTTTAGGTACTTTTTTAAGTGTCGTCTTTCAGATACATGAAGAGTTCTTTAATATTCATGATAACTATAAGTCAATGTATATTAAAACTTTCTGTGCTGCACAGGCTTATTATGTTTTTAAATACCTGTACTTAATCCTTCTAAGAATATGGAAATTTTCACCTAAATTTTCTTTCTCTTCTGCTATTTAATTTCGAAGTCTTGAGCATTTATTAGCTCCTCTGAGATCAAAACCTTTGATAAAAGATTTAAGAATTTAAGACCTGAAAGCAAAGATTCTACACTTAACTAACACCAAATCTGGGATTTTGTCTCTTGCTGTTCTTTGAAATCTACATTCAATGAATTCAGTGCAGTAGCAACAGCATAGTAAAGAGATGAGGAATGATTGTTGGAAAGGCTTTTCCGAAATTTGATAATAGTATGATTTCCAAAACTTACAAATAAAGCATTATAAGTGCAACAGTAATTTACATGGTTTGACAGAGTAAGTTTCATTGTAGAATGATTGCAGACAATAGCAACAAGAATATACAGTATAGGTTTTGTGTATAAATCACTAAAGATGGGTAAAAATCTTACCTACTTTGTTTCACATGGGATGTTTGGGAGACTACATCGTGCAATACTGTACGAAGAACTAATCCAGACCTGTTGCTTAGGGGAGAAAAGGCTTGAATTACACACCAGCTGTATATCTAAGCAAGTCTGTGAAACTACAGGGGTTTGATACTTGACATTTTCAAGCAGTCAGTGGAGAAAAAAAGATCTAGAAACATAAACTCCTGTCTGGATTCTTGAAGATTTACTTTATCCTGCAGTGGAAGTGCTTGCGGTACTGTGTACATTTACCCAGGGTCATTTTAAGCAACTTCTTTTAATGATGGAATGCTCTGGCTTCAGCAACATAGCAATTAGCTTTGGCATTCGTGTTTTGTGTCTTGAGTTGGTTGTAATATTTGTTTTGAGTGCTTTATTGTCAGAAATGGTAGGCCTAAAAGAAATCATCTGATCCTTGTCATACTGCAGACAGATTCATCCAGTCCTGTGTCATTTATAATAGAAGTTCAGGATCTGACCTCTTCTAGGCATTCCTAAACAGTGAACTTAGAAGTCCTCAGGGGATTGTTTTTAACTGCTTGGCTTTTTATTGTATTTTATTTGAATTTTCCTGTTGGATTTTAAGCTAATTATATTGTCCTAATAACTGCTCATGCAGAGCAGCCTGATACCACTCTTTTTTTTAACATTTCTTCATTTCTTCTTCTGGAAGAGTTGTCTCCCAGTTGAGTAAATTCATAAGGTTGACAACCATTGCTTATGCAGTCTTTTCCCATAGTTCCTGTTTCCTAGATCTCTTGATTGTTTTCACTGAGTTCCCATAGTTGTTCTGCATGTGACTGACATCTTTCTACAAGTATGATCAGAAGCTAGACGTCAGAATTCCAGATGTTGCATCATTTGAATAAGGAGGAGTTCTTTTGCAAAACTTCTGTGGTACTTATACCTCATAGTCCAGTAATTCATTTTCTAACATGGAAGGTATTGTCTCATTTTAAGTCTTTTATCCAGTGTAAGACCTCAATCCTTTTCTGTGGCTCTATTTCTTTGCCAACTTTTCAAAATCACGTTTCATGTAGTCGATCTTCCCTTACTAACAGGATTTAGCATATGCCCTTGTTGAATAATTTTCAAGTTTTTTTCACCAAAATTACTCCGAAGTTTAAGCCTATCCTTGGGTGAACTTCTGGTCCACTTGCTGTTCTCTTGAGGTTTAGTAGGCATACCTTCTATTTTGTCATTCTAAAGACATAAGAACACTGAAGTGTTGGATGATTTGATAAAAAGCTATAAAGGGCTACTCTGAAAAGAATTTCTTAGTAGGTCCCCATACTCTTGATAGTAATTGTTTTCATTATTTGCTTCTATCTTGTGAGGCCAAGATAGAAACCTTGTTAGGCAAGATGGTACGTATACTACCCCTTTCTCACCGTGGCTTGTTATTCTGTTGAGAGAAATTATTCTCCCTTCTCTCTATTGAGTAATTAAGCATGTTTTCAAATTAGTTAAGTTGCCTTAGGATAGATTGCTTCACAGTGCATTGCAATTACTACTGTAACTCTACTGTATCCATAGTTTAACATGCTTTCAGGTGCACTTGAGGGTGTGAAACAAATGGAAGCATGAAAACTATGAATTCTTTTTAGTCCCTTCAGTGGAATTACGTTTATAATGTAACATTGCTTATGCACATTCAGAATAAAACTACTCATTGAGTAGATAATGAAATGTAAGTCAAGTTTTCTGAGTTTATTTTATTATCTTATTTTTCATGTGTGTGAAACAGAGTTCTTTGCCACACCCATTGTGTTCTCAGCAGCATCACTTTTATGTCTTGGAGAATATGTTTGATTTTTCTGTAATAACATCTCCAGAGGATATCACAATAATAATGTACAGTATATTCAAGGGACTACTTTATAAAAACATAAAGAAAGGTGGTAGATAGTTTATGAGCATAAACTTCTATCTCCTTTATAAGCCATTTGTATCTTGTGGCTTCCTCACTGTAACCTATAATAGTGTCATGCATAGCACATGAAAACTGTGAATTAATTTTTTCATGTTAACGTGGATGCAGTGAGCTACTTCAGATCAGTTGAAGTGAAAATAAAAGACAAGTTCTGAATTAAGAGTGATACTTTAATTCATAAGACACCCTTTTGGCTGTGTTCTGTGTCATGCCATTTTCTAAAGGTAACCATGGGGCTATTTTTACTGCAGTATTACAGAAGAAGGAGATGTATTTACCAGCAGCGAGGGACGCCCTTGACTTTTTTCTCTTACTGTGGCTGCTGTTACAGCTTTATAGCTATCTTCTCATGAAATAAATAAGTAAATAAAACTTTGCATTTCTGATCAGTAAGTTGGTTTCATAATACTGGTATGTAGTCCTGAGCTGTCTCTTCTATGTCTTGTGGAGTTGACTATATCTCTTCTTTTCCAAGGAGTTTTGCCTCATTCAGCAACTACAGCTCTTGATTGAATAGGTGCTGGCTCCTTTTCAGTTAGACCCTGAACTCTCTGCTGGTACATGCAACACTGGAGAGTGTAGTTCTGGTCCTGGCAGCTCCCGACAGGACCTCAAGGTCTGTGTGCATGCCTGTACACTGACCAAGGATGTCAAACTCCCTTCCTGCTAGGAGGTCCAGTACCTGAGTTTGGAAGTAGGGGATGAAATAATTACAGAAGCCAAACCTGTGATCATAGGCAGTATTTAGTGAGATTGTGCTGCTGCCCGGAACAGCCTGTAATTCGTTGACAGTCTCCCAGGAAAACCCTCAAGACATAAACAGGCTTCATCACTAGCTGTCGCTGCAGCCTGCTGTTCTCTAACTGTTGGCATGACAACCATATTTCCTTTTAAAAAAAAATCTGGAAGGAGGAGTTTGCTTCCTGATCCTACAAAGCATTTATATTCTGGAAGTATTTAATGCTGTAGCGGATTCTGTCCCTGCACCACTTCTAACAGGACAGCAAAATACTTTGCTGGTTCCCATGGCATATTATCTTTGAGAGGGGTCATCTACTAAGAATTCGATTGCCTGAGACAGGCTTCAAGAAACAGGGGATTTGTTTGAGTAGGTAAAAGACCCTTAAGACAGTTGCATCTGGTTTCAGTTTCTCATTCAATTTAATTGCTGGCTAGGTGACATAAATAAAGTTTTAGTCCCTAGTTGTGCTTATCAATATGAAACAGCTTTATATGTTGGCCAGGGAAACATATCTGAGTACAAAATTAGCAGTGTCTCGTTTATGTCAGACATGTAAAAGTCATGCTTGTTTTGTTGATCTAAAAACTGTAATTGAAATTCCTGCATTTGATTTGCAATTAGTCAGTCTTAAAGAAAAACAGTGCTGGCTTTCACTCATGCAGAATATCTGGTGAATAATGTTCAACACAATCATTACATAAGTGTTATTTGTTTATGTTTACTGAAGTTATGTGGTATAATAAATCAAACTTCCTAGCAGGAAAATTTTTGGGCATGTTTTTAACTGTTTCCTCATCAATTGGAGCTGTAACTTCTTGATTTTACACATTCTCTGATAGTCTGTTAACAGGTTTGATAACAGAGATAGTAAAGTTGGATCAACTGGTTGGTACAACTTGGTATAAGTTACTGAAAGTTTTCAAGTAGGTTTGTGTTTTCTGAGCTTCACTTCTATATATGTAACTTCAGAATCAATACTAGGAAGGTATATTTTTGTAAACTGGGATGGTGGAATTTGATTTTACAGTAGAGTTTTGTTGATGGGTAGGGTCAGAGACAGACACCAACTTAAGGAATAGTGTAATTTACTGTAGTACAAAACTGCGAAGAATCACAAAAGGATAAACTAAGCATTGCATCTAATCATTATTACAAAAAATGCCTACAGTGATAAAGAAAGGTTACAATTACCCTGCTTCACCCTTCACACGTATCAACCCAGGGAAGGTGTCGTGGTGAAGGACTAGACAACCATGCCCTCCAACGGGGAAATCCTGTGGTGCCTGCCCCTTTGCAGGCAGCAAGGCTCTGACTTCACTGTGAGAGTAGCCCAGCTTTTATAATAGACAAGCTACCATTACTTCTAATGTGGAAATACCAGGTTTTATCCTCCTACTGGGTTTCTCCCAAGGCCTGGCCAGGGCTCAAGGCAGAACCAAGAGAGTTGTCTGTGATCCTCCGCCCCCAAACAAGGCCATATGTGGCCTTGTTCAGTTCTAAATACGGAAAGGTAAAATACGTGTTTCACCAATGAACAGGTATTATATCATATTGCTAATAATAATTCACTAATTAATGGATACATATGACATTTGGTTGGAGAGTTCATCTAGAGGTCAGCTTTGGCACAGGGCCTGTTGTTCAGGCCTTATTACATTAAGCACTGAAATACCTGTGTGTAAAATTAGCATTACAGTCTGTAGTTCTTTTAGTCTGTATTGGAAGCTGAAATTCTTAGAAGAAGGAAAAAAAAAGTTTTTACCCAGTGGATAATTTATCTGTGTAGTTCATGTCTGTAATAACCCTGCAGCTCTGGTTTTCTCTCTTTGTTTCTATCTATTACATTTTTGGTTACAATTGCAAAGTTTCCTGAGTTGCTGCTAAACCTGTTTCACAATCAAGTAAGTGAGTATTTGCACAGGACATTTGAAGAAAATTGCATTCTGATCCAAACCCTGCTCTGTAGTATTGAATTGCAGATGCAGTTGAATTTGTTAAACTGTACGGGAAAACAACTGACATTTAAAAGACTATTACTGGAAGATTAAAAAGTGCACCATCCTAGGTCATTGTCTATTTTGTGACCAGTGATCATCAGAATGCCCCAGGTACTATTTTCTAATGTTCAGTGTGAGGCTGATAAGTTTTATGCATGTGGAAGCTGCTTTTTGAAAGGTTAGAAAGTTGGACATGACTTCAAGGCCTCATTGAACCAAACCATTTTTGTGTTCTGTATACTTATTATCTATCTTTCATGTCCTTTTCATGAAGTTCAATTCAGAATCTACTTAAGAAAAGGGAAAAAGGGTACTTTCACACGGCAGTGAAATTAAAGCTAGTGAAGCAGAAAGGGTATTTTCTTGGTTTTTCATGGATGAGAGGGAATTTAAATGCATCTGCCTGATATCTTTGGTTCACTGTTTTGGTAGGATGGCTTTGTTATTTTGTAGGGGAAAGAGCCTGTTTGACACTGGGTGACTTTTGCAGAAATTCTTGTCTTTTCTGAGATTGTGGAATCAGGGTTGAGAGTATTAATTTTGGAAACTAAAAAAGTACTTCAAAATGCTTCTTCAATGTTTCAGAGATATTCTCCATAAAGAAATTTTTAGTGTTTGATAACTTTTTTTTGGTGGAAATCTGAACAGCTGTTTACGAGGACTACTTATCAGTAAAACAGTGCCATATTCTCATAGGATTCTTTTTTTCAGTCTGTGATTTTGAATAAACAATGTTACATGTAAAGTACCATAATACATATTAACATGCCTTCAAGTGGAATTGTACATCTGTTCTCCTCTAGAAAATATTAAACAAAAATGCCAAGTAAGTACTTATTATTAAAAAATCTGGGGAGTAATGTTAGCATTAGGTGAAAATAAACCTCATTTTCTTTGAAATAGCTGTATCCTCTGACATACCAAATTTATATAGCCTGGAAGCTGTGAGTTAAAAATCTGGGTTTCAGGTTTTGTTACATCATTACTGTTTCAAGGGCAAAATTTTTCATGAGAAGAATTGGGGCCTGTGGTTAAGATGCCAGAAGTACTCTTCATGTGGAGGGTCAAAATTCAGATCAGCTGCCTGCAGGAGGCTGAGGGGAGACCTCATTGCAGTCTACAGTTTTCTCATGAGGGAAAGAGGAGGGGCAGGCACTGATCTCTTCTTTGTGGTGACCCAGTGACAGGACCTGAGGGAATGGTCTGACATTATCTCAGGGGAAGTTTAGGTTGGGTATTAGGAAAAGGTTCTTCACCTGTGGGGTATTTGGGCACTGGAACAGGCTCCACAGAAAAGTGGTCACCAAGCCTGACAGACTTCAAGCAGCATTTGGACAATGCTCTCAGTCACATGGTGTGATTCTTCTGGGGCTCCTGTGAAGGGCCAGGAGTTGAACTCTTCCAACTCAGGATATTCTATGACTCTAAAACTGAAACAAAAACAAATACTAAGTAATTCACAAAACCCACAAGAACAGAAGTCTGCAGTCTAAAGCATTATTGTTGCTAGGGACGTATGACAATGGAAAAAGAAGCAGCAAACATTTTACTATTTGAGTCCACTGCATTGTTATGTTCTCTGACATGACTTGATAGTAACAATAATAGGTGATACACAGTAGCTAATCTGTCACCTATCAGTTTTTTAATAAAGACATTTTCATATGTTGATTTGCATTTGCAACATGGGTAAGTTACCCATACCTTTCCAAGTATATTATGGCCAAAGTATTTACTCACTCTGTGAAAAGGGAGCCATTTAATATTTTGCCTTGTTGTCACAGGCAAATTGAGAGACCTTCATTGTAAAAGGCCATCTTCTGAAGGCAGACCTGAGCAGGTGATGGAAGGCTTTACGCTGATGCTTTTTATGCAGTATGCATACAGGCAAAAGTAATTATTCTGATGGATGTGGGTGTGTATGCAGAGCTCTGCTTCTTCGATAGAAACTATTTCTATAGCAGTTTGATGATAGCAGTTTGTCTTTTCTTGTATGTAAACAAGTGTGAAAGTACTAACTTAACAGATATGGACAAACATGGAGGTTTCAGACTGAATTTCTCACAAACTACTCAGCCAATACTTAGGCATATCGTGACTGGGAGTTAGCTTCCTGAGTCATCCTGAAGTACCCTGCTTGATGAGTACAATAGTGTTCTTCCTTATTCTAGCAGTAAAATTTTGATCTTAAAAAAATCCTCCAAAAACTTTTGAGTAACCACAACCATGTAATTTTGTCCCGTACTCTGAAATTGGCATGTTTGGCAAGTTACAAGTCATGGTTCCGTGGATATTCATTATGTATTTTTTCCAGCTGCATCTGACATTTTTAGCTGGGTTTCAAATGCAGAACCAAGGACTTTGTTGCTGCTTACAGCCTTACTTTCGTTTTTTGTGTATGCACGTGTACTCTACTATACTGTGCTATACCTTGTTTTTTTGAGAAACTTCATATGCTCTTAAGTCACTGACTTTTCAAGAATCTTTGTATTATTTGGTTAGTGTAATAGTTTCTGCTCATCAGACTGTGATTTGCATTGCAACTTATCCCAGAAGAACAAAACAGCCTTCTAGACAGATAGTGATCATGTTAGATTTTTATTTCTAGGTTGTAATGTGCATATTAAAGGGTCAGGCTCTACTTGAGTCCTGGCATAGTCAGATAACTGCACCTTTAAAAGTATTCTGAAGATACGGAACTCACTGCATCACTGCTCAAAGTTAGCATCACACCATACTGTTTTGGTATAAAATACATAAAATATGCATGTAATTTAGCTTTTCTCAGCAAGTTTTCCAAAGTTTGACTTAGTTTCATTCCATGCAGTCTTCCTCAATATTCTTCTAAGTTATTAAAGAAATATATTGGAATTGTCATAAAGGGCTCTCTCCTACTGTTTATTATTTAAATACAGTCTATTTTTATAAGCAAATTTTTTTCCTCTGCTGGCACAGAGAGTGAGTGTTATAACCTCTTGCCATATATTTCTGTCATATCATGCTCTTTTAACACTGTGTGCTTCCCATTCTTAATTGCCTCAGATTTTTTTTCTATAATAATGATTTTTTTCTCACATACTCAGTTTTGCAAGTTATTTTATCTGTTTTGTTTTGAGTTTATTGTTTCAATTTTGCTCCCATTTAGTTATGTTCCACATTTTAAACTTGGAATAAAAGCTTACTGCTTGAGAATATGTGAATATACTTAAATATAAGAGAGAAGACGAGCACATGAAAGAAAGTACTTAATGGTATGACTATTGGCAGTAGCTGAGTTTACTTTGACGTGTAAAAATGCCAGTTTAAGCCTTGTACTATAGGCTTCTCATGTTAAATTTTGAAGAGAAATAGGTTTCAGGCACAAAAAAATTTATGCTGATCTTTAAATCAGAAGTCTTGTTTTAGGAGAGAAAACTTCTACTATTTTTCTGAGCGATTTAGAAGGCACCACTGAATATCTGTTTACCTGAGAGACAAATAGTTCACTTACTGTAACACTACTGATTTATCTCAAAATTAGTGATTCCACACTGGAAATCTGCCAATCATCCCTTTGTGTTTTAGTCCTCACCTGTGTTGTTTCCACAATGGAAGAAAAGGCACCTTGTTCTTTATTGGAAACATTCTACTAAGATATGGTATCCTGCTGTTGAGTATGTTGCAGAGGAAGAGTTTGTAATATCTTCTTACCTTTTTCCAGTGCTTAGGAGTTCCCAATTTTATTTTTGCCATAGAGGAGATGCCTGTTGCTGCAAATGTTTGCAATGTTCAGTGGAAGCAAATATCCTGGAAAGAGCCAAGACTGCAGTTTCTTTGCAAACAGCTGGTCTGATGAGGGTATAAACTCTGTCTTTATACCAGGTATTTTTCTGATTTAATTAGTAGGGTCTTAGAAGATCAGGGACACAGAGTTTTCTGAATGAAGAAGGGCTGAACACCTGGAAATTTTTTCAAAAATAATTTTTAAAAATTCATTAATTCCTATTATTAAATTGAATTCTAAGAATTTTTTTTCACAAGGAATAAACTCAAACAGAAGTCTGTCTGTAGTTGTTAGCATTATGAACTGCAAAACATCATCCACACTGCTAGTCTACCAGTAGGTGACATTACAAAGTAAAGATTTCCTGCTTTTTCCAGAGCAGAAGAATGTCATGTCTATAAAAAGGTAAATGTCAAGGGAAAAAAGATAAATTAACATTGCCTAGAATTGCACAGAAATCTGTAACAGTGAGAGCATTTTGTGAAATAAAAGGTAAAACACAACTCTAAATACTTGTCTCAGATCTTGGAAAAAAAGCCATCCTATGTAACTATTTATTGGTGGTCAGATATTAAGTGTGTTTCTGATTGGTTTGGTATGCATGATCTCCCTTGTGAAACAGACAATGTCTTAACTGAATGTGAGATGATAAATCCTTGGAATGTTGAATTCCTCTTTTTTCTTGGTTTTGGATCTGGTCATTATTGATGAGTATTTCCATGACTTCATTGTAGCATGTTTCTTCCTCTTCTCTGACATTTATCTGTGAGCCTGAATGAAATGTAGGTATTAATAGAAATACTACTAAATTAAACTTCGTTTGTAAGTTCTAAACCAATGCATCGTCTACTTTAGCAAATCATTAAAAATGAAATTAAAAAATTACCTCAGAAGAACAACAGAACAATACAACCCTCCAGTAAAGATCTATTTGAGAGCAAAGAAGGAAGGTCTGGAAGCAACACCTCAGTACAAGCTAAGCTGTTACAACCTTGATACTGTTTTCCTTCTAAACTCTTGAGATGCCAGGGAAATAAAGAACATCTTTTCTAGAACAGGAATATGTTTAATGTTGACTAAATTCCAAGCTTATTTTAAAGGAATTTAGGAAAAAATGAGAAAAGTAATCCCCACCATTACCCCTGGCACTCACCTCCTCCTGATGCCCATCAGAAAAGGTGATTTTCTCATGCAATTAACTTTACTTACCCGTTGTGTAGGGAAGATAATGTAATTGTTCAAGAAAAAACATAACTCTAGTACCAGTTATCTCACAATACCTTTGTCAGTATAGAGTCCTCAACACTTCTGTAGGCTTTCCTGAATCAGAATTCTCAATAAGACAGGGAGAAAAATGCTGATAAAAATTAAAAAAGGGAGAAACCTTCCCCATCCTCACGTCCTCACTGAGTAACACCAGTCACTAAATGCTTCAGAATCTTGTCTCCACCACAAGCATCTGTCTCTAACATAGTGAGTAAGATAAAGGGGAAAAAAATGAGGCATCTCTGTCATGGCAGATTTTACTTCAAGATGCATTGCTTGTGAATCTGAAGCCAGGAAACATGCCTGCAGTATTTTCATTTCAGTCTTCTAGTGTCTTTCTTAAGTTAGTTACCCCTCACTCAGTCTCTCAATTTTAATTTACATCATACTTCCAAAGATACCTGCAACTGCTTCCCGTAGCAGTCTGTTAATAATATTTAGTCTTCGAGCTATCAGTATGCTGTAAGGTTCTGAACAATATGAAGGCAGTCTGAAATACTCAAGATACCTTGTATTTGAGAAATGCTATTGTAAGATCCCTTTTGGAATGTTTGTTTATTATCTGGAAATTTTCTAGCATCTATTTCACAAGTCCATTATAAACTGGCCTCCAGTCATGAAGGAGAGAGTTTTTCCTTGTGTTCAGAAATAGGCTATTATTCTAAGTGACAAGAATTCTTCAGCAGGTTATCTAGCTTTCTAAAATGAAGGGAAGATTTGGGAAACATAAACAAAAAACTCCACCACAACAGAACAGTTCAATGATAAAGAGTAAGAGGATGATACCAATAGTTTTTTGGCATAGCATTATTTTCGATTTCTCCCCCATCTTTCTGTTGCTCCTAGGTGAGGTTGGCTTGGTGAAGAGGTTGTTAAAATTAAGTCTTCTTAGCAAGACAAGACATTTTGAAAACCGTAGAAGACATTTACAGACCTGTAGATCTTCTCAGAGTGTGGCTGAGTGAATATAGACCGCAGAATAGTGATGGTTTTTGGGTAGTTTCACATTCAGAGTCTTGACACAGTGAGTGTGTATTTTCCCAGTGCTCTGATTGGTTGAGCAAAGTATCTTTATAGTCAGCATGATACAGTTGTTCCTTTCTAGAATTCTGTTCCTTCCCTCTAATGGAGCACTTCAGTGGTGCTCACTGAGTAGACAAGCAGTGGGTCCTGGTATCATGAATACTTAACTGTGCTCTTCAATTTCTCTGTCCTCAAAGTTTTTGAAAATTTCATTGGTGCAAAATCAGTTTGAGGAGTTCCACTTAACACTGTTTGCCTTTTGGGGGCAGTACAAATGTGACTTCATCCTTTTTTTAACAAGACTTCACTTTTGAACAGAAGAAAATCTTATGTGCTTGTCAGTGGGATTTGTCATAACCTTGAGTTTATTGGTACTGGCTCTGCGTGATGCTTTACTTAATGATTACCATATTAAGGGTGAAGCTTCAGCATTAAGGTATCTTATATCAAGATTAAATACTAGGATATTTGACCTGAAACTATTTTCTAAGATACAAAAGAAAACACTGCTCAAAGCTTTGATCCTACTAATATTTTAAGCCAATACCTTTTTTTTTTAATATTATGCTTTGTTGCTTTGGTTGAGACCCTTTTTCTTTAAAGATAGCTCAGATTCTTGCATGGCTATATCAGGGCATTTTGGCATCAGTCTTTGAATCAAAATGTAGGGAAAAAAGTATGATTTACATTATTATTCTCCTTAATGTCTTATTAAATATAGGCAGCTGGAGTTTCAGTGCAAATAATTAAGCAATTAATTTTCAAATGCAAAACAGAAAACAGTCTATCTTCTCCCACTTTTTAAAAAGATGCTTGTTTCAGTGATGTGACAGCTCAGACTCTTGATTGATGAACATATGTCTGAAAGACTCATTTACCGTATTTGGTGGAAGTTCAGTGTATCTGAGAAGACCATGTATTGCAAGATGATATGTTTTTGCAATAATTGCATTTTCAGTTTTTAGAAAAAACAGTACTTTCATGAAAGCAAATTCTTTGCCTTTGACAGGTTCTGGTCTATATTCTGTTTTAGTTTAGTCCCAGAAAAACTATACTGGTTACTCTGTTGTGCAGTAATATCCAATGAGGAGAGGAAATTGATTTAAAATAAGTCTTCATCCATCTTTATAATTATTTTCAGGTATTTATTGATTGCACTGTTGATAGACTATCTTAAGCCCTTTCATCTAATTGTCAAGTGTTAACGGCATACTATTATACTAACCTCTATGCTGTTGTAAGGATTACAGTGTAAGGAAACTTGCTCTACAGAGCCAAGAAGCAGTTCTAACATGTGAAAATTAGAAGCAGTCCCAGATGTCAGGAATGTTAATGGTAAAAAAACAAGCAAGAGAACTAGATTTTGAAGAAACCTCTTTAAGAATGTGAACTGCAGTGTGGGAAGTTGAAATCTTCATTGGTTGCCAGATTTAATCTGAGAACAAATGTAAAATAAAGAATGGTAGGATTTCAAACAGACCAAGGAAGCAGAAAAAAAGCCATAAACAGGAGAACTTCTCTTGAAATATCAATACAATATTCCAAGAAGGGTCATGTTGAAGAGAGAAATTGCTATGGGTAAGTAGATGTCATTTTAGGGCTTTTGGTGTTTATTACTATCTGTCCATAGGGTTCTTTTCTTCCTTTCTTCTCTTCCAATATGATAAATGTGAACTTCATTTTGCAAAGAAATCATCTGTTGTTCATTACTGCACTACTGACATGGTTTTTGGTTGTAAGTGCTTAACAGCCCTTAACCTTAGTGCCTTTTGGCCAGTAGTCAGTAAAATGCCCTGTTAAGTTTTTTGTTATTCCCAAAAAAGCTCATTCTTTTAGAAACTTTGGATGGTTGGGTTAGTATTAATGTTCAGGGAGTTGGCAAGGTGGTGTGGTTTTTTTCTGTTTCATGAGCTTTCTCTTGAAACATTGAGTTTAATTAGCATGCTAAGGTATTTCTTCACATGATATTAGTTACAATAGCTGTCTTTCAGCTTTGCGAGTTGAAGAGACACAGGGCACTTGATGTTTAAAGGGATGTGGCAAATCAACATGAATTAAGATGTTCATCGTCTTAAGATAAAATCGGAGAGGGACAGAGCAGGAGTCTGCATGTCCTGTGCTCATGTCGCATTTCATCTGAACAGCATCAAGCAAACTTCTTACATAGCTCCCTACCACTTCTGCTCTGTGTCCACTTCCTTAGACTATGAGTAGTACCGATAGCTTTCACTATGTCTCAGTTTTCTAAAACCATGCTGTAGTTATCTCCAGTCAAAATAATGATGTACTACAATGTTTTACCTTCTAAAGAGACAGGCCTTAGACACCAGAGCTGATTTTATGATGGGCACCTCCACTGATTCCCTCTGTGACCACACTGGAGATACCTGATTCCTGTAAAATTATTTGAAAGCATATTAGTTGTGTAAGGCCTACACAATCATTGATTTACAGAACACAGTTGTGAAACAAAACTGAGCTGTTAGTACTTTGTCCTTATTGACATCTGTAATTTTGGACTGGAAAGATGTTGAGTGACAGTGCTATGTCATATTCAACAGAAGAATACATGTGTAATATCCTGTCCTTCAAATGGAGAAAAGAAAGTTTTCATTTTATCCTTACTTTATTTCTGTTTGGTGCTGATGTATCAATGTTGTATTGATGTTCCCTAACAATACTTTCACTTCAAAACAACCCTTTTTGTTTAGGAAAGGTGAATATCTAATTGCAAGCTGCAATAGGAAGACAAACTGTCTCAGAAGTAACTTCTACTTGCCTTCTGAAAAATACATTTTTGTTCTTGGGAGGTGGAAGCTGCATTATGGGGGAAGACAGTTTGATTTATTTAATCCATGATAAGTGTGCTCTTACCTCTTTAGAAATGAAAGTGTTTTGTGTACGTGGACTAGGTTACAGCAATATGAGTCAGAAAAGCAGGAACATTTTGTCAGTACAGAACTTAACACAGGGTCCTCATATTTCACTGGTATATTAGCCTTTCATGAGTAGCCTGACATCTTGCAAAATTTGACATTAAATTTTTATGGCTGTCTTTGAAAAAGGGGAGGTGTCCAGACTTTTTTTGGTATTGTTTTGTCCAGTTTCCTTGCAGGAAGGAAAGTGTTAAATTTTCATTAGTGTACCATTTTTCTTGCCTCCCTTGCTGTTCACCTCACTAATCCAGAGGCATTTGAACATAGGAGATGTCTGTGTTATTTTGCACTCTCACACAGCCCATCATCTGTTAGGAATTGGATATTTGTATGTGCCTGGGATTTGTATCATTATTGTGCTGGTAAAGGTTTGGAAAGGCATTCTCTTCAGTGTGACACTTAAGGCCTAGAATAGTAAGCTCTCCTAACAAAGAGCTCAGTCAGATGAATTAGCTTAATAAATATGTTGTTGATAATGCACACATGCTTGGATCATATGTGTAGATACATGCACAGAGCATTAATCTGTCTGCTGATAATTGATTCATGTGATACAGTTTTAAGCCATCATTTGAGACAGAGTAAAGCGTATAGGTGTAATTTAAAATGTTACTGTTTATATACAAAATACAAATTTGTCTCTTGAGAATGAATGTTAAGAGTCACAATAACAACATTTTTGTACTGCTAGTATTGTGAGACTGATTTTTGAGTGGGGTCACTAGGGTCTTAAAGATGTCTGAGTTTACATTGATGCACAGAAATTTTGACAGCTTATAGTAATTGATTGATATATTCTGGGTTAAATAGAAATTTTAACATTTGATGGTAGATTTGTAATTTGCTAAGAATTAGCTTGCTGCCTGCTAGTCACTAATTTTAAGAGTGCTAAAGTATATGTTAATTTACTTGGGTTTTATTTTTATCATTTGTCTTTACTACATTACTATATGTAATATTTTTAAAAATCCCAAATTTTCACTTTTATATTTTCTTTTGGTTAATATTTATTTCCCGGAATACTGCCTATTCTAAACAAGAATTTTGTGCAGAATTCTAAAGTGAGATGGTAATAGACTCTGTGATGACAGGACCACTGTGATTTCTTTTTGGTGGTAGAAGATCTGACAAGCAAGCAAAAACAGAAATATGTTGTAGTTACATGAAGTTTTCCGAGGGACAGCAAAATGTTAGCAAAGTTAACAGAGTAATGATGTGGTTTGGTTTTTTTTCATTTCTTGTAAATCAGAATATATTATTGTATCAGTTTCAGTAACTAGAACTTGATGTGTTTGCTGTGATGCAATAGGAATACATTTTCTGTAATGAATGCATCTTTAAAATGCATGCATACAATTGCAGTTTTAAAATCATACATGAAATTGTCCAATTGTGCTATTATTATTAAAATAATAACAAGAATCAGTAACTGCTCAGCTAAAAATCTAATTTGAATGCCTGGAATAATAAGGGGAGAAATATGATAAGTAGTTGTCAATATTAAAACCGGCTGAAGGAGGAAGGCTTCAGGCCTTGTAGTAGGTAGAATGAAACAGCAGATTTCAGTATCCACAATCCTTTCAGTATTAAATTTTCAGTAAAATAAAATTACTTGTATATGAAAACATAGCCTTTCCCCAGCTCTCTTTTTTTTCCTGATCAGCTGATGAAGAGACTAGCAGCTCGCTGCTTTGCTGGCTTGTTAATTTTATCCCCACTAACTGTGATTTCCGATAGCCGGCCTGCTGATAGTGGTAAGGTAAATATCCTTTTTCATTGCCGTCTTGAAGATTCAGTAGAACTACATCACAGGCATGTGTAGGTGTGTAACACATCAAAAGTCGGTGTTCTCCGTGTTTCAATGTACAACTGAGTGCTTGAGGAGAGCTATGACATTAACTGTTGACAGCCTTGCATGCTGCATTTATTATTAGCTTTTCTAGCTTCCAATATATGCAGAGAAATTTCCTTTTCTTAATCTTCATTAGCCTCAGTGGTTTATAGCGCGTGTCCTGCTTTAGCCAGATGAATATTAATGAATTTGTGTGCAGATTTTTTTTTCCCTTCTTTTTTCTTCCTAACTCATCAGATCTCGAGCCTCCTTCATAGTGGATATCTGAATGCTGTGGAAGCATGATGTAAATTGTCTTTTGATTATTAAGGCCTAGTTTCAGGCTGTCTCTCAGGATTCTGCTTTTGTGTTTGTCTGTGGATTTGCACATCGGAGGATGCATAGGAAACTGATTTCAAAATCCCACTGTTCTTTTAAACATGCCAGGTTATTTTGTGTCGTACATCAGGTTTTGTTCACAAAACATTTTTGAAGAGACATTGTACACAATTGAGAAAAATTATGTCTAGGCTGTAATCACTTTTTTATATTGATTGTTATTCTCACATGATCATAAATATTAGCCATGTTTGGTGCTGTGGAGAAATGAAGGTAATTGCTTTAGGATTAGAGCTCTTTCAGCTTCGAGAAAGGATTGATTAGCATTTGCATGTACTCAAGGCAATATTGAGAAGCAAAAGCAACAAATTCCAACATCAGTTATGTTCTGAGAAAGCATTAATCAGAAAGCCTTAGTTTTAAGATTTTTTGTTCTATTTTATTTTTTTATTTTTAATTTCAGTTCTCTTATGACCTGGTATTTTTGTTTCTTTTCTTTTGTTGTCTTTTTCAAATCACGAAAAGTTCATCTTCTTGCTTTATGACGTGGATCTGATTGTGTGTGTGAACAGGTTCCCTTTATTTCTAGCTTGGTTTTTTGTAGCAATTTTTTATCCCTCTGCGTAGAGCTGCTGGGTCTTGTTAAAGGCGTACATCCAGGTAATTGAAACAATGGAAATTAGTATTAATTGTCTGTGACTATGTGTATGGTTTGGTTTTTGAGATGGATTCTTTTGCATCCCATGTTATGAATCCTGTTTACAACAAACCACAATATTGTCAGTGCTTCTGCCTACCTCATGGTTACTGTTCTAGAAGAAAATTATATATTTTAGAGATGGTTTTAACACTTAGGTGATTTAAAAGTTGCTTAAAAGGCTTGGAAGAGGAGTTGTTACTGCATAGAGTATCTCTGTTTTGTGTGTATGCACAAAGAATTGTGTGTTAACTGGCTTTGGGGGCTGAGCACAATTTAGACTGTCCTGTTTGAAAACGTGGTATCGAAGTCTGTTTTGCATGGAACCGTGTAACCCAGAACTAACACGGATGTGGAGTAATGAATGTTTTCGGTATGCTTACTGAGACAATATCACAGGCCATTATGTGTGAAACTGTGATTTGGAGCGGAATTCAAGGTTCAGATAAACAACATATGTATTTAGATGATAGTGGGATCTTTCGGACATATTAATGTTTAGTGTCTCTTTGACTACAAGTGACTCAGTTTCCTGTACTATTGTTTATAAATAAACTGAATATTTTGAGTTGAATTATCTGCATCCCATGGACTCGCAGAGGGTTTTTATTGTTGTTTTTAAATATAGTTTGTTATTTCCCTTTGCAGTATCTCTTTTGTTTAAAAATCATACTTTTTGAATCCATGATTGTCAGGCAATTGAAGACGGCAATTTGGAAGAAATGGAAGAGGAAGTCCGGCTTAAAAAGCGAAAGAGACGAAGAAACGTGGATAAGGATTCTGGGAAGGAGGATGGAGAGAAAGCTAAGAAAAGAAGAGGCAGACCTCCTGCTGAGAAGTTGTCGCCCAATCCACCCAAACTGACAAAACAAATGAATGCTATCATTGATACTGTGATAAACTACAAGGATAGGTGAGCTTGGAGACAGTCTATCTCTATTGCATGTGCTCTCTCCCTACCTGCTGATATCACTCTCTACATTTCATAACGGCTTCATTTTTTTCAGTCTTTAGAAAGACATGCTGACACGGCTTTTCTGAAGAGTAATTCCACTTAGGGCCTGATCCTAAAAGTCTCACGCTTTGTAGAGTTTCTTTTTAACACCCATCTGATAGAAAGTTGTTGAAACACAATTTTAAAAAGTAAGAAAAAAGTAAGTATAGAGCTCCTGCTTAGGAATGAAGTAATTCTGCTCAGGGTGTTTACTTAAGAACATTCAGCTTGAGCAGGATTTTCCTTCAATTTAGTGGTGCAGCATGTGTTGAAATTAATCTTTTCAAAGACATGGCTACAGATCTATTGATTCAAGTTTACATGGGTAAACTCACAATGAAAGACTGCCCAGAATGTGTGGGGTTCATATCATGAGCATCAGAGCTGCCAAGAGAAAATATACAGAAATACTGAAACATCAGAGATGGAAGCCTGTTTATCAAGAAATTCCCATTTTTAGCATAAAAATATGCTAAATAGTTGGACTTTAGGAAAAAAACTATTCCTTCTAATCTGAAATGTCATCTGAAGACTTCTGTTTTGCAGATTTTCAAACTGCAAATCACCTATACTTCATGAGCAAGAAATTGAGAAATAGTTCATAATTGAATCAGACTTGATTGCAAAAGTTGTATTTTAACTCAGTTTGTATCTGCAAAAATCAGTAATGCTTTGTTGTGTGCTTATCCCTGTTTTGCTGTACGTTGAATTACTTAGATCATATAAGCACCTATAATAAAATAAGTTAATATTAAATGCATTCAGAGAAAAGTCAAGAAGTCTTTGCAAATAGGTGACCTGCACCTAGGTGTAGCAATGTATTTTTCACCTGTAAACAACTTTCAGTCAATGACTTTAAATGACAACTTGCATTCTGCCCTTTTTTGCAGCTACTGTTCTAGCTCTGCCTGTACAAGGCTATGGTACAAGGGGATGGAAAAGCACACACTGCTGTGATCTGTGACTTTTTCTGCACATAACTCTTAAAATGGACCATTCTGTGATCTGTGGGCTCTTTCTAGAGTACATCAAAAAGTATTTTTATTGTATCACCACAGCATTCATAGCAGCAAACATGATGAGCAGCAAGCTGACTACAATCTCAGTGCAAATATACTTGCCATGACTCTAAGCTAACATAATAGCTGAGAAGGAAGAAGTGTTTAAGTTCAGGTATTCCATTCAGGGCTGCAAGAAGGCATCTCTGCATTTTAGATCCTTGGCCTTGAACCTTCTCTTGAAGCCAAGCACTTCCGATCAGTATATCTACTTCTCACTTTTAAAATAAAGTTGCTTCCACTAGCCTTCAGTAGGGGATAGCTACTGATAGTAAGTGATAGCTTCTGGGGAGGTTAAAGATTTTTACCTGATGTTTGTGCCCCAGGAAGTTCCTATCTGATTTCTGTCAAAAAAAGTTAACAACTAAGCTATTATGTAGTGACAAGGCATACTGCTTCCTCTCCCAGGAGCCGCCCATTTATGCAAGATAGAATTGCTTCCCAGTGTAAAAAGTGTATGGAACTCTATTCTGTAAGGAATTAAAAATGCCTCTTAAACTGAGCTCTTCAGTGCTGGAAGTTATAAGGAGGAGTTCAATTTTCTGCATCCTGATTTTTTTTGTGAGCTAGCATCAAACCACCCAACACTATGAAAGAATAGAATTACAAATATAGGCAGCAGGGAGCTTTAATATCTTAAAATATTTGGGGTCAACTTTCTCGAGTTCTCTTAATATGTTCAAGATTTGCAGCTTTAGATTTAAGTGGGTTTTAGGCATCAGAACCCTTCAATTTTGTTGGGGGTTCGGTGTTTGTTCAGCTCTGGGCTTTTGTGAATGTGAAGGCAATTGGGGCAAGTATAGAGGGACAGGTTAATTGGAAGAAAAGTAGGCCATGAGTTTCATCTGGGGAAAAAAATGGGTTTTCGTGTATTTAGTATTTGAATGCTTGAAATCATCTTGGTCTTTAGCTTAAATTTGCAGTGTTAAAAGATGTTTCATATTTTCTTTATAGTAAGCCCAGAGGGCTCATAAGGACTATGAAAAACCGATTGTGTCCCAAAAAGTGGTTAGGTGATACCCATCCAAAATCCTACTGTCTTAGGCCTGAGTTACTTTGTCAAAGCCGATTCTGCAATCTGTAGTGAGTTTTGTGCAGTTTCAAGGGCAGCATGAAAAAATATAAAAAGAATACATTACTAAACTAGTAAGTCTCTGTGTACTTTATCTCATGTTTCCTCTTACTTTTGAGAAGAGCTGCTTGTAAATAAAGAACCACTTTCCTGTTTTTATTCAAGCAGGGGTTTTTTTAAAAAAATTAAAATCTGTGGTGCTTACAAAAATCTGAAATGCTATTTAGCTACTTTTCTGTGGTTACACTGTTTAATGTTAATGCAGGGAAGGATTCTTCAAGTGCTTCCTAACTGTCTAGTACTTGACTTCAGTTCTAAGCATCTGGGGATAAGTATCACTCTTTCCTCCCTTATTTTAAAAACATCCAACAAAATTTGCTATCTATGTCAAGGAAAGCTAAAGATTTCAATAATACTAACAGTAAGCTCTAGTAAATAGTAATTGCACAGTTCAAACTTAAATGTGAAGATGAAAACTAGTTTAAACAGACATATTAGCAATATTTGAGGCAGATTTTCAGTGTGGATAAATACAGTATATGATTCTCAAAAAAGGAAATTCAGAGGTAGTTACCCCAGTACTTTTAAACCTCAGATAAAGAACTCCATACAAGAAAGTGGAAGTCAGCACTGAGGTCAATTTACTGTTTCTCTCTGTCATGTCCTCAGTGCAATTTCAACCTTTTAATTTAGATTTTTCTCTTTCATGCAGTACAATTCAGCGATCCTCCAATTTCCTTTTATTCCTATTATGAAGCCCAGTTTGATGTTCATTTTAATAAAACATTCCATTGGCAGTAAGTTTAATAGTTCTTAGAGAGCAATTTAAAAGTAAAAGCTGATTTTCTTTGGGTATTTCTAGAGAGCTGGAGACACGCTGAAGGAGAAAAAACTGCAGTGAGATTTGACTTGACTGGCATCCAGCATTAGTTTCCTGAAATTACGGTATCTAGGGTGTGTACCATACAATAAAGAAAATAGTTTAAAAAAGAGAAAAAGGATGAAGATGGAAGACACTGAGAATGTTCAGCTTGGTCTGCTTGATTGCATTTGGTGTGAGAGTTGTTGAGGTCTTTGACAAGTTGCCAGTACTTGATTCATGCAGTCTCTTTTGCATTGGATTCCAGTACTGGGTGATGTGCTTCAAGATTTTCTTCGTATCAGTTGGCATTTCTGTATCATATATTCATATTTATCTTTGTTAAACTGGAAACAGATAGCTGATACCTCAGTCTGAAGAATTGTGGGGTACATGCTCCAAATCATTAAGTAAAAATTGCTATTGAAGTCACTGCTGCCTTTTTAAGCTGCACCTATGGTCTCTTTACTCAGCTTTCAGTATCAAACCATAAAACATATAGTGGTACTACAGATGCAGATCCTTTTTTGCGCTTCTACAATGCTTTGCCATCATAGGGAAAGCTGAACTAATCTAGATTCCATCTATACTGGTTTAAAATAGAGAATAGATCTGTAATGAAGCACAAGTAGGAGAGAAAAATAGGCAGAATCCTCTGACTTGTAGTCATCTGACCTGGTGAAAGGTGTCTCTGCCTACCCACAGCAGAGAAGTTGAACTGGTTTATCTTCAAAGGTCTTTTCTGACCCAAACCATTCTATGATTCAGTGATTTTGCTAAAATCATTTTTTAGGGTACCACAGGAACATTATAAGCTAATATGAAAGAAGGAGGACATGTAGTGAGTTATCTCATTAATCTGAGTTAAAAGAATAAAAAATACCTAGCTGAAGGCACTGTTAGAAAAGCAGCTGGTAAACTGGAAAGAAGTTCTTGGAGAATTGGTGTTGGCATAGATCACAATGTTTATGATATGTATTAAAAATGAAAAACAATATAATGGCCAAAATAAAAACATCAGTAGTGTTGTGTTAATCACAGCAGACTGGACACAGTTAGGTCTGGAGTAAAAGAAATGGCATGAAGTACAGTACCTCAGAGTGCATTATATGGTACTCATGGACTAAAAATAAGAAACTTTTGTTCTGATTCAAGTGTCAGTTCAAGTGGAACTAACAGAAGAAGAATTACCTGGGCAGAGAAATTATTGATCAAAGCCAACTATGATCTGTCAGTGTTGTCCAGATATAAGAAAACCAGAGCCTTACTGTGATGCATTGCCTATGTGAATGTGAAAATACTCATTATGGATGTATGTCATTATTTGTGATACCATTAATGCTTCTGAGTTGCTGTATACAGTACCTGAATGCTTTTCCATTCAGGAAAGTATAGTTTACACTGAGACAAGTGTAAATAATTACTTCAGTGATAAGTAGCATGGGAGAGACTTACAAGAGGAAACAGGTTGGTTTGTTTATCCGGTCCTGAGAGGGGAAGATGATTGCTCTTGGTAAATTCACCTGGGAAAGAAGGGAAGCATAAACACAGCAAATGTAGAAATGTAAAAATACAAGATGGTGGTCACAAGGTTATATGAATGGAAGCATGTATTAATTCATACAGGTTATTAATTAAGAGTTTGTAATCTTTCCATATGGAATAGTGGGATAGAAATAACTAGATAGATTTGGCCTTTGTTCCTTGATTAGAGAAGTTCTATATGATTATTTACGATACCAAGACCTTAGATTCAGGGACCTGGAAACATGTTTCCAGTTACACATTGATCCTCATTCTCCCAAGTAAAATATAAGCATCATCTTTGCAAACCCCATTTGCAATGCATATTAATCTGAGATTTTGTTGCAATTACTTCTTAAACTAAGATTTAAATGCCTTTACACCCTTGTATCTTGTTCTAACCTTACAGTGTAAAACATCTGTTTAGAAGAGAGCAAGTTGCAGTGCATCAGTCCAACAGTATTTTCACGTTTTTCCAGTTCCCATGCTTTTGTCTTTCTTTCCCTCTAAAATTAGAAATGCCCATAGAAATTAGTATCATAGAATCATATGTTATGTATATTAATGTTTTCACAACACAAAATCAAAGAACCACAGAATGGGTCAGTTTGGTCATCTGGTCAGCAAGTCATCTGGTCCAGCCTCTCTGCTCAGACAGGGTCATCCCAGGGCACATGGCACAGGGTTGCTTCAGACATTTCTTGAATGTCTCCAGTGAGAGAGACCCCACAGTCTCCCCAGGCAATCTGTTTCAATGCATGGTCACCTGCACAGTAAAGCAGTTCTTCCTCATGTTCAGGTGGAACTTCTCTGTGCATCAGTATCTGCACATTCCCTCTCATCCTATTGCTTGGCACCACCAAATCAGTTTGACACACAAAAAGTAGTTTGTATGTCCACTTAAAATGCTGTAGCCTTTTGAAAGAAGGGACAGTTTTACTGCTGATAGATTTTCTTTTCAGAATAAGGAAGATCTTAGCCTCAACTGCTGATCTGCATCATACACATATGCAGGCTTAGTCTCCTAAACTATATTTTTCCTCTTGTGATGATTTTCCTCTTTATGGTTTCTTTCAGAGGAAGACAAGCTGTAAGTGTAGCTTTCTTTTCCTGAGTGTTGCAATTAAGTAGAGCAAATGAATGATACTTCATCCTGACAGAATTAGGGAAATGATTGTCCCTCTGTAATGAGCACTGGTGAGGCCACACCTGAAATCCGGTGTTCTGGGCCCCTCACTCCTATAAGGATACTGAAGTGCTGGACTGTGTCTGGAGAAGGGCAGCAAAGCTGGTGAAGAGTCAGGAGCAAGCAAAAGTCCTGTGAGGAGCAGCTGAGAAAGTTGGGAGTTTTTAGACTGGAGAAAAGGAGGCTCAGGGAACATGTTGCTGCTTTCTACAGCTGCTACCTGAAAGAGGTTCAGCCTTTTCTCCTTGGTGACAAGTAACAGAACAAGGGGAAATGGCCTCAAGTTGCCCCAGGGGAGATTAAGGCTGGATGTTCATGTCCCTACATAGCTGGGTTACAGCTGGAAGTCACTATGTCAGCTCTCATAATTCTCCTCCACACTCACTTTTCTTTTAAATAGCATCTTTGTGAGTTGCATTTGATTCAAAGTTGTAATTTTCAAGCCATGGTTCTGTTTGTGTGCACTCTGACTTGCCAAGCATGCAGGACTCTTCATCCTACCCACTCTAAATTGAGTTTGATTATTTGTTAAAAGTTTGAAATTTGCCGGAAATAGGAGAACATGTTGCAGTTTCAGCTTCATAGGTACCTTTCCTTGTGATTCCCAAAGAGAAAGAGCGTTGGTAGTAGTATACTTTTAACAGGCCTGTGGCAGCTTTTTTCTGGCGAAATACTACCAGGGAAAACAAATAGAAAAGGAGCCTCATACAAATGAGGTTCCTGCATTTCATTTCACCAAAGACAATACTGACTAAAAGGGTGGAATTATGTGCTTGTATGCACCTTGTAAGCAGTTTGACAGAAATGAGAGAAAATTACAACATTGCACACCAATATTTTTCTGAGCAAAAACATTTTTTAAATAGGCAGTATTTCTTAATGCTTTTTTAGCTTTGTGCAGTATGCAAGCGTTTTTAATGTGAGCACACATGGGACTAGCATGTTGAGCTGATGCAGTAGCAGTGAACTGTCACAGTTCTTTTGCAGTCAGATCTTTTAATTTATTCTGGTCCTTCTTTTCAGCACGTAGCCTGCTAGTTGCTAGGCAACCGTAAGTGATTTTTTTTTTACTGCACATGATTTTTATGTGGTAGTTGTTGTGGTTATTATTTCCTAATTACATAAGTGGGCAAAAGGATTAAAATCAGACTTGCATTTATAATTACTAATTTTCTCGTACTGTATCCACAACACAGCAATTTGAGATTGTTAGAAAAGATCACATTTGTGTATAGTATGGATGCACATATACAATGGGAGTGCAAGATAGTACTTCTTTGTGAGAGTAGGTTCTGTAAAAATGATAGAACAGAATAAGCTGTTATTGTTCTGAGTGGACAAAATCAGGCTGTAGTCTTCTGTCATGCCCTTAATGCTTTTTCTTTCATGGCCTGAAATGATTTTTAAATAGATCAAGCAAAAGCTTGAGGGTTTTCTATGGCATTCTTAGTTTTATAGAATGTGTGAACAAAATCACAGTTGGTTTTGCACCTGGAAAATAGAATATTGCTATTTAATAATTTATGAGTTGTATTTTTAATACAAAATACCACATAAGCGTGGGTGTATGTATGTAAGAAGAGAAAAGAATACAGCCATGAGATTAAAAGGTATAATCATCAGGAGCTATTTCAGTAGGACAAATAAGCTAAACATGTTTTAAAATTTGATCAGAATTAGTTTATTAGTGGCTGTTTCCTTTTTACTGAAGACATTCTGTTCAGTATTAGACTCTAAAGCACACTTGAAGACACCCACCATCTGTGGTTCAGTAATTTTACTCAAATAGAAATTTCTGTTAAGGCTGCTGAAATAAAACACAGCAGTGATAGTCCTTCTGTATAGCTAATCCACACTCATACTGTACCAAGATACAGGCAGGTAAGTTACAGTGTGCTGTGTAATGGTGCAGCAGGATTCTACTTTGTTTTGCTTTGCTTTTCCTCGGGATCAGTGCCTTGAGTGTATAAGGTGGGCACTGATCACGTAATGAATAGCTGAATTCCCACTGGGCTTCTTTATAATGCTGCTAAGGAGTCTGAATGTTTTGCAGATATAGTACTTCTTTCACAGCATTTTGTTCTATTTTATAAGCGGGGAATAGACACTCAAATTTTTATATACCATTTGGGCACCAGAGATCAGTTGCTGGTTTTCATAGTGTTGTATATGTTCAGAAGAAATTCTATTAATTAATTTAGTCAGTTGTGTAGAATGCATTTAATGCATTGCTCTTCATTGTGTTGCTTCCAGTTTCACTTTGAGAGGGCAGTCTGTGATGGAGACAGGTTCTGTCATGTAGCATGACATAGACGCTCACACAGGTCAGGAATAAGATTAGTGCCTTTAAATCAATTGTATAAATGCTTGGACAGGGGAAGTGTGAAAGTAATGAGTTTTTTGAGTCCATACCAAAGGAAATGGCAGGTGCAGTGGCCAGAATTTCACAGTTGTTTGATGGCAGGAGAGACTTGGCTGTGACAGTTACCTGGCCATTTTATGCTTTTGTCTACTCCAGTAACGGGATTCTTCCCAAATAAATTAGATCTGTTGGGGGAAGTTGCTAGTAGCTACTACTGAGGTGCCAGTAGTCTGTGTGAGTATCTATCACAGCAGCCGTGTGGAGTACCCAGACTTCACTGTCCTCTCCTGGACAGGGATGCACCATATGCCCACTGCAATGTCTCACCTGCAGCAACCACGCCCAGGAGCCCGCTCAGGTTTGTGCCAGAACTTTGCTGAGACCTAGGAGGCAGCTGGGCAGCTACTGCTGAGCAGCCAGGGGCTGCTACTGCTGCTGCTGCTGCTGCTGCAAGTCAGACACAAGTGTACAGGACGAGACAGAGGCTTTTGGTTCCTAGGTCTGCATTGAATGAAAAAATACTCTAGCTGCCAGTTGGTGCCAAGATTTTAGTAGAACAGTGCTATTTAGCAGTCTGCAATTAGAGTATTTACATTATTGTCCTCTGTGATGGAAAGAGCAGCATTGTGCCAAGACCAAACTGAGAACAATAAAAAATCATGGATTAGGTGAGCAGATAATTAGGAAATGAGGAAGATCTGTTTATTCCTCCTTGTTCATTAATCTATCAGGTCCCTAAGAAAAATACTACCTTCTCAAATTCTGGTGTTACCTCAGGCGTTAAGAAATGCATACTGTGTAGTAAGCATTCATTACTTCTATAAAGGGCAGATCTGTTGCCAGCTTTGTGCTTTTTATCATCCCTATTCTCCATTGCAGAACTGAAACAGTTAACCTTAATTCAGTTTTAGTTTAATGTCTGATAAGATCCTGCAGCACTGTGGAGGGTGGTTGCAAGAGAAAGCCCGAAGGAAACCAGTACTTGGTCGCCTTCTTGCCCAGCTCCTGTGGAGTTTGGTGTTCCTGAGATACTATCTGAAAATTCAGCTGAGAAAACGTGGCCTTTCAGGAGTAATTGGGAGAGAAGGAAGCATGTGAATGTGAACTAGGAAATGCTTGTGAATGCTGTGTGCCGTTCTTCACAAGACTGCTTTTTTCTTCTACTCTGTGAAAATTGCATGGGCATGGGGGGAAAAACCCAACCAAAAATAGCACAAAACAACTAAACCCGTAGGTGTCATCAGCGCAATTCCTCTCAGGGTGACTTACAGGCATGTATTATTTGCCAAATGACAAATAAGAAGATTTAAAAAAGATCCTCAATATGAAAGTGCTAAAATAGTTATTAGAAAAGGATAAACAATGGAAAGTATGGGAATCTTAGAAAATTCAGACACATCTAAGTTATAGGCAATGTTCTGAGAGTATAAAAGTTTTATATATCACTTTATTTCAGATGAATGAAGAAGTACAGATGGCAGTAGTGATTTTCAATACAGTTGGAGTTATCTTCCCAGAAACCCAAGACTCATTGGTAGAAGTTACTCATTTTTTGTTGTTTTAACATCAAGTTAGTCTAATGGCAATCAGCATGGTTTGCTATAATGTGGAATTACAAGACCAACTATATAGTGTTCAAGAAGACAAACTTAAGAGTGACAGAAGAGAGAATTGCTAAAAATTACTGAACAAAACCAAGGAAACAGTAAGAGTGTACTCAGCAAAAGACTGTGGAATTCAGATGCAAATCCTGATTCTTCTTTCATAAAGTCTCTAATACATATTAATCTCTAATGATGTTAGATGTCAATGACATATTAATGATACGTTAGGACAACAGTTTCAAATTTCAAATTTTAAGTTAATTATCTGTACCAAAGTTAAAAATCAGGGTTCAGTTTCTAATTCTTTGGAAGAAAAACTGTGATTTTAATTTATTATTTTAACTTTTTTCCTGTTATTAGATTGTGTGTATGTGTTTTGTGAGAAAGTTGTAGTAATTCTTTCCATTATGGCTTTGTTTTTCTCAACAGTTCAGGACGGCAGCTAAGTGAAGTCTTCATTCAGCTCCCATCTAGGAAAGAACTACCGGAGTATTATGAATTGATTAGGAAGCCAGTGGACTTCAAAAAGATAAAGGTAAGGAATGGAGGAATTTTGGAAGCAGAGATTCCTGGAATTCTTTTTATTTTACAGAAGGGTGAGCATAAAGTTGTTTTTAAAATAACAATGAGTATTTCATGCCACCTGTATTGGTGGATTAGATTTTAAACATTGTCACACACTTTGTTAGTAATTTTGTTTAGTGTATATTGCAGTGTATCACTGTAATTTCAAGGTCAAATCAAACTGCAGTAGTGACATGGTTGACATCTCAGTGCCTTTTTTGCAAAGACCTAATTGCGAATCTGTCAACAGATTTGGTAAAAACACACTGTTGACAAAGATTTAATAGTCCTAGGGGAATATACCTATCCCTACATTTAAAATCATAGAACCATAAATATCCTGATTTGGAAGGGACAGACACATAAAATCAAGTCCAGCTTCTGGCCCTGCACAGGACACCCTAAGAATCACACCACGTGCCTGAGAGCGTTGTCCAAACACTTTTGGTACTCTGTCAGACTTGGGCTGTGACCACTTCCCTGGGGAGCCTGTTCCAGTGCTCAGCCATTCTCTGGGTGAGGAACCTGTCCTTGATACCCAAGCTGTACCTCCTCTGAAAGAACTTCAGGCCATTCCCTCAGGTCCTGTCACTGGTCAACACAGGGAAGAGATCAGTGCCTGCCCCTGCTCTTCCCCTCATGAGGAAGTTGTAGACCACAATGAGGTCTCCCCTCAGTCTCCTCCTCTCCAGGCTAAACAAATCAAGTGCCTTCTGCTGCTCCTCATATGGCTTCCCCTCTAAATCCTAGCCACATATCTTGGAAGAGCCAGGTCAGATCCAAACAGAGTTTGGTAGATGGGTTCTAGCCAGTATGATGCACCTTGGGTGATGTCATAATTCTGTATCTTTTGCTTGTGTTACAGTTACTGTGTTTCTTTGCTCAAAAGACAAAGCTGGAACCAAAAGAGCTCCATTTCTCTTGCTTTTAACCCTTACAGTTCACAAAGAAATTGCTTAACTTTTGCTCTTTTACTTTGATGCATTTTCTGAGTAATATGTTGACAACATGGTTGAAGACTTTCTGTGTTTTAAACAGATACTTACCTTGATGCTTAAGTAAAAAATTTAAGAGAAAGCTTTTAATGTGTTGAATCAAATACTAATTCAGTGTCCTCTCTACTCTTCTTCATTCTGCACCACTGCCCATCAACACCTGTCTTCATTTCCTCAACAAATGCAACAGGAAAGAATTCGCAACCATAAATATCGGAGTCTTGGGGATTTAGAAAAAGATGTCATGTTGCTGTGTCACAATGCTCAGACATTCAACTTGGAGGGATCTCAGGTCTGAATAACTTAATTTCTGTTAAACATACAGGTTTCCCCTGTCTAATGTTTTCAGTGCTTGTTGTTGTTTTTTTTTTGTATATAAACTCTCAGTTTCAATTCTTTCTTCGAGTAGAGAAAAATGTTCTCATTCTCAGAATCCAGAATTCACTGGACACAGCTGCAGTGTGTATTTTCAGAAAATTTATTTTTAGCACTAATTCTGAGATGAGTTTTTTCTGATCTGTGTGTACTTTAAACCTGCAGTGAGACTATTGTAATCTTTGATAAAAGGCAGTGTATGTAGAGTGATAGTTTAGGTTTTCCACAGTGGATCACAGAAGTACAGCTCTAGGACAGAATGTTGAGGAAATACATCATAGAAAGCTCTTCAGTTCTGCTAATGGAAGATAAAAATTCAAGGTTGTCCATCTTTAAAGATGTAAATATGAAGCTTTTCACCCTCTGAAGCCTCTGTTTTTTAAATTTTTTTAATTGTTGAAAAGTCAGTGTCCATTTTAAGAGACAGTAGTAATAAATCCCAGATGAGTCTCAGAGGTTTAGAAGGCAAACTCATCTTGAACAGATGTTTCACACGCATGAATGGGCTCAGAATTCAGAATAAGGTGCTGATACAAAAGGAAACACTATGAAGTCTGGATGGCAGATACGAAAGATAAGACAAACAGATAAGAAAGTTGTCTCTCAATACAGTGAAACACAGTCTTGAGTTGTCCAAAATAATGATGAGGTCCAAAAAATATGATTCAAACACAGTATTGAGCAGAGACCATGAAGACAGCTTCCATAACATGCAAGAGATAAAAAAAGATGTTAATAAAAGCCTAAATAAAAGTAAGCTGAAGGATGATGCTGCCAATAACAAATGTCTTCTTAAAATTTCTAAACATTAATGATAACATTTAGCTAAACTGAGGAGTTTATGTTAAATTTTGAGAATTAAAAATGAGTATGGAATTTATTGTGAATTTATGGATTCAGTTCATCATTTTGTGATTATTTTTGATTTCAAGAGGCAGAAGAAAATATTTCTGTAATATGTATGTGTGATTCTTTTACTGTCTTCAGTTACATGGAAACAACTACAAATAAATCAACTGAAAAGATTTTTTAAAGTAGATTAATTATGGTAGAATGCTTGGGACAAAATTTTGCTACATCTCCAGATGTAAATTTTCAGTCTACTACTTATTCATGTATCAGTAAAATGGCTATAAATACCTAATTATAGCAAGAGAAGGGAAGGAAGTGAAGGAAAGTTAATAACAAAAAGTATGACTGAGACTTCAGAAAATGGTAAAAGTTGCTAGAGGAGATTAAAATGTAAAGAAAAACCGGTAATGAAATGGGAAAATTAATGAAATTATTCACATCAGAATGACTCAATCTTCTTATGGAACTGCTTATGGATAACTGGTCTCTTGTTAGGCAGAGGTGGTAGCAATTGACAGGAGAAATCTTGAGTTAGTAGAAGTGGTAGTAGACATTGCTACTCTGTTTGGAGATAACCTAACATGTATCAGATTTGTAGTATTATTTTCTGTTCCAATGAACCAATATTAAGTACCAAACCTAATATTACTTTTTATGGCATGAAGCCCAAATAATATGTATCTAAGATTTTTTTCTTTTGTTTTTCTGTTCTCACACCATTCATTTTGATTTCCCCTGAGCTGCAGGGCACTTCTGCAGTAGTCCTCCAGTTTTCCAGGCTTCCTTGCTAATTTGTGTTCTTTGTTACAGTTCTACCTTTGCTCTGATTGCTTGCTACCAATTGACTTCAGTAAATTAGATTATTTGTGTGTGCACTCCAAGCAAATGGGCTAATTCAGGTAGTTGTTTAAGCACACAGTGAACATCAAGTGTTGTGTTAGTGTGGTGCATGCTGCTTTTCCTTGAAGCAAAGCAGTTCCATCTGAGACAGAAGCTTATACAGGGTTTTCAGGGATAGAATGACTTTATGTGTTAAGGCTTTTGTCCTCAATTAAACCTCAGCGTTTTGAAAAGCTTTTCATGTTGTAATAGTCAAATGTTATACAGACGTGTACAGGGTTAAAAATGCTGTGTGTCTCTTCAAACAGAACATTTCTCATGAATGTTGTCATTTGCTGTGAAGTTCTTTTGTCATTACTTCTCCCTTTTTGAAGAAAGTTCAACTGTCATTGTTGCTTGATTTTTTGAAACTGTTGGAATTGGGTTTTTGTCAAAATAATAAAATTTCTATTTGCGCAGCTGTTCATGAAGCACCCTATGGGGGTTTTTGTGTATCAAAATAGATATGAATATTACAAGTAATTCCACATAAAGAAGGTTAAAATAATTTTTGAAACCCCTGCATTTCATTGGGAAACTGAAAGTCTGGGCCACGTTGATGCCCTTAATATTGCCAGCATTAAAAAAATAAAATGTTGTACAGGTTTTTAGTTCTTTCTGTCTTAGAAAAGTTTTTTTGTGAGAAAGAACAGAAGGGTAGTTGAAAGGGCCATTCCTAAGAACAATTGAATATACTAGACTTACGTATATGAAAAATAAATAGTTCTCAGGAGGAACGTGGCAGGTTCTATCAATTTCAAGCTGATTTGAAAAGAAGTAGCTATAAGAGAAAGTCAATTGTTATTTGACTTTAAGGAAGGAAGTTCTGGAGTCTCAAAGCTCACTAATGTCATAAGACAGAAGAGCAGTCTTTTCAAAACATTCATGATTATTTTTTATAGCTAATAGAGATATAAAAATTTAACCATGGTTGAGAGCAGTCAAACATCTAATAACAAAAAGCACAGAGGAATTTACAGAATGGGGAACAATCCACAATGAGAGGCAATTTAAAAAAAAAAAAACCTTTGGTGATTAGGTGAAAAAAGTAGGAAATGGAAATTTCATGTGAAGTATTCTAACAAACTTTTTCTAATTCAGTTTGATGAACCCACAATGTATTAGAGCAGTTCCATCATATTTAGCATATAGATTGCATAATGGCAGCCAAAAATCGTTCCTTTGTCTTTTTCACAAATACCTAGTGTCCCTTTATACAAGAAAGTGTCATTTAGCCAGAGGAGTAGAATGACAGACAGCCAAGGCAAATGATGATAATGATGATAAAATCAAATTCAGTCTGTGACCCTGTACTGTTCTAGTAATTACTCTTAATTATTTAATACTGAATTGTATAGTGCTTATTTTCTGGCATTTTACAAACTAAACTGCACAAGGTCATTTGTTCAGGTGATGATAAAGAATCAGATACTCAGTAACAGAACAAGATTTTTAGTGTGTTAATCTAAGAAATGTGTTACAAGCCAAACATGGTCACTCTTGAGAGTCCCCTCATGCTTGAGGTTAAAGAGAAAATCTGATGTACCCAAGATACTTTGGATAGTACAGAATGTTTGAGAACACACGTTCAATTTAGAACAAGCCCTGATTTTTTTTTTAGGTCTTTTCAGATCTGAGAGGAAGGAAGGGATGAGCTGCTTGGGATAAATTGTTTTCCTTGTAGCCACTTTGGATTTCAGAAAAGACCTAAAGATAATTAAATGAGGGTTAGCCATTTGTCTTTATTAACTGTATTGCCAGATGATAGCCCATGTTTTAATTAAGGTGCTTACTGCTGAAGTCTGATTCTTTAGCAGGTTTTCAAGGGTGTTACGATCTGATGAAAATGCACAATAGTTCCTATGGTAGTAGAAATAGTAAGAAAAACATTAACTAGACATTTTAGATGTAACACATTGTAAGAGTTGTTTTTTTGCAGCTCACTACTGACAAATTTCTTCGTTTAGAGCATGAAGAATTAATGTTGGCATTTCTTGTATAATTCATGCAACAAACATTATTTGTATTTGAAAAGGTCATGTACTCTGTAGATTTGCACTGGAAATTTAGGCCTATGCTATGAATTTTTGATTCTGCTTGACTTCATAGTTCTGACAGAGATTTCTACCTGTACTGTAGATCTATGAGGATTCCATTGTTCTTCAGTCTGTGTTCAAAAGTGCACGACAGAAGATAGCCAAAGAAGAAGAAAGTGAGGATGAAAGCAATGATGATGAAGAAGAAGATGAAGAAGAAGAATCGGAATCCGAATGTGAGTCCCTTGCTAGATACTGAAAAGGAAATATATCTGGGGATGGAAGAGGAAGTTTTGTTGCTTCTGCATGGATACTGATTATAAGGTTCTATTTTCCGTTGGCAGAAGTAGTTTCTTCCTAAGTTTGCTTGGGAGTTAACATTGTTGCAGTCTTTCAACTGGATGTTCTGGTTTGCTTCTACTTATACTATTTTTAATCCAGAAACAAATCACAGAGGTGCTTTGTAGGGGGCCATAATTGTTTATAAGCCCTTCAGGGCCTGTTCATGCTATTTGTAAGTGGAAGTGCCTGGAAGACTAGAGGCAGTCTTCACCTGCAAGTAGTCAACCATCAGGCATGATATGACATAAAAAGTTCATTACATGGGTAAGAACCGGATGATGTTGAAAACACTCTTCAGTGTGACAAGGACTAAGTGAAACTCTGATTGTTTCAGAACACTCATTAAGTCCCTGCAGTCTTGGAAACATGATGAAATGGAAAAGGAGGGATTCCTTCATTGCGGTTCATACCATCCAGTACATCTATCCAAGCTCCAGCTGCCCCTTTTCTCTGGTTACAAAAGCTCTAATACTTGGCCCTGAGGTGCCCTTCCAAGTGTGTCACATGTGTGTGCTAAGCATGCGACTTGGGAAATGAGTGGATATTCTAATCAGAATAACATGTTCTTTAGAAAGGTGTCAACTCAAAATTCACCAGTAACCTCCACATAGCATTTCTGTACTTTAAATAATAATAAAAGGTCTGTATATACAGAGCCTAAACTTTTCTGTGGTAAGCAAGAAAATATTATTGAATGTGTATCTTCTCACAGGACTGTATACTACTAGTACACACCATACATTCTGAGAATGTGAAGATGCATATGATCAGCTTAAAGTTAGTCTTTATAGTTTAATATATATTATTGTTAAAACTATCAAAAACAAGAGAAATAAAAGCAAATACCTCTTGCTTTATTGTTCTACAGCCCGTATAAAGTCAGAGGGGAATGCCTTTTCAGGCTGCTACCAGAGGTGAATTTCTGTGAACAGAGACAGCATTTAAAGTTGATGAGTGAATGTTACATTAATGTACGATGTTAAACTCTTTGCAGCAAAATCAGTGAAAGTCAAAATCAAGTTAAATAAGAAGGATGAAAAGAGTCGGGAGAAAGGAAAAGGCAAGAAGAGGCAAAGCAGAGCAAAAGCCAAGCCTGTCGTGAGTGATGATGATAGTGATGAGGATCAAGATGAAAATGTAAGTTTTGTTCAGTGAGACTGTGGAAGTGGTTGCAGTGATTGCGTCTCTGCCCTGTCCTGCTTGCTGTCAGAATTCTGAACTATTCATGCTTAAGCACATGTTTAACCTGTAGTCATCATCCTACAGATGATTTAGGTGGGGATATTAACTGTGTGCTTATGAGCTCTGGTCCCAATGCTGGAAGACAAGAAGTCTAAGAAGTTTGGATCTTATTTCTTCAAACTGTTCCTACATTCATTGAATCTTTAACTCTCATGGTCTGTTCGCTTTTGTCCACAGATGAAAAATTTACAGCTTGATTATTTTTTACATTTTTTTGGTGGGTGCTTCTATTATTGCAACAAATGAAAATAGGTGTCCTCTTTGTTGTTTTTAAATGTCTGGATAGAAAGAAAGAGCTGGTGTTTCCTGACTCTCTGTCTTTCCTCTCTAAAGAAGTCCACAGCAATTACATGAAGTGCCATGAAAGAGAAATGCTAGATAACACAGTACCTTTCTTCAGTCTATCTTGATTTGTCAGTTTAATTGTCATATTTCTTCCTTGTACTTCCTTTTATTTTTCCTTCTTTTAACAAATTCCACAGAATAGCTGGAAAGAATTTCTGACTTGTCTTGTGTCTCTTACCTCTAGGACCAGTCGGAAGCAAGCGGAAGTGATGATGAGTGATCCATAGGGTTTATTTTCTTGGCAGAACTGACCCCTTCCCCTTCTCTTCTCTTTTCTCCTATTTTACACCCAGTGAATTCTTTTTGTCAAATAGACATTGGGTTGTTTCTGTATTCTTATTCTCTATAAATTAGCTTTAGGATAGTGCCAGACAAACATATGCTATCATGGTGTAAAAAAGGAAAAAAAATGTAACATATTGTGACCAAATGGGCCTCAAAAAACAACACAAAGAAACCTTTTGAGGGAAAATGTGGGTTGATAGTATATTTCTATGGGCTGGTTTTGACTTGGCAATGGTTTGATTGTGCCTGGTTTTATCATTTGATAAGGTTTTTTTCAGTGGCATCAGAAAGTCAACAAAAGTCTTTTGTAGCATTGATAACCAGGAGAAGTCATTAAAAGCCACTGGTTATTTTATTTTTCATCAGGCAGTTTTCAAATTTTTTATTTGTCCTGTATTGATTTTTACACTGTGGTACATATATGCAACTTTGTTTAATAGCTTATAAATGTTCAGTAACTAGCTTTCATACACCTTGCCCCATATACATTTTTCCACTTTATGCTTGATGATCTTCAGAAAAAGGCTTTTTGAATTGTATCAAATTTATGTCTACTGTAAACTTTGCTTAACTTTTTTTTCTCTATTAAAAAAGTTGGTTTTAAAAATGCTATTGAATATTGCAATCTATATAGTGTAACGTATGGCTTCTTTCATCAGACTGATCTTCTATGTTACCAATGTGGATTATCACCTTTTCCCTAAAGTGTACTTAATCTTTGCTTTCTTTGCACAATGTCTTTGGTTGCAAGTCATAAGCCTGAGGCAAATAAAATTCCAGTAATTTTGAAGAATGTGGTGTTGGTGTTTTCCTAATAAAGAGATAATTTAGTTCAATAGATGTGGCCTTGTGTTATGAGTTCCAAAAAACAATTTTTATAGTAGCAAGGAGAAGACAGGAGTATCTCCTGCAGAGAGATCCACTTTGGTCCTTCCTGGATGTAAAATTCAAATATCATAGAAGTATCTTTTGAGATGGAGAGAAGATACACAATACGTATTAAAGAATAATAGAATTGAAGTAGTAGACTGATACCTTGAAGTAAAAGCATAAATCATTACTTAACTACAATTGAAGTGATACAGCAATAAAATAAACTTTTTTTTTCTTTCAGGAAATGTATGTCCATATGCCTTAGTGGGCATGAATACAATTACTTATGCAGGCAGTCAGCCCACCCATAAGTCAGTTTATTTAAAGTCTTATCTTGAGGTATCACAGTGGTGATGCAGTAAGATGTGGTAGTATAAATATTTGAACTATATATTTGCAGTTAACATTGCTACTCAGCCAAATCAAAACTTAGATTTGAACAATTATCATGTAAAAAATGTACAAGCCTAGAAGCCTCTTTTTAAACAGAGCATTTCTTTGTTATATGAACTTCTGAGAGCGTATATGCAATAAATCTCTTCATACTGCCTTGCAGTATGTTAATTGCTTCAGATTTTTGTAGCCCATTTGAGAAGTGATCAGTAAGTTTGACTGGTGCCCATTTGTTTATATTAGCCCTGCACTGAGAGAAGCCAGCTTTGCTTAGCTTCAGCAATTTCAAACATCTTACTCCTAGTGTGTGCCCCATCTGAATGGAAGACCCAATATTTTACAGAGAGGTATCACTGATCTCAGAGGCTCACATTGATGATATCAGTGACTGAAGCAGCATTGCAGAGAACAAAGTCCTAGTGGACATCAAACTGAACATGAGCCAGCAATGTGTTATTTTGGCAAAGGAGGTATCCTGAACTGCATTAAGAGGAGTGTCACCAGCAGGTCCAGAGAAGTGATCCTGGCCCTCACCTCAGCACTGGTGAGATGTATCTGGACTGCTTTGTCTAGTAGTGGACTCCAGCTGAAGAGAAGATATGGACATATTGGAGAAAATCCAGCAAAGGGCCACTGACACAGTTAAAGGACTGGAGCATATGACATACACAGGGAGTCTGAGAAAGCTGGCACTGTTCAGCATGAAGAGGAATGGGCTCAAAGGCCCCTTGTTGATATGAATTAGTATTGGGAAAGGGAAGGTAGAAATAAGGCAAAGCCAGGATGTTTTCAGGACAGGACCAGAGGCAATGGGCACACACTGAAACAGGCAGTCCCTATGAATATCGTGAGACTTTTAGTATGAAGGTTACTGAGCCCTGGAACAAATTGCCCAGAGAGCTTTTGCAGTCTCCCTTAGAGATACTTAAAAGCCACCTGGACACGGCCCTACTTAAGGTGAGGGATTGGACCAGATGACCTCCAGAGGTGGCTGCCAATAGTCCTTCTGTGATTCTGTGACACAGGGTAGTTTAGTTTTCAGTGAGGGTTTAACAAGACCATAGAGAAATGTTATTTTTTCTCTGCAAAATGAACCAAGTCTACCAGCCTGTTACACTTGACAAAAAGCATGTGGCAGTAGGCTCCAGTCACTGCTGGCCGAGACTGGATTTAAACTGCCAACTTGGATATAAAAGGCACAGTATCACATTACCCATCCCCAGAGTCCCTGATGACTTTGTAGTGACCCAGTTTGATTTCTTTTTCAAGAATTCATTATTTGCAGCTGAGCATTTAGCTGGAGAATAAAAACTAAGAAGATGCAACATTTCTGTTGAAATTGAAAATAGCTTTGGGTTTGGTCAGTAACTGTAATTCATATGATGATATCAGTTAGCATGAAGAAATACAGTTGAATTCTTAGCTGCAGTTTCTTTTATTAGGATTAAATGATTTCAAAGTATTGTCAGTTTCCTCTCTGAGTTTCAGAAAACCCCCAGAAGATCTAAAATTATTTTTAACATGAAAATAAAGTAGATTTAGGATGTAAGGTGTGCTAATACCTCCACTGAAGTTGGTCCTGTTATTCTGCTTAGGATTTGAGTTATTTTCTACTGGAGAAGAATTTTAATTGTTACCTTGCTGTTTCTCTGTAAGAATTTACTGTATTTTTCAAGAGGAGTTGTTTGCCTGGCAATCTTAGCACATTATTATATGAAAAAAAAAGATACTGGCAAAATTGTTGTCATATGCAATTTTCCAAATTGTTTACCAAAAAAAGGAGAAAATCTTTACTTAAGGTACATACAAATTTGTGTTTAAGATGGAACTATTTTCTCTTTTACAGAATTCACTGTCTAGTACAAAGTGACAAGCAAAACACTTGACATACCTTTTGGAGTGTACCCAAAAAGAGCACAATGCTACAGTCCATATTGAGGGAATTTAGCTCATTTCCTGCCTTAATTTCAGAAATAGTGTAGTAAAATTGGAAACAGTGTAGCTTGGGCTCTTGAGGAAGACAAGCAAAGTGAAGTAAATAGCAAGATGTTTTCTTGATGCATCAGTTTCTCCTGGGAAGTGGGCAGCAGTGTAAGTGGGCTGGATGAAAAACATTTAACACATTTTATACATTTCAGATGCTATTGATAATGTTTATTCTCCCCTCACATCTCCTGAAAGAAACAAAGAAAATACAGAATCTTTTACTCGTTAATATAAACGGCTCCTTCCTTAAATGTGTCTCGCCCTCAGTGCAAAGTATTTTCACTCCCTCAGCTCATGAATTAAGCTGGTGTCTCAATGATTGTGGAGGCATAAAGACACAGCAAATGCTGCCACAGCCTCTGTGAACCCTGAGACGAAGGCACAGCTGATGCAGTGGTAAGCCTCAAAGTTGTGTGCAGTTATTGAGCTGTTGGTACATGCTCAGTTCTGCCAACTATCTAAGCATTAATATCTCTGTTAATAATGCCCAACCTGCTGTCACTTTTTCATGAGTGCTTGGATGATCAGGTTTATTGAACACATAGTCTAGCCTAGAAAACAAGACACAGAATATTAAAAACAAAGTTTTTTATAAAGAGATTTTTAGGCTCGTGTCTTGCTTTCCCCTTTGTTCATCCCATGAAAAACCTCTGAAATATTTTAAAGTTCCTGCGGTTTTTGAGTAGGGACTTCAACTGTAAGCTGAAATACATGTTCACAAAAGGGGCTAGCAGAAGTAATTTATGTGGTTGTTTTGACCTTAAAGAAGAAGGGAAGGTAGGTTCAGGGTAGGCAAAGAGGTGAGTGGTACACAATTTTGACTCCTTTCCAGTTGATTTGTGAATCATTTGCAGAGTCACTCACTCCTAATCTTTCTGTGCTGAAAAAGGTGTAGAAGGTAGGTGTGAAAAAAGCAATAAGCAAAGGGTGTGAAACAAGTCACCAGTCAGCATTTACCTAATTCTGTTTTCATGAAACTGAACATTCCATTCAGTGGGAACAGAGCTTCAGGACTGTGCAGGCATACAAGTGTTTAAACACCAAGGGCCATGTTTGCACAGGGGGTAACTTAGTTAATTACATTGAAATGAAAATGCCGTGAAGGATTATCCAGAGGCAGCCTTCCTATTCTCTGTGAGGAAGGTCAGAAAGTATGTTTTATCCAACAGTTATTTAAACATTATATAAAACAAAAGTTAACTGGAAGTTGGTTCATCACTCTCTCACTTCCCCTTAATGACCAAGAGCTCAAGTGAGAGTAGGTTGGTGCAGAAACACCAGTCCTTTCTCATGCAGAAGACACATCTGCTTTCCAGATGCTAGTCCTTGTCTCTGCATTAGCTTGATGAGGATTGCCAGTGTGGCAGTGTTTACCATATTTTTGGCTCTGTGTTCACACAGAGATGAGTACACTGAAGAACGTGTTGAAGTCTGTGCCTTGATCAGACACTGTTACGTATTCCCCTGTCTTTATTATAAAGAGCTTGTATTTCAGTCTGTGTGGTGTTTTTCCTTCCCTGTTATATTTGTGACCACAGCAGACATGGTAAGAACAAAATTCTTATCCAATTAGATGGTGACAGCTTCTGTTTTCTTCCCCTGTATGCCAAGTTGCTGTCAAAAAGGCTGAATCACAACAAATTACTGCAACATGAAGTTGTTGTGTTTTCAGAGGGACTAGAAAACTTGTATTGGAGATTTATATACAAGACAAGGACTGTTTCCGTGACAACTTCCAATTTAGGTAGCTGCTTGCTGGATTTGTTCTTGGTATTCAGCATCATGTGTTCATGCACAATCCATTCTTGTGGTGACATATACTGATGTTTCATCACATTTATTACTTTTGGTGACATAAAGGGTTTAAGCTGTGTATTGCATCATCTGCCACCTGCAAATACAAACTTTACATTGGCTATTCTCATGCCAAGAGATGGAGATAAAATCAAGAGAGCACCCCAGCATTAAGACATGAATTCATTGCAAGCAAAAGAGAATTACTTATATGCCAAATGTAATTTTCTTTCTCTGAAACAGACATGGCTTCTGGTAGAGATGAATTCGTGTCTGCTTGTATTATTTGTATTATGGTTTATACTCCATTTTACAGTGCTAGTATTTGTTACGTGCATTCTCCCCTTGGGCTTCCGGCATAGCTCCTCTTCTCTCCATCACCTTCCACTGGAATAAATTTTGTATGTACTTGAATGCCTTAAAGACTTAAAAGAAGTTGGTGATTAATTGTGCAGCATTACTTCCCATCTCCTTTGTCATTCTAACATGAAATGAGAAAAAGGAAGAAAAAGGCATTGCCCAATGATTCACTTAGAGCTCCGCTTTTTCTGAGACCAGGACACCTTGTTTCTATTAGTGCTGTTGTCTGCTGGCATAACCCTAGGGACATGTCAGTACTCCTGCACTTTTAGAAGTTTTTTTGAGCTATTCTTGCGGTCAAGGAAGAAAGCAGTGAAGCTGAGCATGTCTGACATTCTGCAGATGCACAAAAGACGGTAAGTTTTCCATGTCAGTGCACTTAAGCACTCAGAAGAAGTAAATAGGTATTTAAAACTTCGCAGTTAATTTCAACTGCATAAGGGGCAATCTTACAAAACAAGAACATTTTGCTTCTGCTTTAGAAAACCTTACTAGACTAATTTCCACTGCTACATTACTTCACTGAATGTAACTTTTGATCAGTTTCTTCATGCCATCTTCTATCCTACTGTTTCTGTGTGATAGTAAAGACCTAAATCATAGTCATTTTGAGTCATTATTCATTCTGGAGGTTGGCCAGTGTGATGCCCATCTTCAAGAAGGGTCAAAGAAAGATCGAGGGACCTGCAGGCCTGTCAGCTTGACCTCAGTGCTGTGGAGGGTTGCAGAGCAGATTGTGTTGAGTGCCGTCACACATCATGTACAGGACAGCCAAGGGATCAGGCTCCATCAGCAGAGGTTTGTGAAAGGCAGGTCCTGCTTGACCAACTTGATCTCCTTCATTGATAGAGTGACCCACTTAGTGGATAAGGGAAAGGCTGTGGATGTCATCTACCTGGACTTCAAAGCCTTTGATAGTGACTCCCACAGCACTCTCCGGGAAGAACTGTGAGCCCATGGCTCGGACAGGTGTATTCTGTNGTTGATATGATGGTGTTTGGTCAAGGTTAGACTCAATTATCTTACATGTTTTTTCCAGCCTTAATGATTCTGTGATTCTGTGATTAATTTTTTCACTATTTCTAGGGAATCTGGAGGATTCATGGATGCTGTTTGGCACGGTCCATACCAGACTCAAAGTACATTTCAGTAGTGATTTCTCTGAGATGCATAGGTACAACTACAACAACAAAAAACAAACAAACAAAAAATCCCCAGAAAAATAAAGAAAAGGCAGCTTGGTCTAAATCTCTTGAGTTGATTATTTCTACTTATGGGCAAACAAATTGAAAAGGCTATTACTGTCTCTTTTTCCAGACTCACTTCAAAGCATCCTCACTGTTCCCAGAACATAAATGCCAGGTTCAACTGACTTGAGACCCAGCTACCAAGCTGCACATTAATGGGAGAAGCTTGAGTTTATTCTTCACAACCTCTCAAGAGATGGATTTTTTCTTTCTGCCATGCAGTGATTCTGTCATTCCAAATACCTCTAGGGCTAATGCTCTTTGCCTTTTCCATCTGTGCCATGTTGAAAGTTCACAGCTGAGAGACAGTGCTGGAAAGATAAGCATGAAACTTCAGTGTGCTTTCTTTAACCTTAGTAGTACAGGGAGCTACAGAAAGTACCCTTCTGCAAAGGCTGCATTCACCACAGGTGTAAACATTTCCAGGAAAGTCACACATGAATCAGCTTTTTGCTCGCAGATGGGCTGAAATGTATGGAGCTCACAGTTGTCAGTGTCACAGTTGCAGGCTTCTGGGTAAGTATTAAGGGGCAAACAATGCAAATGTCATCATGGGAGTCTGCTAGAGGCCACCCAGCCAGGATGCTGATACTGATTAATTACTCTTTGAGGAACTAAGAGACACCTCTAAATCAACTGTCCTTGTTCTTATGGGGGATTTCAATTTGGCAGACATTAGCTGGGAACACCACACAGCTGGCACAATCAAGTCCAGAAGATTCATAGAATAGCCGGATGATCACTTCATGACACAGGTACTAAGAGAACTGGCTAGGAAAGATGCTCTCGATTTGTTGCTTGCAGGCAGAGAGGGTTTTATGAGGGAGGTAGAGATTGGTGGCTGTCTTTGCCACACTGACCCTGAAGCAATCAGGCTTAAAATCTGTTGACAGAAGGAAAAGTGCCAGCAAAACCTCAACTTTGGACATGAGGAGAGCAGACTTCAGGCTGCCCAGGGAACTAGTGAGTAAGGTACACCCTGGGAAAATGCTTCTGTGGGTGCTGGGGCCCATCAGTGCTGGTCACATTTTAAGCACCATCTCCTGAGGGCACAGGAGGAGGCAATTCCCAAATCTCAGAAGTGAAGCAGCTGAGGCACAAGATGGCTTGGCTGAGCAGGAATCTCCTTTGGGAGGTAGAGACAAAAAAGGAAGGTCTAGGCTCTAGGCTCAGCGGAATCAAGGTCAGGTGATGTGGGAGGAATACAGAGATGCTGCTGCCCACTACGGAGAGAAAATCTGTCAGGCTGAAGCTTAACTGGAGTTGAAACTGGCCACAACTGAGGGGGACACTAAAAAGAGGGGTTTTAAATCCATTAATAGCCAAAGACTGTGGAGAAATGACATTGTCCTGTTACAGGATGAAGATGGTCACCTCACAAACAGGGACAGGGACATGGACAAGGCAGAACTGTTTAATGCTTTCTTTGCCTCTGTCCTCAATGCCTCTGATGGATTAAGGGGGTCCCAGTGCCCTGAGCTGGAGGACAGTGGCTGTGAGAATAATCAACTCCCAGCTCCCTGTAAATCTATAGGGCCCAATAGAATTCATCCGAGAATACTCCAAGAGCTGGCTGATGTCATCACGAGACCTCTCTCAATGATTTTCAAAGGGATTTGGGAATCTGGAAAGGTCCCAGTTTTCCAGAGGAGCAAGAAGGATGAGCCTGGAAACTACAGGCCTGGCAGTCTCACTTCAGTGACTGGCAAAACTATGGAGAAGATCATTTTGGGAGGTTTTGAGAAACACCTGAAGGACAATGCAGCCATTGGTCACAGCCAACACAGGTTCATGATGGCAAAGTCCTGCTTGTCAAACTTACTTTGATGACAGGGTAATCCACCTACTTAATCAAGGGAAGCTAGTTGATGTAATCCTTTTGGATTTCAGTAAAGGTTTCAATACTGTCTCTCAGAGGATCCTTCTGGACAAAATATCCAGCACACAGCTGGGTAAACACATCAAGCATTGGGTGAGCAAGTGGCTCCTGGGTCAGCACACGGGGTTACAGTGAAAGGGGTGATATCAGGCTGGTGACCTGACTAGTGGGGTTCCACAGGGCTCCTGCTTAGGCTCTGCACTCTTCAACAATTTCATAAATTACTTGGAAGCAGCACTTGAAGGGATATTATCTAAGTTTGCAGATTATACAAAATTGGGAGGAGCTGTTGATTTCCATAAGGGCAGGGTGGCTCTGCAGGCAGACCTCAATAAATTAAAGGGCTGGGAAATTACCGACCATGCAAAGTTCAGCACGGGAAAGTGCTGGATTCTGCACCTGGGATGGGGCAGCCCTGGATGTACAGACAGACTGAGGAATGAGATGCTGGCAGGCACCCGTGGGTCCTGGTCTATGGCAAGTTGAACATGGGGCAGCAGTGCCCTGGCAGCCAGGATGGCCAGCCGTGTCCTGGGGGGCATCAGGCACAGCATCAGCCGGGCAAGGGAGGGGATTGTCCTGCTCTGCTCTGCACTGGGGTGGCCTCACCTCGAGTGCTGGGGGTAGTTCTGGGTGCCACAGTGTAAGAGAGATATAAAGCTGTTGGACAGTGTCCAAAGGAGGGTTGTAAGGATGGTGAAGGGCCTATGGAGCAGTTGAGATAATTTGTGTTGTTCAGCCTGGAGGAGACTGAGAGGAGACATTACTGCAGTTACACCTTCCTTGTGAGGGGAAGAGCAGGGGCAGACACTGATCTCTTCTCTGGTGACGGTGACAGGACCTGAGGGAATGGCCTGAAGTTGTGTCACGGGAGGTTTAGGTTGGATATCAGGAAAAGTTTCTTCACAGAGAGGGTGGTTGGGCACAGAAAGAGGCTCCCCAGAGAAGGGGTCACAGCACCAAGCCTGACAGAGTTCAAGAAGTGCTTGAGCGTTGTTCTCAGGAACATGGTGTGATTCTTCGGTTGAGAGTTGGACTTGATGATCCTTGTGGGTCTCTTCCAACTCAGAATATTCTGTGATTCTGGGATATAGTCCCTGGGGTGAAAACTAATTCAAAGCAGCTCTTCTAGGTGATCATGCTTCTCTGAGGCATGGGGATTAATAAAGGGGGCACCCTTTGGGTAAATCCAGTTGTGTGAGTAGGCAGCTCATCCTCTTTAAGAGCTCAGGTGTGTGTAACCATGCCATCCCCACCTGTGACATCCCTGCTGAATTCAGCACATAGCCTTACTGGCTGTTCTGCCTGTGTCACTGTTCCTCAGATGAGAGTGCTGCCTGTTTCCTCCAGACTAGTTTTTCAATAGCCTAATATCTGTCTGATAAAGAGATTTCTGGCCCCTGGGAGCAGTTGTTACCTCACTGGTAACAGACAGTCACAACTGGCTTCTTCACTGCTTTCCAGGAGAAGTCGGTGTCACGCTTTCCCTTTCTATTGCTTGCTGCTGTAGATCCTATAATGTAACTATGTGATCAATCAGAGTTACATCAGGTGAGTCACAGACACTAATCCTACAAAATAAAAAAGGTGCCACCTACACTGTGTGATGGTCTCTAGCCACCTCATCTTCCTGAAGTCCATCAAGTGTTCAGTTAGAGGCTATTGAGCCTTTGGAGTCACTGAGCAAAAAGCAATCTCTAGTTATTTTTAAATTAAATGATCTTGCACAGTAAAATGTTTTTAACTCATCCCAGAATTGTTTCTGCCCAGACACAGGATGAACAAATACTGTGCTAGACAGTGACAGCTTCATGAAAAGATAGCTTTAAACTCAGAAAAATACCTATCACACAGAATTCACAGTTATCTTTTCAAAAAGAAGAGATTATTCATATGAGACCACTTTGCTCTCTGCTGCTCAAAAAGAGAGCAAACAGTCCTCTCAGAACTTGCCAAAAGAGTGTCTCCAGCACATCATGCATCCTAACCTCCTGTCATCCCTCTCAGCCATCAGCCCCCACCTCAGTCTTCTGGTGTACTTTGGTATAAAGCGCTGGGATCCATCACAGGAGAGGCCTGTTTGAGTCTAACAAGGTCTAACAGGATACCATGTGATGTGACTGCAGCATTCAGTCTTGAAACATGCTGCCAAGATAAACATGAAATTTCAGTACACTTTTTTAAACCTTAGTGTTATGGAGATGTAGAGAAATAGTCTTCTGTGAAAAGTGTAAACACTTCCAAGAAGGTCACACAAACACTATCTTTTTGCATGTTCACTGGTGGGGCTATTTTTCCTCCTAGTTTTGCCTGAAAATACACTCTGTCTTACATGAATGTATCAATTTCATTCTGACAGCTTGAACACCCAGTAGTCAGTGCCAAGGTTTGCAGTGGACTCAGTTTTATCACAGAATCAGAGTATTCTGAGTTGGAAGGGACCCACAAGGATCATCAGTCCAACTCTGAAGTGCATGGCCTGTGCAGGGATCAAACCTGTCACCTTGGCATTATCAGCACCATGCTCAACCAACTGGCAGTAACCCATCAACTGTGTCCTAAATTATCCCTCTTTGCAGAGATTGAATTTTTCCTTTGAGATGTTAGATAGCAAGGACAAACTGACTTTCCTAAGGGCAAATCTGGGGAGACTTCTAAAGGAAAATGAAACTCACTGAGGAATGAGTAGAAAGTTTCAAAAACACCTATTTTCACAACCGAGAAAGTAATTTTTGATGCTACTGAAGCATCTCTTGCTCTGTGACACAGAACTTAATTTCAGCCTGATGACAGGCACACCCTTTGGAGGGCTGTGAGGAGCCATGTCTGTGAAGCCTCTGAAAGCCACTTCTGGCACATGATCTTTCCATCCCAGCAAGCAGCTTCTTCTTCACTGAAGACAGCACAGGGAAATTTGCTTTCTCAAACATCAAGCAGCCTTTGCCAGGGGGTCTCCAGCCTGGGAGACAGGCAGATAGAATAAATACTAAATTAAATCCCTGGTCCTATTTATGTTAGTCTTAATGCTTGCACAGATTATTGCAAATTGCGAACAGAATGTTTGTTGTTGGAGGGAGACACAGCTTGTTGTGGGAGGTACACAGCTGAACTTCCATCTATTGCTTGTAAATGATTGGGTACCCATGAAAACATTTCCAAATCTGAACACGAGAAACCACTGCTACAGGCTGTAGGAATGTATCTCTCTTCAGGCCCTTCACTCATGGATCTTTTAAGATGTCTAGTGCATCCCAATCACTGTCAGGTTTGCACTGAGGTACAGAAATTCAATAGGAATTTGAGTTACACTGCCAGTACCTAATGTAAACAGCAAGTAGATGACAAATAGTAGTAATCCTTGTGTGAATAAATCCTGGCTTAACTTCTATCTCCTCCAGCTTGAGCTGAAGTTACCATTAAGCTACCAGGTTGTAGATCTTATTATTGTTATTTGGAACCTTGTAGTAACTTGTTTTTATTTTTATTGAACAGTAATTTCTTCTAATTCACATCTACATGACTGCTCCTACTTTCACATGAATTTTATGTGTGTGTCCCTTCACTTTTGCCTTTCTCCTGTGTCATTTACAGACTCATACAACGGATTTGGAAGGCAACTGTCTGTGGCAAGGGTTAAAGGTTGGTTTGGGCTTGGGACATGTGCTGTCCCAAGAACAGTGCTGTGCTCTTGCCAGCTCACACACTTCAGTAAAGTTTCACTGGATCCCAAAAGTCCTGTCCAAAGTACCCCAAGGTTTGAAAACTAGTATTTCAAAGATATAGGAGAAATGGCTAAAAAAAAAAACCAAACAAAAAAACCCCCAAAAAACCCACTAGAAAAACCACTCTGTTAGAATACTTACTGAAAGGTATTAAAAATCTATTACAGTTGGAAATTGGAGTATTTACACACATTTATTAGCCCTATTAGATAATCATCTTGCTCCACCCTGGAGACTAGATTTACATCCTTTCCTTTCCTCTGTTTATACTTTTTGGTAATTTAATTTCCCTTCTCAGGCTCCTCTGAGCTTTTACATAGTTCATTTTGTCTGATTCTTCTCATTGACCTTTTTTCCTCCCAAATCATCAGAAGGCAGTTGTAGCATGATGCTGGTTCAATATGTCAGGCTTTCCTAAGTGGCCAGAAATGCCTTCTCTAAGCTCTAAAAGAAGAGGATACCTCCCAAGAATCCTTGTGTTCAGCACTGGTATATCTCAAACCTGATGGGAAGGTCTGAATTATATACAAATGCAAGCATTACCAAATAATATTGATTTAAGCAACAAACAAACAATACCTTTAAGGATGTAAGTACTTAGCTTTTGGGGGATTTCAATGGGAGAAATATGCTTTGCAATAATATCTCCTTAGACAATCCATCAGCTTCTTGGTTTTATGACAGGGATGATCCTGAGTCTAAGCCCATACGTAGCAACGGAGTACATTTATGCCATTTCAGGACGTTGGAAACATTACCCAGATTTCTTTATATTACAACAACAAAAATAACATTTACAAATTTAAAAGGAGATTGTATAAAACAAGGACTACTGCACAAGGGTAGTGTTTGATTAACAGCCATGGACTTCAGACTCTTTGGGTTTTTTTCTCCCTGTAAATTAATGCAACTGGAACATATTACAGGCAGACATTAAGTCATAATTTGAAGTCTCTGCGACAGTCTGTGCTCCTGGAGCAAAGGAACAGACCTTGAAAGAAGGGAAAATGAAGATCAGGTGAAAGAGCAGGGTAGCTGGGAGCTGCAGGTGACAGCAGGGTAGGCTCTTGACAGGACTTGGTCACAGACTGGGGACATGGCCAAGGTCATGCTCAGACACTGGCCCACAGGCAGTGGAAGATCAGTGGATGCCATGGCCAGGCAGGGCTCACTGGCGACACAGCTCAGGCAAAGACCAAAAACAAGAGCCCAGCTTACAAGTAGCTTCCGGGGCTGGTGGAGATGATCTCTTCTGCTGAGGTTTCAACAGCTCAGGGTCTGGTTTACCAAACCTTTGGGTTTTGGTTTTTTTTTTTGTTTGTTTTTGGGTTTTTTTGTATTGGTGTTGTTTTTCCTTTGAAAATAGAAACCAAGTAATTGTTCATATAATTTCACCTTGTCCAGCAGACCTGAGAAGATGCCAGCAGGGCTTCTCTGTGTGAAGAACAAACCATGAGCAACCCCTGATGGATGCTCTCTTTCCCCACACTGCTCTGGCACAGGGGCACAGGGTGGGGCAGTCTGAGGGTGCATGCAGTTCTTGGGCTCCTGGCTGCTGTGAGACAATGAGGGGAGCACCAGTTTCCCAGAGCTGAGAGCGAACTCCACCTGCAGGCAAATGTTTGTGATTTGGTCCTCGCACCAGGCAGCAGAAAGGAGAAGTCAACTTCAAGGTTGCCTTCTCTGTTTACCCCTTCCATGCTTTGTCACTAACAAAATATTTTGCTGGTACAGAACATTTCATGTCTACACTTGAACCCTCTCGAACACAGTGCCACCCTGGCCTTCCTAGGATGTTTTTAATAGAAGCCTAAAGTAAAGTGAGACAACAAAGTTTAATAAACTAATTTGTATCACTAAATTTAGGGGCAAGAATTCTGTACCACTGAATTTCTGAAGAGCTCTATCTTGCAAAATCTAGCACAGGCAAGTCGATGTTCCTAATTTATACAGATGAAGCAGTGAAGTGAGACACGATCATGCATTCTCTGAACAGCCCCCCACTGTCAACAATCCACTATTCTGAGGTGTGATACCACACAAGTACCAAGTCCTCAACAGCCAACAAAAGGGCCTTTTTAAAGCAAACCCTCCTCTGGAAGGCAGCTGTGTGCATCAACAGGCTGATTACTTCAATCCAAGGATTTACATCTCTGTGGGCAGATGGACTGCATGGATGAAAAGTGCTGCTCAACAGGTAGGAAGGGAGCTGAGTTTGCTTTCAACATCGGTTTTTAGAGCCTGCCTCCTTATTTTCGTGAATATAGTGTCTGTTTCCAGGGAGATGAATCTTTAGCAGAGAGCAAAAGTCAAAAGGATCAGCACCCTGATCAGCAGGGAAATGCAGAAGTCCCCAAGGTGAGCGTCTGGATAGAAATCACACTTAGGGCCTCTTAAAAGCAAATTTTTCAGCTTGCATTGGTCCTGGGCTGTTCCTGATTGCTTTCTCTCTTCTCTCTCTTGCTTGTCCTTGAGTCCAGAAGGAAAAGGTTTTCTCATTATTGTCATCTTTTTCACTGACAAGGCAGCAATAGCTGTCATAATGCAAAAGCCAGCCTGTGAAATACATTTAATTCCTAACTCAGTCAGTAACTTTAGATGACCATGACTTCTTATTGATGCAGGCTTCTTCCTTTTAACTTGTAGCATGCAGAACACAAACCTTGACTTTATTTCCAAGAAACTCAAAGCCACTTCACTGTATCCACTCAAGGCCACCTTACTGTATCAACACAAGAATTAAAAAGCATTTTTCCCTGACTTGCAGGTCAAAACAAGCTGAAATATTCCTACTGTGACAGAATTTCAGCTGGTAGTTGACCAAGGAATAGCACAGCAAAGCTGACCATTGTAACCTACAGAGTTTTTAAATCTTGTAATGATATAGAAATCTGAAATCTCAGACAAGAAAGGGAAAGACAACCTTTTTCTGCTTCTTCTGTTTTTTCTGCTCACATTCCCTACAGTCTGTAAAAAGATAAAATCGCCGCAGACATCCCTGCCCAGAACCAGCAGCCTGCATGTGGATGTGGGTCACCACCAGCCCTGGAGTCTCACTCCATGTGACTTGGTACAGTCTGTTGAATCCTGTGATGGGATCCTGCTGTGTTCAGCAGGATCTTCATTCTGCCTGTGTCTTAATTAGCTGGCATAATGAAGTTAGCTGACATTCAGATCTTGGAAGAGGCTGCTCAGGCTGAAAGAAGTTCCTTCCTGTCCAACTGACCTGGAGTCTGGAAAGAAGTAGATCAGCTGTTTTCTTTTCTGGCTACAGCAAGTCATTCAAATGAAGCACTTTGTGCCCATGTGTTTGTCCTTCAGTGCCAACTAAAGCCTTTCCGGGAGGTCTGTAAGTTTTCTCCTGTATAAAGTTGGCTTTCTTGAATACTTATGCTTAGAGCTGTGTATATAAACTCTTTGAGAATATAGATTAAGTCCATAAAATCTTGTTCTGTTAGGAGCCACAGTAGTCCTGAATTTTCACTATGCATTTCTGCCCAAGTTCTGTCAGAGGTTTTGGTTTTCTATTTTTGTATGAGTTCAGCTGAATTGTTTAATCAGGCATTATATGCAGGTGTCTTTTTCTCTCTCTCTCCTTTTGTTCCCCTCAGGCTTTTTTGTGGCCTACCACTTCTCCTGCTCTGTCCTCTCCTCACAGTTTCCCATGAAGTGGCTTTGGGAATTAACTCATTTAGTTTGGCATCTTTGGTCAGCATGGCAGCCTGGGGCCAGGCAGGCTTAGTGCTGAGTCTGTGGAGCATACGCTGAACATCACCACCAGACTGTGACTCATTGAAAGGCACTGTTGTGTACAGGCCCCTTGTTGGTCCTGCAAGAGGGAATTATACCTCAGACAACCTTGCTTTTGCTATATCCCCGTGTTTAGGCATTTTCATTCTTCGCACAGGTCTTAGAATTTTCTTTCTTTTCTGTATAGTGGAACTGGCAGTGTCTGAAAGAGTGGGGTTTTAGCAGTTAAAGAATTAAATGGCAGGAATATCCAGTCCATACTTCCTTCCTGGCACTTCACCCAGCTTTTCTGTACCTATTCAATTCAGTTTAATAAAGAATTACATTCCCACTAGAATTGAATATGATGGTTCAGTAACCTACGGCAGCGTGCTGAGCCTCTGGTTTCTGTGTCCAATAAGGCTTTCTCTAAGGAAGCAGCAGCTCTTTGCTGATGATGAAGACATGCAGGCTAGAGGAAGGATAACTGTAAAAGGAATTTCATCCTCAAGCAGTGTTTTTGGTGAGGGGAAAAAGTGAAACTAAGATTTAGCCCCTGTGTCAGAGTGTCCAACTGATGGGATGTCATGCTCTGTATGCAGAGCTGCCTCTGTCTTGGAGTCCATTCCATATGCCATATGGCTGCCTTAATTGTTCTAACTCCTCTGCATCTGTAATCCATTTTTATTTTAAATCTACTGGTCTTTCTAATTTGCAGTCAACCAGATTTAATAAAAATGCTGAGTTTCTTATGGAATGTGATCTCAGGTGAACCCTACACTGTCTATGGCAAAGTTAAGCCAAATAAATCCTACAGTTGTTGGCAACACAGATGACAAAGACATTCAGAAACGTAGCTGTTGTGAGCATTACAAGACTGGCATGAAAAGACTGAGAGATTTCTAGACTTTCCTTAGAGATTTCTAAGGAAAATGGATGACTGAATGTCATTCTGCAGCCAATGGAGATCTTGGATGGTGATAAATGCAACAGAGGGAGTCAACAGGGAGCAGTGCTTTGTGTAGAAGTACACAAGATGGTCCAAGAGCCTTTTCAAGAGCAGTATAGCTGTCACTACAACAGCAAGTCAGAGCCTGACATGAGCCTGTGTCTGTGAAGTAACAGACTATTCTCTCCAAAAGGGAGTGTTTTTGCAGCAATGAACTCAATTTTCAAGACATTTCCAATGCAAGAATAAACAACACTGATCAACAAGACGTGGAGCAGAGGTGCTTGGCTGGACATGATACTTACAAACCAGGAGGAATTGGTCAGGAACCTGAAGATCAGAGACAAGCCTGGTTGCAGAAACCATGAGGTGGTGGAGATTAGGACTCTTAGAGGAGGGAATAAGGCAAACAGCAACCCCAGCTTGGACTTCTTGAAAGCAAAATTTGTCCAGAGATCTGCCTGGAAGGTTTCCATGGCATATGACCCTGGAGAGAGGAGGAGTCCAGGAAAGCTAATGGATGTTTAAGGTTAATCTCCTCCAAACTCAACAATGGTCCATGCCAGCAAGCAGAAACCAAGCAAAGAGGGCAGAGGATGAGCAAAGAGCTCCCAAATAGACACAGACATAAAAAGGAAGTGTACTGCAGGTGAAAGCAGGGACAGGTGTCAGGAGGACTGCATAGGTGCTGTCTGCTGTAGAAATTGCTGGGAAGGCCGAAGCTCATCTGGAAGCGGATATGGCAACACGTGAACACCAACATGGAAGGTTTCCACAAGGACCAGAGAAAACATGGACCCACTGCTCAAGTGGGCAGGGAGCCCTGTGACAAAGGACACAGAAGTACTCAATGTCTTCTTCACCTTTCTGATTACTGGGCTTGCTCTCAGTAATCTCAGAGACCATGGGGAAAATCCAGGGCAAAGTACATTTACTCCCAGTGGAGGATGGTCAGGCTAGAGAATATATATAAATGAACTGTACCTTCAGACATCCCTGGCCCCAATGCCAAGGACCCACAAGTGCTGGGGGTGCTGGCCTGTGTCATTACAGGCTGCTTGCAATCAAAAGGGTGTGCAGGAGGGAGCTGTGAGTACTGGGAGGAAGCAAGGGTCTCTCATGTCTCCAAGAAGGGGAAGGGGAATCTGAGGAACTAGAGCCTGTGAAGTCTCACCTCAGTTTCTGGGAAAGTGGTGAAGCAGCTAATCCTGGAAAATGTTTCAGGGACAAGAAGGTGTCTGCACATAGTTGGTATGGACTTATGAAGAGAAAAACCTGCCCAACCCCCCTAATGGCCTTCCACAACAAAGTGTATGTACCATAGGAAAGAAAGACTGGGAAATAGTTACTCAGAACAATGACCAGAGAAAAACTAGGTTCCTGCTGTATGTAATAAATTCAAGAAATGTTTACTTAGCATAAATTTGGAAGCCTGCTGGATAATTTTGATATTAGCACTGACAGCTGCTTGCTGTAGCAGATGAAAGTACGGTGCTGCTGCCCTCTTTGTGTTTCTTTCTTATTCTGGTACTGAGTCTCCATTAGCATTTCTGGAGGAGTAAATACGTTGATTGGGAAAAGACGACTTTCTTTTAAATATTTGACATGGGTGTGTTATCAAGACATCAAGAGAAAAATGCAAAGATAAAGGAGATGCTGTTTGTCACTGTCTGCATCTTCAGACACCCACCACTACAAAAAATGTGCTTTATTTTTAGGAAGAACCATAATAGAGCTGACTGCCACCAAGTGACATCTCTTTTATGAGTGGACTGTGTTCAGCAACGAAGGTGAATTTTGCTGTTATACTTGAGGAAATGATCCTCACCTTTGACCACTTCCTTTTCCCCTTTGGTCACTGTCCCTGCCAAACAAAGACAGGCAGAAACATGAGTAAAAACTTCTAAACTAGCCTCAAATATCCAGAGTGGGACCTGTCCTGCTTCTGTCTCTTAACAGAAGCTAGTATTAGATATATTAGAAGAACATGCAAGAAAGGCTGTCACTAACAACTCAGCACAAGAGGAGCCTTTTACTATTTTTAGCATTCTCATGGCAATGGCACAATGATTTTTTTTATAGTAATTAATCTTTGACAGCCTTCTGTAGCAGGATGCCATGCTGCCAATATCTGTTATCCAGTCCTTCCATAATCCTCCAAAATTATTGGTTTCACTTTTAATTTGTGACAATGGGTTCCATATGGGCTTATCTGCATGAAACCATTTCCTGATATTAACATGAAATGGTTTTCCTTTACATTTGCTCCTGTTCTACTATTATAAAGGTCAAATAAAGAAGGTGCTTTCCCCAGACTTATCACTCATATTTTACCTTTCTGTGGATCCCTCTTTTTCATCATGGGCAAAATCCTGCCTAGAGAGAATTACTACAGTGACTTCTTTGAGCCAAAACCATGTATCTTTTCCCCTTGATTCTTGAGCTACTGACTTTCCCCTTGAAAAGGAACTTTGCTTAACACCCCAGTGGTCTGTCATTCCTTTTGTTCTTGTGTTACTGTCACATCTGTCTTGAGCTACAGTGAGCAAAATCAAGTGTTTTTTATAGACTGTACCATCACCGTGGTTATCTGTATTATTTGCTTGGAATAGAAAAAGATGACTGTGCCTGAGTGGGAGGTGAAAAAAGACTATCAGGTGAGATATATTAGGAAGTACCTAAAAAGACTAGTATTGCTAAGTTAAATTTTTGTTTTTCAGTGGATTTTTGTGTATTGATTTTATATGCATCCAGTTATGTAGAGGAACACTTTCTGTGATTTCTTTCAAAAGTTTGAGCAGTGTAAAAGCTCAGCAAGTTTGGATGTTTCTGACAAATTTCAGTGGGTACAGGACTTCAGTACAGATGCCCAGTTAATACTGGCATTTCTGCTTTAGTGATGGGCAACACCAAAGGCATGAATGCTTCTCTAGAGCTGCAGGTGCCCCACACTTTGGGAAGTTATACCCCAGCTTCTCCAGGATAGATCATGGGAAACAGGAATCAGCAAACCAGCAGCCTTTACCTGGAACTGATGTGTTAAAAGATGTTTTCAAGAGTTGTTTGGGGTTTTTTGCATGATATTGTCTTTGTGTAGTAACATGTTCCTTCTAGGTACCAAGCTCCCAGGTGACTGGCACTTACCTTTCTCTCTCCTGTGTTTTCAGGATAAAGGATACCTGCCACACGGAAACAACAATAACTTGAAATGTTTTGTCTTTGTAGGTGGTTTCAGTCCAATTAACAAAGTAGGCTAATTCTGGTGAATGCATTTGTCTTTGTGACACATCCAGGCAATCTAAGTAGGACAAGGAAACTGACAAACTTCTCTGTTGCTGATCCTGAAGTGATACTTCAGGCATTACATGCTTACCTACCGCTCTCTATGCAGTTACTTTACCCTTGCCCTTAGCTGACACCAAAAAACCACTGTTTGTGCTGTGACTAGCTTGGAGTCTTCAAAACAGACACAAAATTCATAGAAAGACCAAGGAAAATTTTTCTGCAATTTTTCAAGGGCAACTCCTTCTCTCCTCTTAAACAGTGCAGTGATAGAGAAGATATTTGGCAGACAGACAACCAGCCATGAAGGAAGTGAAGTTCAGTAAACATCTGAAAGCATGACCATGTTACATTGTTTGGAGGACAACCATTTTCTATGAGGCAGGCTTTTTTAATGAAGATACACTGTGCTCCTCAATCTAGAAGTTTAAAAAAACAAAAAAAAAGAAGCTACTTGAGAAGCCCCTGTCCTGTCTGACGTGCGTGGTGCTCTCTTTGCTCTCATAATGACAATCTAACAAGGAGGGGTCAGGGGCACAGTGCTCTAGGATTAGAAGGTTATGTGTTGTAGCAGGGACATTGGTGGGAAGGTTGCACAGCTGTCATTTTAAGTGTATGAAAGATACAGAGCAGTACAAGAGCAAACACTGAGGCAGTGCAAGTTATGCAGTATTTTGGTAGGAACTGGATTAACTTCGGGCTGTAATATTGTCATACAAGTAGTGGGGTAAAAGTCTGAATAAAACAAAATGGAAGTGATTGCCCAACATGTATCTTTATTTACAGCTTTGTCTCCTAGACTACTTCCGTTCTTGGGAATTTATCTCATACACTGCATTTAAGTTGTGCTCATCTTAGACACAGATTCCTCTTGGAATCTTTTGTTTTGTTGATCAGATACAAGGTTTGATGGTTTTCCGTTAATTTTTTTTTAAATTTAAGGGAAATGCCACTCCAAAGGGATTTCATCCTGTGCAGGGTAATACAGCTGTGTTTTTCTTACCTGTTTCTATTAAATCCTGTGCTCAAAATGCTCTGCTATGTCACTTGTAGTGAGTTCTGGTTTGATGCACTCCCTACAGTTCTGCCCAGCTACTCTGTGTGGTGTCTTGCAATTTGTCTCTAATGAAAGCATTGCCTTCAGAAAAAAAAAATCAATTCTTGACCAGGAGAGAGCAAGAAATAAAGAACCCACCATTTTTAATAGTCGATTCTGGAATTTAACCTTGGCATCAATTGCAGCAATGTTACATTTATCTTTGTCATATAAGCAAAAAGGAATCCCATGTCAGTGAGCTTATAAATTCCATTTCGAATGAAACTTCAAGCAGCACCATTCCAGGGTAAAGGTGTATGATCTGAAATCATTAGACTGTATTCCCTCTTGGAGTACAGTTCTGCTGAACCCTGCTGAGCAATACTGGTAATGTAATAGCCTCACAGACACATGCTGCCTCATCTCTTGTCACAACAAGTTATACCCCAGACTTTAATTCACACTAACCCAACTGAAGTTTGGCACAGCTGTGCAACAGCCTTTAGGTGTTTCCCAGTCAATCAGACTGTAATTTGCTTTGTTTGCAGCATAACCTCATCGATTAAAACCCCAGTTTGTGGGGTAAACATCTAGTGAATTTACATTTAGAAAAATTGATCTGCTGATGCATCTCCACAAGTTGAAATCTTTCCCTTCTGATGCATGGAGGTGAGAAGGGAAAGAAAGTGTAATAGTGCTAATATCCCTCAGAAAAATGGTTAACATGTACCAAGACAATTGTGAAGAAATAAAGTTCAACAAAACACAGCATTATCATAAGCCTCAAGTCTTGTGCACTGCAAATAATTATACCTTTCCTTTTGCACTAATCTAACAACAGAGAATTATTATTCTGTGCTAACAGCCAGTTGTATTAACATTTTCCACAATTATGTCCCCAGACATTCATAACAACATGCTGAGTATGGAAAAGATTTGCAAATGTTCTGACTTAATTTCATCTGTTTAGTGTTGGACTCGCTTTTCAAATTCAGACAGGTAGACCAGTCCTGCTCTCATTAAGCTTAATGATAATTTGAACATTAGTTTCAAAGGAAGCAGCACTGGACTCTTGTAGAACATGGAATTTAAGATAAAGGTGGTGATGAAGGAAGGCTCTCATTCTGCCCTGCCTGTCTGTGCAGTGTGTGTCTGAATAGAAGGTAGGTTACATAACATGCTTGTCACCAAGGAGAGGCATATCCATTTCCTAGTTTGATTTCACACCCATCCCGTATAGCATTGTTTGATAATACATGAAAAAATTCCTGGACCCCATCCTCTGCTTATGTAATAGGTGTTAAACCTGTGACCTCCTAAGAACTGGTCTAGCATGGCACTCTCTAGGTGAGGACACAGACCGTGAGGTGTGCTGCACTACAGAAAAATCAGCACTGTCATCCTACAGTAACTAGCTGTCTGCTTTTTTAAAAATACAGGATTAATTTTGTTGAAAACAACACCTCTTATCACACAGTCACAGAATGGCTGAGGCAGGCAGGGACCTCTAGAGGTCTTGTGGTCCAGCCCCTGCTCAAGCTGGGCTACCTGGAGCTGGCTGCCCCAGACTGTGTTCAGACACTTTGCTGCCTTCAGGTGTTTATACACACTGACAAGATGAACCCTTTAGGTGTGTGTGCTTCTCTGAACAGCTTCCTGAGGGGATGATGTACGATCCTTTTGTTGTTTTGTATTTCCTGGCAAGACCATTCTAATATGTGTTGATATGTACTGAACAAATAGATTAGGAAAAAAATTTAAATGCTTTGGATTTGAACTTTGAACATTTCACATGCAGATGTTTCAGTATTGCAATGTAGTTAAAAAATTTACAAGATGGCTTTCATAGATAAATTCTGAAGTGCTATGTTCTTTTATGAAGAATCGACTCAATTTTGATTCTTTTACTGTAAGCTAAACCTTACCAAACTGATCTTGCTTTTCTCATAGCAATTCTGCTTAAGAAGCAAAGCACTCATAAAAGAGCCAAGACTTGATTTATATGACAATTGCTATTAGGACAAAGATATAAGCACTGTTTGAGAGGCGTGTCCTACCTTCAAACACATGAATGAAATTTTTGTTTCAAGTCAAGATACTGCTTTTTGGATGCCTGTCTGCTCAGGGATACTGCCCTTTCCAAGGAACTCTCCCAAAGAAAAGACACTGCAAATGACATGGGGACTCCAGAGCAGTTTTCCAAAATGCTTTAGGCAGGTCACTGTAGTTCCATCCTACTCCTAAGATAGCGCTGGGAACTTGCTTTGTACTTGGGTTCTGACAGCAGAGTGAACCAAGGCCAAGTGGTGTGAAGTGTTCCCATGATGTCTTTCTTGGCCTCTATCTCTTCTGCCAGTCCCATTAGGCTAGATTGCCTGGAAATGTTTAAGTGCTGCAATTCTGGCAACACCCCCACCTTGGCAAACCACATCTCCAGTTGCTGTTAGAACTCTCAGAGGTCCTCTTTTCAGGAACAGGTGTGCACTTAATTAGTTGGAGAGATTTAAATACAAGATCAAACTTCATGAAAGGGGAAAGACCACAGGAAAATCCCCAGGGTGGGTACAGCTTGCAGACAAAGCACAGTTGATTCAGCTTTTCAGGGCAACCAGTGTTTTGGTTTAACCCCTGGCTAGTGTGGATGGGCAGAGAACTGTACCCAAAGCTTTAATGTGCAGTTAGCTGAAGTAAAGCAAAACTAAACTGGGCAGATAAACCCTTATTTCTCAAGCCAAGCAGCTGTTGCACTGATTCTGCACTTGGTCCAGCCTCCTGTCACACTCTCTCCCAACTTTCTGTCAATCCATCTGTCTACCACTCACTCCAATGTCCCCAAGGACTTAGTGGTTCTCGGTACCAAAGAGGGCACCAAAGAACATGGCATTTGGATGGCTCCCATAACATAAATGGCATTTTAGCAGAAAAGATAACTGTTATGGGTGGGAGGGTGTTCAAAGAACAGGCACAGGGACTCAAAAAGAGAAAACAAAACCCTGAATTGCTAAAGCCTGCAGGTAGTGTGTCTTCAACACCAGACAGCAAGCTTTGTAAGGAGCCTTTGAGAGCCACGGGTTTATCCATGGAAACACCTAATTATCGTAAGAAGAAAGGAAGGGAGGTTTTCCTGAAAAAAGCCTGGTGGGAGAGGGGATGCATAGGGACATAGTAAGTGCCACCTTCTAGATGAGAGTGAAAGGTGGATTCTGGAATCACTGCTTCTGATTTTCAGCACCCAGCAGTGTTTGTCATTTGTTGTCCCGGTTTGCCCGTCCAGTCCATTTTGTTGTGTGGTGCCTGGCAGGATCCATCTGAAACTCTCCTCCAGTTATTGTCCATAATATGGTATATTTCTGTCAACTGCTTTCTGTCATGCTTTGTTCCCTGAGGTGGTGGAATTATATTGTGAATTATGATACAAAAGTCTAATTTTTACCCCAACTGTGTCATAAGGTACTATTTCTGCTGGCTAACCAGGGTCAGTGTATGATGTAATGCCCTTGGCATGATAACATTTTTGTTACCACAGTTGAAAACTGCTGGATGGTCTTATTATATTACAAATCCTACGGAGACTACAATAAGCATAATCTATATTAAAATACAATACTTTTCTCCCTAAATTACTAGATACGGAGTGATTGAATGTAGGACATTGGTGAATACCTTAGGTAATCAATTAATATTGTTTCAATAACTGCTGTTTTGCAAGTGATTTTCTATGCCTTTTCATTGACCTCTTTCCATTTGTGGCACAAGCCCCCATATTTGTCTCCAAGCTTTTTTGTGATATTATTGTGATAGGCAAGAAAGAAATTACAGTAATCTGTAGAGAATGTTGAAAATTTTGAAGACCATAAATGGAGGGCAAAATATAAAAATTTTAAATAAATCAACACAATTCTGTACCACTAAGGTTTCTTTAGAATAACTTGCAGCGAAGGCTAGAAGCAATCCTATGTGTAGGTAAAAAAAACTGTAAATACCTATATGGAAAAAACATTCTTTTTTTCTCATCAAATGTCATCTAAATTCCACTTCTACTGCAGTCTTGTGCCACTGCTAACTAGCAGGAGTCTCTGCATTTCACTTTAAATCAAATGAAAAATAAATGATGTGGCCTCTAACACACATCAAAGAAGGAAGCAGAATTGCTTCAGTGGATATTCGATTCAAAAAGAAGAATGGATCCAATTTCTAGAACTTACTTATCCTGAGCCTGGGGCTTACACCTAAGGAAGCTTTCTCTTTGCTGTCACAAGAACCTGCAAACATCCTAATCAAAACAAAACCAAATCAGAACAATTTCCCCTGCTCTCGTTAGCAAGGTTGCTTTGTTGTGTTGTGAAAACAAAAAGAGAGCAGTGCAACAAAAATGTGTTAGTGCTTGATTTTTCTGGTGTGAGGACACTGACAGGCCTGTCTGAGACCTGGTGATGTGGCTGTAACACAAATTGCCACTGTTAGGTTTTGAAATCTCTACAGGAAACACTCTATCATCGCCTTCCACTGGCAGCATGTTTCTCACTGGTGCTGAAGATGTGAGCCCTGCAAAGCTGAGCTACTGCAGCGATTCACATGCAGCTGCAGACCCCGGGCAGCAAGGCAGGGAATGGGTCCAGTGCCTTGCCTTGCCTTGCCTTGCCTTCCCGAAACCTTCCCGAAACCTTCCCAAAACCTTCCTTGTGCCTGCCTGCGGGACCCCAGGCCTGACACACCTACTGCCTCACATACCAGGCAGAATAATGTTAATTACATTAATCAAAGAATCCTCCTGGGGCATAAAATGATGTTTTGACATTGTGGAGATGATGAAGCTACTTAGCATTCAGGCTGTAATCCCACAGTCCTTCCCTACCCACAGAAATCCTTGGGTTTGAACACAGACTGTGTTGCATGGACTTAGTGTCCTGCTTCACAGACAATTCAGCTTATGTTTAAACAGGATGAGTGTGGAGTGTGTTTGATCTCCCCTGTTTACTCTCACTGGTCTCTGAAGTCGAAGACCTGCTTATGCAAGCAACCCGTGGGGAGCAAGAGGAGGCTGGGGTACAGCAGCTCCTGTGGCCCACTCGGTTTGCTGACAACGGGGTAGTTTTTATAATCCCTCAGATGCAGGTTTTTTACACCCGTCTCCTGAACTCTGGTGTTGTGACAGCCACAGTTTCCTGGGGAAAGCTAGAGCACAGCCAAGTCTGATCTAGCTGTCTCTGCATCTAGACACGACTGACCTAATTATTCCAGGCGTTTGTGCATCTTGAAGCTCTGCTGGTCACAAGTGGTTAGTAACAGTGTGCAAACGAAACTGGCTCCCTACCCCCTTTCTGTTTTTGCAGGCAGCTCTTACCAGGGCACCTCCACTGTCTCACTCTGTTCCCCAGCATGCACCCTGGTCTGTGGTTTTGATACCCACTCATTCTGTATTTTGGTGCTTTCTTACTGCATGGCTACTTTGACACTGCTTAGAAACACAGCGTATCTATTCCTCCATTTTAGTTTCATAGCCTTCTCCACTGTCTGCTGCTACAGCTCTTAAAAGAACTGTGTTGTGAAAGCTATTCCCTTGAGCTATGGGATTTGAGAAAATGGTTTCTTCATTGAATAATGTATTTTTGCACATTGCAATACTGTTTGCATAAGGGGGTCAGATGGAGGATGGTGGGCAACAGGCAGATCACCAATGAAGCACATTTTGTGACCAGGGTCTGCACTTACCTAGGGAGTGTGGGATTGAAGTTCAGTGTCAGAAATTCTGAGGCAAAATCACTAAGATGTGGGTGGAGCTGGGATGTGAGCCCTCGTGCTCTGTCTCTGTGACTAGTATCCTAACCATTTGCATGCTGCTGCTTGATGTGTAATTAAAGGTGCCACACAAAGTGGGAGGACTCACAGTGAAGAGCAGTCTAACCCACCCTGCAAGAGCCCTGCCTCCAAACCAGAAAACTAGACAAAGGTGTATGGAACATGAGTCCCTCATCCTCTGTGGTTAGAAAGAAGCAAGACCTCCCCTCTCTGCTGTTCTGCTCACCCTTGAGCTTTGTGCTGTTTCCTCTACTTTTGTTACACAGGCTGAAAAATCAAACATTTTGGATTGTTTGAAATGCTAAATTTATTTGGCACAAAAGGGAAATGTTCAGGTTTCCACTTAATGGGTAAGAATAAATGATCAAGTGAAGAGTTGAAATGGTGGGACTTGCTACCACAATAAGGATGAGCAATTGCAGTGCCCATCCAGCAGTCTGACAACTCAGACTTCCTCTTCCCCTGAACTCCACTGCTGGGTCATTCTCCAGGCTCCAGTGGCCAACTGTCCCCATTCATCTTCCTTGCTGTTCCAGCCCGTGGAAATGTGCTAGCATCAGCTGCCCTTCCACAGTGTGCCCCTCCTCTCCCCATCTGGCTCTCAGCTCTCCTTTGCTGTGCTATTACTCTCAAAGCACTTTCAGATCTCATTTTTCTTCATAGAAATGTTTGTTGCTGGACCTTCTTGCAGGACAGCAAAATGAGGGGTACAGGACAAGTCAGTCACTCCCCTGTTCACTCGTTTGCAACTCCAGAAGAAACAAGTGTGAGACAGCTCTGCACCAAAGCTAGGAACCACATCTTTGATTTTTTTTTTTTTTTTTTTTTTTTTTTTTTTTTTTTTTTTTGTGATTGCTTTGTGATCAGCAATTGCTTGTGGTTTTATTTTTTGCTTTGGTGTCATTTCCTAACACCAACAGTTGCCTCATCTTTTATATGACTGACAGGATAAACATTCTTCTGGAAAAAAATAGGAGTATCCACAGAAACATTTAACTACCTGTTTCACAGATTTCACCCCTCTTTTTTTTTCCTCCAACTGTTTTTACTGTTTTTGTTTTACTATCACTTCTTCCTCTCCCAACACACAGCACTTGTGACCAGCCTCCCACATGTTGCAGGTGCCAGCTTATCACCACGCCATGCCTGCAAGCTTCTGAATTCTGAAAGTGGCAATTCCCAGAACTGAGCAGTTACAGGAGAATTTCAGGGGGTTGTTTACTTATGCAAATACTATGTTTCTGCACACATGCTGCAGGGAAAGTACTGAATTCCTCACCCAGGCTATGGTTCAAAACAAAACAAAAAACCACGGAAATTCAAAACAACAGAATATAGCCATCTGTAATTTATTTTTTTTAATCTGCCGAAAAATGTGTTTGTCTAGGTCCTGACGTAAGTTGTGTCCCTGGACCCATCAGTTTTACAGAAAACAAGCAGATATCTTTTTCTTCCCAATCAGTATATTGTCCTTTCCATTGTTTAGGCATTTTGAACTGAAACTGAACTAAAATAATCTGAATATTGTCCTAGGCCATCATTAATAAATGACATGGAGTCACTATATATATATATGAAAAGTTTCTGGATTCTTTCTCCCCCTCTTCTTATCCCCTTCCTTCATTTCTTGTGTCCAAGAGGCAGATAACTGCAAATGGAGATTTGCAAAGCAGTGAAGAAGATTGATTTTAATGGCAGATGCATGGCTAATCCCATGCAATGCTTTCAGATTTCAACCCCCACTTCACAGTCACGGGCTGGAAAAGGCTGCAGAGTTAATCTGTGAGCTAATGCACATGTCTGCTAAGCATTCCTTTCCAGCACAGTCATGTGGGCACTGTGCATTGTGGTCCAGGAGGGCTGGGGATGGAACAGGGGCTGCTGCAAGTCTGGCAGCAGCATCACTGCAATCCTCTTCAAAGTGGTTTGGCTTGGCCTGGGGAAAGCCCCCATCTCTGGGCTCCCAGGCTTTAGGGCTGGGATGGTGTGCACCAAGTCTACGTGTGTCCATCAGAGCAGTAATGCTCCCTGGACTAAACCATGGGGGCTATTAAAGAAGGGTTTGTGCTGGGCCCCAGTGGGGTCTCAAGCACCTACATCAGTCTGGGTCCTCAAAGAGTTCCTCTTTTTCCCACCACAGAGCTCTGCACTGGGGTCCTTGCCCAGCACAGGCTGCAGCACATGCCTCCTCATATAGCAGTCCATACACCCATTCAGCTTCTGGTCCCTCTGCTGCCACAGTTTTGGCAGCAGTGCCTTTAACTGGCACATGTGGGTCCCACTGTAACCTGCCCCTATTGCCCTCCCCATGTCTGTCAGAGCCCGTCATAAGAAGAGCTTTTGCTGCATTTTCCGTGGAGGATGTTAGCTGGCTGATGGGGAGTCCTCTCTAAGCTGTGTGCCCTGGCACAGTGATTTAAATAGCAGAGCAGCAGGAGGGCAGTCTTGTGATGAAATAGGAGTCATGTTGCCTGTTTCCAAGTATGCATTTAATTATCACTAATAATGCCAATATTATGCCTATTGTAGAGAGGTTTTTCTCTGATACAAGAAAGCAACAAATGGTATTGGCCTTTTGGTGCACCAGGGTATGCACACAAGCTGTGGGGATATTACAGTGTGCATAAATCTTGCCTTTGTAGTCTGGCTGGTGTGCAGGTGATGCAGGATGCAGGCAGAGACTGGAGCTCCAGAGAGGGTGCCCAGATCCCAAGGGAAGGGTGAGAAGAGCCCAAATGGCTGCGGAGGCTGATCCCTTGTGCTCTGAGGGGACAGCCCTACCTGCCTGCGCAGTAACTGTGTCCCTCAGATCCCCGGGCAGCCCTCAGAGCAGTGTTCTGTGGGGGCTGCTTTGGTGGTGGCACTGCAGGCAGTGGGTGGGCATACAAACCTGTTTCTGGCTTAGTTTTCCCAGGAAACTCACAGCCTGCAAGGAGAGCCAGGTGAAATGAACTGCTCCCAAGTGCCACTGCACCAGCAGCTGGATCCGTGTCCCCAGCATGCTCTCTTGCCTCTAACCATGGACACAAGACCCCAGACTTGGACTTGTGAGCCTTCCTGTGGAGTAGAGGAGAGGGTCCCAGGGTCCTCAGGAGCAACCTGGGCTCACCACCTGGTAACCTGCTGGGATGCACAGAGCCATCAGAGCTCAAGCACAAGGGAATGCAGGAAAACCTGGCATCTTCTTCCCACCCAGCTTCCAATGCTCAGATGCTTACAACAGCATCGGTGTCCTTGAGGTTTCCCTGTCCTCACTCAGATTTGTTTGAGTTCTGCCAGGAGGCTCAAAGTTACTGCAGAAGAGGGATTATTCACAAGCAGAAACAGCTAGTTTCCCCTTAGGACTTGTTTCCTTTGGATCTAGGCTTAAAATATGCAATTTTTAGCATCTGCACCTTGTTTACAGATGAAAGGAAGCGGTACAAAGCTGTGATGCGTAGAGCACAGTAGAATGCCTCAGCAACTTGCTTCCCTGTGAAATGAAGTTCCACACACCTTAGAGATGATCCTGAAACAGGTGTGGAGGGTTTTCCATGTCTTTTTTGCACATTTTTTCACCAATGAGGGGCCACAAGTGAGGGATGTTATGGTGCACAGACAAGCCCAGCTGCTATCACATCTTTATTTTTTAAGTAGATTTTAGTTGTCTTGTTGTATCTGGGTTTGTGTTTGATGTTCATGTTTTTTGGCAGGTGGTTTCAAGTTATATGCATGTATGAGAGACGTTTCTCTTCCCTCAAATGCCCAGGTAATGGGAGGTTTTGTATGGATGAAGCGCAAGACATATAAGGTTTGCTACAGGCAGAATTACACAGACTGATTATCTGAAAAAAGGATAACTTGCAAGTAACCTTTATCACTTTAAAATATATTTAAAAACAGGAAAATCACTGTGTCAATGATTCCCAAACCGCTCAACAAAAGCCTCAATAAAATCTTGGAATTTTTTTTCCTGATTGTTGTCAGATGCTAATTAGGGAAACAAACAGGCATTCACCAAAGATGTCTGTATTTATTTCAGACTTAATTATGCTAACATAGAAACAGGATCAGACAACCATCCGGAGGCTACTCTTTAGCTTGTTGTTCAGCTGGCAGTAGATAACCATGTTGCATCACATTTTTAAAGATACAGTGGTTCAGAACAATCAATTCAGGTTTGATCTTTAGTAATTTCTGTTCTTCTTTGTGGAGAGATTTTACCTCAGAGCTTGGAGAAGATATATAATCATTCACTGTGAGACAAGAAATTATTTCACAAGAACAAATGCTGGTTGCCATGGTTTCCAAGAGGGAGAAAATCCAAGGTCATTCACTGAAAATACTCCACAACAGTCAGCAGCGAGGATACTCCCTCACCTCGCTGAGTAACCAACCCTCCCTGTCTGTAGAAACATTCCTCCCATCTCCATTGGTATGCAGCTTCCTGTTTAAGCCACAATAACATGATAAGAACATGATGTGAGAAACCTGCAGTACATCTGGAAATAAACAGTCAAACCTGGATTTACAAGCCTGTGGGATTTCACAGTTGGCTGCTTTCTGGCTCCTCTGTGCATCTCCTGGAAAACCTGACCCACCTGCTGCGTTTGCCAACCAGAGACTCGCAGGTGCAACTGTGAAACTCTCACCTGAAGGAAAGGCCAGAGTCACCCCACATGGATGGGCTGGCACGTGGACAAGCAAATGGAAAAAACACCAGAGACAAGACCCTGCATTTACAGTTATGCTAGAAAAAAAAATCAAAAGCTACGTATCGAGGGTTACTCCTCTGGGTCTGAAGTACAAGAAAAACTGTGTTTCTTTCAATAATTGAGGTTTATGGCACCATAACTGCTCTTGAATGTCTCAGTACTGACTGATGTGCTGGTGACAGTAAAAAAAATGGCTTCAAACAAGCAAAATCCAGCTCTGTGACCCTTCAGCATCCCAACCAAGATGCCAGAAACGTTTACACTGCTGAAAATCCAGCATGTCAACACAGTGAATAGATGAAGTTTCTCCTTAAACTGGAACTGCCAGGACAAGTTTACTAACAGATAATACTATTTAGCTGTTTGTTTGAAACAACAAATTTTCCTTCCATCATGAATTTACAGGGGCAGGCACATAAGCCTTTCACTCATGTTTTCACAAATGCAAAATCTGTGTGCACATTTTGCCATGACAAACTACAGTTCTCTAAACTTGACTCATGGAAAGTAAAGGCAACCATCTAAGACGTGTCCAAAGCCTTATTAGTGCAGCAAACATATTTCTTGCATGATGGGGTGTGTATGTGGTGCCTCAGTTACCAGTGCCATAAAATCAGTGACCCTTTAGTACTTGCTAATTTCCATTTCTGTCAATTTAAAAACAACAACAATGTATTAAATTAGAAGTGACAAGGGAAATGGCTAAATTTAAGTGATAGAAATAACATTTTGCAGTGGACCATTGACTGCACTGTGTGCACAAATGCAATTCAAGTTGCCAAGCCACCATCTCAGCAACTGAACATCTTGTGCCAGAGGCAAAGCCTTTGTTATTAGAGCACTGGAGGGTGTATAGGCTGCCCATGCAACCAACACCTTTTTTGACAAGGTCTCTAGATCCAGGTAGGCAAGAATTCTAGGAGTGGGGTTAGACCTTCTGCTGCTAGCTTGTTATTCCAACCAGAAGACATCGATGCACAACTTCATCATAGAGAAACAGAAGCACAGGTGGAGATTCAAGGTCTGAATTCTACGAAGGGTTTAAGAACCCAAGCACTGTTCAAGTCCTGCTTTCAGCATCTAAATTCCCAGCTATCTCCCTAAGCCTTCAGCACAGCTGTCACCTCTGTGGAAAGTCTGTTACTCTCACGGCACCACAGTTTTGCCATAAAGCTGCTCAAACGCACAGAGCTGTTCCTGAATTTTTGTACACTTGCTCCAGTGTAAACAGTCCTATAATTCACTAACACTTCACTCCCCTTAGGTATTGAGACATCTGAGCCTGATTCACAATCTTCAGAGGCTTTTATCAGAAGTACAAACAGAAATTCCACAACTGGTAAACAATTAGAAATGTTTCTCATCTGGTACTGGCAAGCAAGTCTGTGCACCCAATAGCTGTGACCCTGGCCTGGAAATCTGAACAACAACACTCTCTGTTGGTCAGCTGTGACCCTGGCCTGGAAATCTGAACAACAACACTCTCTGTTGGTCTACCTCTGACTCATTATCTGTCCTTGAAGGAATCATGTTGACCTCTCGTGTCGTGATTTTCCCAGCTTTTAAATAACAATGATATGTTCCCACACTGAAGCTATCGGGTTGGAAAGTGGTAACAATTATTTTTTTGCCACCCCTTTGTGAAAGTCAGAAGGACCTCTTCTATAAGAGTTTAGATGCTGACCCTTCTTAATTTCCTCACATAAATGTCTTTTGATCTGTCTTGTCCATGCTTTCAGCCTCAGGTCTAAATTTTTGAGTGAGTCAGATACATGAGGGTTTGACCTGTCATATCCCCAAAAATGTTATTTGGTCAGGAAATCTACTTTATTTAGATACTGGTACTTCAACTGAATGTACATATTCATAATATTTGTACAGGACTTGTTTTTTAAAAATAAAAAGAAAATAAATAGGAAAGAAAATGAAGGAAAAGAAAAAGGAAAATAAGAAAGAAAAAATATGTCAATATAAATATATCAAAAATGCGTTGCCAATATATTTTTGGTTTTAATTATGTTACCTCTGCCTGTGGATGTGAAACGCATAAAAATATGCCCCTCTCTTTAAAACCAAACTATTCAATATAGAAGACTAGACTGCACTGTTCAGCAGTACCAGAGCATTCCCAAGCTTAGAAATCCTCTGAAACAAAGAAGAACACAGTTTCGGGCTGTATGTGTAATAAACCAACAAACTATTTTGATCATGTATATAGAAATTACTATTTCAGCATAAACTTTTCTTTCCAAACTTTAAAGGAAACAAGTTTGATTTCCTTAAGGAGTCTGCAGGGAATCTGTGTCAGGCATTGCAAAGGTACCTGCTATGCCAGCAGAGCTGGTAATTTCCTTCCCTCTCCTAGTAACATACCTAAGATGAAATTCCTGCAGTTTTCCCTTGCTGCATTTAAGATTTCTATCAGTTTTCTGCTCTCTAAATCATAGCTTTTTCTATGTCAGGCTGTACCACAGTCTGACACAAGCTGAGCTGAGGAGGGGAGGGGCATGTGTACAGACCATCATCACAATGTAATGTTCTTACTTTATGATTAAAATACCATTTAGGTTGTCTCTATCTTTCCCTTCCACATTGTTCCTATAGAAGTTCTCATTTTCAAAGTCTTTATTTTCTCTTTTTCTTTTATGTTTGTCCTTTTCCCACATTTTTGTTTGGTTGGGCTGTTTTAAATTCTTTTAAAAAGTTTTCCATCTCACAACTTAACTTTCCTCCTGATTCAGTCTCTCTGGTGGAATTTTCTTATTTGCAAAATTCCCCTTTCCCAGCATGTACATGTTCACAATCCATAGCACTCCCTGTGCCTTTCTCTCTGCATATTTTCTTCCTGTATCTCCAGCTTTTCCCTCTCCTTGTCCTCAAGGCCACTCCACTGTCCCCTGCCTGCCCAGCAGCACCTCCCATCTCTCCTCCAAACCCCAGCCTCCACACACAAGAAGAGGGCCTGTAAGAAAAAAATTAGCAAATTTTCCAAAGAGATATATAGGTGTATACATACTTTTAATATTTTCCATCTTCTGTCTAATTATCGTTTGCTCACCATCTATGCATGCTAATCTTTTACAGGTTACTGCTGTTTGCCAAAATTGCAAGAAAACAACCTTCAGTACGGCAGTTAAGGATTAAAAAGAAAAACTCTCCCACAGTTCCACAGTAAAAGTAATAGACTACATCTCCCAGCACAGCTTATGGGCAGGAAATAAATTCCCACCTTCCAGTCACCCTCTCAGCATGAACTACAGAAACAAAAGCGTTTTTCTCCATCCCACTAACTTACTCTTGTTCTCCATGATGGAGTTAATGCTGTCATTTTCACTCTTTAGATTTTAGTAATTTAAATGCCAGTGTAATTTGTGCCTTTTCTGATCCTACTTTTCTCCCCTGGTGGTGGCTTTGGAGAGGAGTTTGCACATGCATGTACACAATGCATATGCGTGGAAGATGGTTTTTTTAATTTATCTATGTTGCATCTAAGAGTAAAATAAAAAGACAAAAGAGACCAGCTGGGTCTGACAATTTTATTGTACTGATTGTTCACCTATTCTTGTAGGGGAAGGCTGGCACAATGCCATGAAACAGTCTTGAACTAATAAATACCCTCTGATGTAATAAAACGGGAAATGTGTTTTCAGTTCCTGCTTCCTACATCAGAAAGACACATCATGTGGACCAAATCAAATTATATATAAAAATAAGGAAGGAGAAAACAGTCTCTAAGGAAGGAGAAAACAGGTATATCTTCTTTATGTCATCTCATAATAAAGGAAAAATTCCCCCATTTCTGATCAAGTCAATTCAGATGAGTATATCATATTAATAAAATCATAAATCCCCAATATTAGTGTAATCTTTTCATATTTGTTTCCCAACTACAGTTTTGTTCAAATGAACTTCAGCTGATTTTAGAGCCAGAAGACAGAATCCTTTTGCATTTCACACAGAATAATTTTGGGGGTACCAATAATGAAAAAGATGAAGCTACCTGGACATAAAGCATGAGCAAAAGGAGAACCCATCTGTAACCATCTCCTGTCACATCTGATGTGAATTGTAGACTGGTAAAGAAGGGCTGTTTCTGTGATCCAGGCCCTGAGCACTCCTGTAGAGGTATGGAAACATCATCTCTTCAGTTGACTTGATGATCTCATGTCAAACCTCAAAGTCTTATTCTATTTTATCCCAGATGGTGAATTTCTGGGATGTTTTCCAGACTGACACTTTCATTGTTGCTTCAACCAACCTTGCTTCCTCTAGCAGCTGGTTTTTCAAAATGGTCATTCTTGCCCTGCTGGCCAAGAATACACGTGTTTCTGGGTCCAGAAACCAGGGCGACTGTGGCCACTGGTAAAGGAGTGAATCCCAGTCTCTGCTGTACTATCCCAGCTGCCTGGGAATGTCTGATGTGGGAATTTGGCTGTGCCTGCCAGTGCTGAGTTAATTATTGTGAGGTGTAAAGAGCATCTGTAAAAGGCTAGAAGGTCAAGACGCTGTTAGAGAACATTAGCAGAAACAACAGGAAGAAGCTGCGGAGTGATTAAGAACTTCTGGAAGACAAGCAAGGAATATGGAAAAGTGTTTCAAACCTATATGCCTACAGATACATGAAGCCTTCTGCTGGTGGTGCAGATCAGCAGTGCCCAGGAAGTCACCAGGTTTTCCCAAGCAGGAAGGTTCAACCCTGGTTGTGGGTGGATGACCTGCTATTAGCAGTAAATGAAAGAAAGCAAGCCTAGGAGGCTGCCAAGGGGCTGTTTGGGAGCAGCTCTTTGGGTGATGCGAGGGTTTGGGTCACAGGCTCATCAGGGTTTTAGTGGGCTACAGCTAGCAGAGGTGAAGGCATTAACCAGCACTCATCATCTGCCCAGTGTGGGCACTGTGAGAGGGATGTGGCCCCCGGGCGTTGGGCTGCAAGCTGCGCCTCTGAGATGGGCAGCCACGGGGCCAGCAGCAGGGTCTCCACAGAAGCCAGGTGAAGAGGTCTGCTGTCTGGTTCCCCTCTTTCCTGGTGTGTCATTTACGCTGAATATGCAAAGAAAGGCTGCCAAGAGCAGCCCTCTGGGTGCCTCATGGGAATCCCACCCCACTGCCACTTTTTGCTGCCCTGTGGCCTATTGCCTGTGGGTACAAAGCAGAATTCATGGTCCAGACAATCTCCTTTTGTCTCATCCTTCTACAGGCAGCTGTTTTCTTCTTGGCTTGCAAAGGACTTAAGCTGGCATTTATCCTCTGTAATAAAACAAGAAATGTGTCCACCTTGGCCTCTGTCCAGCATTTTGTCCAGTGGCAGTGAAGAGAACTGTGGTGGGTACAGCTGGAGGTCAGGCAGTGGGGATGGGGAGAAAGGCTGCTTGTAAGACATTAATTGCACTGTATGCAACTCTCTTGTGTCGTTCCTCTCTCTTTCATCCCCATATTTCTGAAAGGCCAATAACCACCTTATTGTTTCCATCTCTACAGCCATTCCATTCTTTGTGTTGCTCTTTCTTTAGTACATAACTGATCCATAAGCTAGAAGCTATTTGGCCTTCAGTGCTCCCTTGGAAGCATTATTTGGTTAATGCTTCATAAGAAATAGGGACACTTGTGCTTGATTTTATACAGTTTGAGATTTTTCTCTCTCTGACCCGCTTTCTTCCACTACAAAGCCTCAGCCTGAAATGCCAAACTGGAAGGACACAAAGACCTGATGCAAATGGAAATAGTATAAGTCTGATGAAGCTGAAACAACACCAAACACAGACCCTGGTTGTCTGGGTGGTTACTCCTTCCTTCTTCTTGCAAATAATAAATTTGCCTTCTGTATTTTTTCTGCTTTTCTGACTGTCTTTGTTCCAGCCTGTCACAGGGAGAAACACTGATATGCACTTCTTGCTGCCACTGTATGAAACTTCCCATTTCAGACAGAAATCAGAGGGTAGTTTTATGTGACATCAACCTCACATCTATCTTTTTGCTGTCCATACCTTCTCTGCTCTGCCTGCAGCCTGCCACTCTTCTCCACTAAATTGGATTATGCTGAGCTCATCACCCATCTCCCCGCAGACCACTAAGGTTTGAAATGACAAGAGGTTTTGTTAAGAAGATGTAGGATTCCTCAAGATGCTCCATTTTGGCTTGAAACCAAAAGCAGAGGGAGTTGAATAATTAGTGTTGGCCTGTATATCCATGTGAGGCTAGAGAGGCAGGGCTGAGTATGGAAAATCACGTCACTCTGTATAAACATTAACAGCCTCCCCATATCTGTTGGAACAAGTTCACTGAGGTCATGGATTAACTCACAACATTTTCCTATTCCATATTGAAATTCTATTTAACAAAATATTAAATAAACATACATACAAGTATATTTCCAAGCCAAAAACCACATAATCTCCAGGTTAAGAAGCTCAAGACCTGGGAAAGGAGAGTCTTTGTTCTTGGACCTTTCTTACTGTACCAAACAGATGATTCCTTCTATTCTCACTTGACAGGACTCCTTGTGAGATCTTGACTCATCTACACTTAAAATGCCTTGTCTATACTTCTTACTGTCATTGCTGTCTAGGAAATGAGCTAAATTTTCAGGAAATCTATGTATAATATCATGAACATCCTTGGCAAATGAGCCAGAAACTGACACTTGCTGGGTTGAATGTTGCTCTGAGGCTGAGTGAAAATACCAAATGCTCCTGTGCATTTTTCATGGCTCATGTAAACAAAGTTACCACTTCCATCTATATTGTCATTCCAGGTAAGCTTTCAATTAATATGGATGCCCTGTAACATTAAAATCTCAAAGGCAACTCTCCAGGAAAGGGTCTGTTCCTACATTCAGACTCCCTCCTAGTTACTGTAATGACTCTAGATTAAGACATTATCAACCTGAAATGCCAACAACGTTGGCAAGCAGCCAATTTGGGATACACGAGTGAATTCGGGTATGAATAAAACTGTTTAACTTAAAATCCCCCATGCTGAGAAGAGAGGCAAAACAAATAGCAAGCCTGCTGTGCAATAAATCCATTCCACTGAGTTACTGCACAGAGAGAACTGGGTGCATATTTATCATTTTCCCTCTATGTATTAGGTCTGTTTTATTTCATATTTTTTTCTGTGGCCTAATCTTCTCTTAGAAGCCCCCATTTTGTTCTGCTTTATTCCTATTAATGAAACATGACTCTTGTTGTAATTTGGAACAAGGCATGAAGCTACCAACCTGACTGGCGGACAGGGACACTATATCAGTGGCTGGAATGAATGACTGGTTCCCATAGAGACTCTCCAAAAAAGAAGCTCTGTCACAGCCCTCCAAGGTGGACAGGAGATGTTGTCATTCAAAGGGCCCTATCCCAGTGCCCCGTAAATCAATACCAACTTGTGTGAACTACTTCCCCTACAATTGCAACACTGAAGTGGAACATGGTGAAATATCTCAGCACTGTGCAAGACAGATCCTACTGCCCTCAGGACAGCAACTCAGTACCCAGATGAAGTGTAGCTCAGTTCCCCACATCAAACTGACTTTGCTCCAGCACCATGGAGTAGCTGTCCTTGGGAAGTGAAGAGGACTACTTTTTTCAGGGATTGACCTCAGTGAGCCTTCACCTTTAGTCTGAGTCATCAGTCTAAAAATCAGGAGCTGTTCAGAAAACCACATAAGGATGAAAATGCATCTACCTTGTAATGGGCCTGACATACTGTTCTTGCATCTCCTGCAGTCAGCAGGAAGCAAGAGGGTTTGTGATGTATATATTACAACTTAATCATTGCTTTAAAAAAATCAGGTGCATTCACTTTGTATGAAAGATACATGCTTTTATGTCAGCTTTTTTACCTTATAATAAAGGCTGAAGGGTAAGTTCTGAGGTGGGCACTTAGAAATATCCACTCAGACTTCAGCATCAAATTCATCACTGACATAAGCACGTCACTGCATGATTCTAGGGTGCTGCTGGCTTCGTGTGTAGTTTGACACATGTCTGGTTAGAAACAGAGGTGCCCCAGCTTACCCTGCTGTTGAACTCTTGAGTGGACAGTAGTGACTGTGCGTGGGTTTGGTACAAGTCTTGCTAGACCCATGCCTGAGAACAGCTTTATTTGCATTATGAGTAGAGGAGGAGGCGAAAACACTGTCTGCCAATTTGATGCAGCTGTGTTGTGTAGGAGTCTGATTTGCCTTTGTGCAGATGAATTACACAGCCAAGGAATTTCCAGCTCTTGGCACAGGCTGCTGAAGCATGGATAAGCTTAGTATCTCCTTGCTTCCAGCAAGGACTATCCTCACGAGCTGGAAAAATGCAATGTAGAGACGAGTCCAAGGACTGCCTCTAAGTCTAACTCACAGATTGAAACTGATTCTCCCTGAAAAAGCAGTAGAGAAATCCTTTCAACACCAAACAATTAGCTCTCCTCCCAGAACAGTGCCCATTGCAGTTGACTAGTCTTTATGCCTTGGGCAGAAGAGGTGAAGTCTGCTTCACACTGATTTTCTGGCTCACCTGTGACTTGAATTGGCACAAATCCTTTTAAGCACCTTCTGTAAACTAGTCTTTTGCTAAATACTTGAGGGCAATGACTGTCCCAAGGTAGAAGCTTCATTAAAATCTACCTGTCAAAGACTGCTTATTTTGGATGAAGTCCATGTTTCCTTTAGAATATACTGGCTCTGTGTCCAATAAGCAGTGAAGCCTTCTTGTTCAGGAACTCATACAGTGGAGGGAAAAGGCAGCTCAGTCTCACTTGTCATGATGTGTTCTGTCTAGCCTGTGCCATGCTTCAGACAAAGAAAATATTAGAGTCAACTAAAACCTTAAGGGTTTTGGAAAAAAAGCTGTGGACAAACACAGAAGAATTCAGTCAGTCTTGGAACTATCCTCAATTTGATCTATCTGCTTCACAGATTTGAGGATTATCTGTGAGGTTAAGTATGTGTCACCTGTGCTAATCTCTAGTTTGAAAAGAAAAAAATAATTGCAACATACTCAGAGAACAAAACCTCTCTGGCTCATTGATGTCAGCAGCAACCTGAATCTTGCCTGTTCTAGATATGGGAATTTTTTTTTCCTTTTTTCTTTCCTTTCTTAGAGGGGCACCATGTTGAATAGCATCTTCTGATGATGATGCAGATAAAGCAAAGCATGTTGTAGCTTAACACAGAGACTGAATTCCCAGGAAGTATTTAGATCTTGGATGACTAGGATGTTTTGTTGAACACGTCACACTAACACACTAATGCATGTTAACAATCCATTGAGTTCACAAAGTTTGAAAAAGCACTAACAAAGCACAGATGATGCAAGACAGGAAGAAAAAGGAGCATTTTGTTTTCTCAATACAGTTGATAGATGCTTGGAAATTAAACATGACATACTTGCTGGAAGCCAAAATCCTCCATTGTCCTGCTGATCTCCCTCTCTGTTTGCTTTCTTTTCCCTATTACAAATGAAATGTTGGAGGAACCAGTATATTTAATAACTTACTCTTCTGTCATTGTTCTACTGAAATCCTGCAATAGTTTCAATTTTTTGCTTTTCCTGCTTAGGATCAGGCCATTATATTCCTGTGGAAGCTGGGATATAAGGGAAGTAGAAAAAAAAATTACTTATCAGAACCACTCTATGAGGACAGAAGCAATGCCCAAGTCCTTCTCTTCCACACGAGTCTACTGAAGCCTTCATGGGAACATCCTTAAGGAAGGGAAGAAGCTTGACACCAGGAAGGGATTGGTTCTGCACTACATAGCTTTAGTCCATATCAGGATGAAAATTAATTTAGCAATAGTGCTTAGGACAGCTGATTTGCTTACAGATGCCTTCTCCCTTAGGACAGCTGATTTGCTTACAGATGCCTTCTCCCTTCCATTCTGTTACTTAAGGCTGCAACTGTTACCCATTTGGAGACTTAAGTTGGTAGAAAGTCAGCAGGTGGAGTTTGCCAAGCAAATTCCCCTCTTCTAACAGAAGCATTGACTGTGAAGCAACCGTGGATTTGGTTTTTGTTTTGTTGTTTGTTAGTTTTTGGGGGGGGGGAGGGGGTTCACCAGAAATAGGGAAGAGTTCAAATTAAACAGATTCAGAATTAAGAATTAACTTAACTAGTAGGAAATAATGACTGAGTTAGAAATGTTACCCTAAAGCAACCCAGTTATTTTTATTCAAAAATCTAGCTGCATTATGAAATAGAGCAAGTTGCCCCACTCTACCTGAAGAAATAAAACATGCATAGACTTAGACTAGTTTAGGGCCTCAGTTCTGACAGTGCTTAGTGATAAACAGCTTTATTGAAAACTACTGACAAGTACAAATGTTGCAAGCTGCTTTTTAATGTCATGTGCATTTTAAATATTGCTTCATAACTCTACATTGGTAAATAGAAATCCATCCTGTTCTTTCCAAAACTTTTGTATTTGATGCCTTAGTGTAAAACCTCCTAAAAAGGCTGCATGCTTCAAAGGCAGGACCCACCCACAGCTGCCTGATTGTGGGGCAGCATTTTAGGAGGCAGCACTTTGCAGGTGACCTCCAAAAGTGTGATCTTTGTGACCATTTGCTAATCTACATTCCCTTCTTCAAGGCACATGGCTGTGGCATCCTACTCTTAAGGGGAAGGAATACCCAAGATTCTCATGGTCAAAAGGAACAACAAAAATCAGAGGGTCTAGAAAAGCCCACAAATTCCATTAATAAATTACACACTTGGCATGGAAACTGGAATTTTAGTTTCTGACCCATATAAACACAGGTCACGGGGTTTAGAATAGTGGGGGAAGGCAGGAAGGAAGGCAGGCAGGCAGGGAGGCATTCCGGAAGGAAGGAATTCCGGAAGGAAGGAATTCTGGAAGGAAGGAAAGAAGGAATTCTGGAAGGAAGGAATTCCGGAAGGAAGGAATTCCAGAAGGAAGGAAGGAAGGAAGGAAGGAAGGAAGGAAGGACGGACATATTCAGCAATCCTGGTGGCTCAAGCATCGATCCAGCCAATGGCATGTCCAGACTCCCGGCGGTATCACCTAGGCTTGGGGGCACCTTTTTATAGACAGGTTTTCCCCACCCTGGAGCTAAGTTTCTTGCTTTCTATGCAAATTAGTTATTATGCACAGTTCATTCTTCCAGACCTTTCTGGATTTCTTGATTCCCCCCCTACAGTCCATTCCCATTTCTCTGTCTCATTTCTGCACTTGAGTTGTACCTGTACTTGTGCTTCTCTGTAGTAGCCATAACAAGGATGTTTGTCCCAGAAATGTGCTGCTCTACCTCCACATGGCCCCTTCTCCAGACGCATATTGTTCTTTGTTGCAGTTTGTTATTATCAACAACTGTGGCTGGCTCCACAGTCTATCAGTGTTTGAGACATAATCATCAGTCTCCTTATCTTCTAGGCTTCTACATTGGCTTACTGGGACCAAACCTCTCTTTATTCCTTGCTTTATTCTTTTCTTACTGATTATTTAAAACCATACAAAGAACACTAATCAGTGAAGAGCTAAACTAGGCACCTAGCTGAACTGCAGTCTAATCCCATCTGCTCTGCTGGAGGCTTCCAGTGCATCTGGGTGAAATCAGGGAAGGGGATTCAACAGTCTTGCATTCCAGTCCCATGGCTGCACAATGCAGTCCCTCTTTTCTACTGTCCAGACCTCCTTGGTTACTTATTGGATCTGAGAGCTTTGACTTAAATATTCTTAAAACATTAGCAAGGGAACACTCTGGGAGGGTGTTTGAATGGCTGCTTACAAAACTTGGCAGCAGATTTTCTCTATGACACGGTATACAAACCAGTGAATTAAGATCTTTGAATACCTTATCCTATCCATGAGTCCTTCCCTGTGTTCCCTCTTCCCTTTGCATCCTTAGTAGGATTAATTCTTTGTCATAATTCAAGTGGTTACTTGTTAGTAAGTTATAAATCCCTGCTGAGTATCCGTGCTCAAATACATGAATATACGTGTTGATGTACACAGGCAGCATATGCTTGACTTTTTTTTTTCACTTCATGAATCTCTGTCTGGAAATACAATGCAAAACATTCAGGGCAACAAAAGTATGCCTCCAGTGTGGAGCAAATCTGGTAAAATCAAACTAGAAGGAACTGCTCTTCCTCTGATGCTATTTTAGTACGCTGTTTTCTTCAGCTACTAACCTGTGTACAGGAGTAGATTATTTCTTTTAAAGATGACCATTAACATGGAGGACAATTTGTCCTTCTCAGAGAAGGGACTCACTGGTCATGGTCAGGTTTTCCACTTATCCTTGCAATTCCCAAAAACAATGATACAATAGCACAGTTCTCTATCTTTGACTCCAGTCACTGAGTGAATGATGAAGGGCACACACTGTATATCTGACTTCAAGGGATGCTCAGATCACAGTCTTATATGGGAAATGGTAGAAGACATGGGTGTTAACTGAAGTTAATGAAGTTACAGCACAGTGACTGAACTATGGAGCTGAAAATTATGGCAATAAGGGAATGGCTCTATCTCTAGCAGAGAGTAATATGCAACATAAATCTCATGCATGCCACTGGTCAAATATTTAGTGTTCCTACACAGAGGGGAGTAGCAAATCATATTCTCCATTTTTCTGGCAGAAAACACCGAGTCCATGTAAAACAACGCCAGTGTCAGTGAAATAAGCACCAGTATTTCACATGAGTCTACATCTGAGTTCTTTCTTTGGTTCACTTAAGTAGTGGGGGTATTAAAGAGAACAGACAAGCACAGTTAAAAGGTCAGTACACAACAGAAGCTGCCGCAGAGGCTGAACCTGTCAATGTCTGTGCAAACAGCCACAGAGCCTTTGGAGAAGGAGCTATCATGAGAAAGGTCTCCCAAGCCCTTTGGGTGACCCTTCTGTTTTCTGTGGCTTTGCTTCTCAATATTACTTGGAGGAAGTATGTTTTAACCACTTACAAAGCCATGGATCTGATGCCTTTTAGACGTGGCATAGAAACATGTTTTCTGCTACCACTCACTAATATAAAATATTTCAACTCATATAATCCTCACTGAATTCAGCAGATGTAAATTGTATAAATTGCACAGCAGTTTCTGTGCATGTTGTTTATCTTTGACTCATTCCATGGTTTACCACTCCAAGCATTTATTCAGACCTTCTGAATGCATCCCGAGGAGGGAGACTAACTTTCAGTAACAAGACCAAGATTTATGGCCACGTTTAGAGGTTATAAATTCTTCCTGGAGAGTTAAAGACATCTTGAAAATGGGACTCAGACCCATACTGATAGACATGTGTGACTGTCAGTGCTAAGAATCACCAAAATAGTTTTTGAAGGTGGACTTGATGCTTTTTTCCTAAGAATTTCATTATAACATGTTTTTTCCCCATGCTAGTTTGATGCTTTATAAACTGGACTTTTTCACAGAGTAGAAAAACAATCTATGCCGATTTTATTGTGAATATCACTACAACCTTATCCAAAATGTCAAGACTGAACTTTTCTGTGGGACAAAACTGGCAAGATCAAAAGTATAATTATTTATTGATATTAAATTTGGCCAGGTTTAAGTATTCTTGAACTATTAAATAACTCAGAAATGTCATAATTCCAAGTAGTTAGAAAGGCTAGAAAAAAAATCCAGGGTTTCTGATTTCTGCACAAAAAGCTGAAAGGAGGTTGCTGGGGTAGATAATCCTCTTATTACATTGCCAAGATTATTTCAGGGATTGTTTTATTGAAAAATTTGGCCGAGATTTATTCATGTGAAAGGTCTTCTGTAGCTGTCCAGCTCTATCCAATTGCAGGTAGGGAAAGGTATGAAAGGTGGAGAAAAGAATACAGTTTTTCATAAGTTTGCTACTAAACTTCAATCATCCATTCACTTTGCAAGCTATTGATAACATAAACTGAATGTATAGTAACTTTGTCACCACCTCCAGAAAGATTAATGTCCAAAAAATTCTGCAGAAAGTTAAACATTTAATAGGAAAGGAAAATATTCCAGGATATGTTAAACAATAATTTATAATTAACCTGGTCCTGATAACTTTAGGGGAAATTGCAGCACTATAGGCTTTGGTGACACAGGGGCATCACTAAGATATCTGGGAAACACTTCATTGCTTAGCTGTATCAGCCACAAGGTATCTATCAAGCAAATAAAGTGTGTGGTCACTCAAAGTAAGGTTACAGTGAATAGGACATTGGATACTATCTTCTGTCTTTACCGAGGTGACATGCTATGCTAAGCAACAAAAATTTGGCCTTACAGACTGCAAAAAAAGGCTTACTTAGAATGAACATGTAGCTTTCTCTACACATTTATCATTATGTATCAGTTATCTAAAAAAACCTTCCTTCTTTTCCTGCTGTTAATGATTTTTTTTTAAAATGAAGTTGACAGAACTTATTACTCACTTCTTCTGAGTCCCAGTTTTACAATGTGTAAGTCAAGGCAAACTAATCTAGAGACCTACCCTGCATGATCTTTGTTTGCACTAGGACTAGACTGAAAGACATTCTCCACTTCTTTACACTATACAGTTATCACAGATTTCGTTTTTCTCTGTAGAGATTTTAGAGATTGTCTGAGCATATTTTGCAGACCTTGTTCTGCAGAGGTCGTTTGATTTGGGTTGTTATTCTTCCCAGTAATTCAGCACTTCTGTGTAGTACTGAGCTGCAAACAACCCCCAGTGAACAGATAATACAGAATGGTTTACTTTTCTTATTTGTCATCTCTAATGCAATTCCTGTTACAGTGGTGTGCTCCGGTTCTTCCTCAATAGTACATATATTTTTTTGTCCATGTCCTCACAATCACAATGAACATCACTTTCCTCATGTTTGGAGACAGAAAGTGCTTAAACAAATCTCCAGTATACTGCAGCTATCTGCTAGTTGTGCTCCAGGGAACAATATTTATGGCACAAAGCCAGACCATGCAGCCTTTTCATAGTCCATGCAAGAGAAAACCTAAAAAGTCAGTGTTGTCTGTTCTGAGAAGCAGTAACTAACAAATAGAAAATCTCCATCCATAGGCATTGTGTTCTGACAGTTTTCTTCTAGGACAGAAATACGTCTGGAAGGCACTCAGGTGCCTTCTAAGGTAAGGTCTAACTTTCTTGTTGAAACACTAGGCAGGTCAGGTGTGGATTTGCCTGGGTCTGGAAAATTTCCAAATGTGGAGGAGAGCAAAGGGATCCCTTGCAAAAATTTTGCACAGGCTATAGTAATAGTGCACAGACTGATGGTGTTGACAGAAGTGGCAAATGTAATTGCAACAGCACTTAGGTAGCACAAGCACCACCATTTCACTTCAATATTTGCCTCACAGATGTATTTAATAATGATAAAGCATAACTGCTGTGCTAGCTCTAATAGTTCAGTCACACCTACATTAAACCACTATTATTTTGTCCTGAAGTTCTTTGAGCCTAGTAGAAAAAGCAGGAAAACATCAGCTGTTCTAGTTTGGTGTGGATATCCAACTTGAAACATTATGGGTGCTAATCTGTCTGGGCTATATGGAATAAAGCAGAACCAGAAGACTAAACTGGGCTGTAAGACGTTGAAAATTAATTGGACGAATAATGAGTGACAAGACAAAGTCTGTACAAACTGTTAAAATCTGGATAAGTTGTCAAAAAGGTGTGGTGATGTGCAGCTATGCAGTGTGTGCTTGTGATCAGACAAGCAATGTTACAAAGGTATCTTAATACATTCTACCTTTTATCTTGAAAATATTTCATCAACTTTTTTATTACTACATCTGAAAAGACTAGAACTAAAATGATTGAAGGATCTCATGCTTCATTGGGAGCACAAATATGAATGTCAAATTATGGAAGTAGGATGATTACTTGGGATGAAGATCACTTTTAGTACTAGGGCTACGTACACTATACCTGTATTGTTTGGGTTTTATATTATCTATTGATGAATAAAAAACTGAAACATAACTTCAGCCTCTATGATTCTCTCTTTTTCAAGACAGAATAACTATACCTTTCTTCTCTGAAATACTGACATGTTGGAGGTAATAATTAAAGAATAACCAGCAGAAAAGCTCCATCTAAGCTGACTGGCACAACCCACCCAGCTGACCTTGGCAGAAAGTGCTGAGATCCTCTGCACTCATGGAGGACAACACAAGATGTGCAATGTGGTCAGAGAAGCGTGTTGGAAAATTTTAATCAAGAAAGCGTCTTCATTTGATTACATTTCATAAAAATACCTATAAATCACAAAAGTAGTTTGATTAAGACAAAAAATAAGATCATCTGTTCAAGTTGATGTATCCTCAGTGAAAACATCTGCCTTTGCAAAACTGAACTGAACAGCCTCAAACATCCCATACATTACCTCCATGTTAAGTTCAAGCTAAGAATTATGAAACTTCCATTCCTCTTCCATTTAGTCATCTGGTTTGAAATTAATCTGAAGAATATAAAGCCAAAACACAAATTCTTGTGTGCTGGCTTCCAGATCCAAAGTACTCCAAGAGGAAATCACATGTTCTGGGAAAACGTTTTCCAAAGGCTTGGAACAGAAGTCATCTAGAAACAAGTACAGAGCTGTTTAAAGTACAAACAAAGAAAAACAGCACTGCAAAACAACCTCTGTGCTGTGCTTAATTTCCTGAATGCAATTGTTCTACAATGAAATTTCCTTCCCTTTGTATTTAGATTCATAGAACATCTCAAGTTGAAAGAGACCCATAAGGATCCTCAAGTCCATATTGAGAGCAACTCCATCAAGTCCAACTCCAGTTTCCAGAAACAAATGTCATTTGGGATCAAATGAACTTTATCTGTTAGGTTTCTATCAGCTCTTAGACAGTTCTGCCCATGCAAAAATTGGATGCAATGCAAGTAAGTACTAATACTCATTAAATATTTCTGTTTGACTTTTATAGAGAAATAAGATGCTTCTCCAATGCAGAACTTCATACCAAAACTGTCATTTTAAAAACTGTTTCTAAAAGGTTTTAGAAACTATTAGCTATTAAACTTCACCTCTATCTAGAAATTTCTTCTAGAAACTGGTGCACTTTATTCACAGCAGGGCTAATTCTGAACTTCTTGTTTTACAAGATGTAAAAATGTTTTCATACACATGCTCATCCATGCCTACTGCTTTCCCTGACCTTTAAACTCTTCTTGCTGAAACTTGTTCAGCACTAAGGTCATATTAAATGTCAGCAGGTGCATTGAGGCATTGAAGTTATCCATCTCTCAGAGAAAGAGGTGGAAAGTATTTTATTGAACACTCCGTCATGCTCCATGGCAGTGAGTCTCATTGCTGTGTAGATAGTACCAGTTAGGAGAGGTGGAGGACAGAGCTTCTGTCAGAACATGGGGAAGTATTTAGGTTGGTGACTGCAGCTGCCTGGCTGCTTTCAGTTGCATTCTTGGCTATAGAATTTAGGATATCAGAGGAGAAGGCTAAGCCTGGATGAATATTGAATAATGTGTTAACAGCATATATGAAACACACCTTCTCCTCAGCTCTGACACCACTGATTTATCTTTGGATCTGTGAAACCAGGTGATGAGGCACTCTTAAGAGCTTTATCATGGACTATCTCTGTCGTACAGAGAAAGCACAGATTTTAACCTTTTACACAAACCGAACCTAGCCAGTGCCATAAGTATCAGTTTCTCATCTGTACTCATTGTAGCCTGTACATAGCTTTAATTTCCAGAAGTCCTGAATAAAATGGCTGTATGCTTTGATTTCTATGCATTTCCCATCTCCATACAAATTCTGTCATGCACACCAAGAGTTGGCTGAAAGCACAACAAATAGGGAAAGAAGAGACACACTTTAGTGTGATGGTGGCTGAATTATCTTCCCATGAGATCTCACATGTAAAACCAACTTCTGAAGCATTTCCTATAGTTGACGGTTTCAGCATCAACATTGCAGCAGGTAATGAGTTAATGCAGGTAAACAAGCAATTCCCTGATGTTGTAAGTTTTTCCAGGAACGGTGTCATTTTGTTTTATTTTCATACCAGCCTTGAATAGTAAAGACTCAACATACAAGTCACTCTTACATCCCATCTGTTCTTTACTCACTGCCTTCCACTTTCTTCTGCATGAAAACACTAAACCATTATTTAAATCACAAAATCATCAAGGTTGGAAGAGATCTTCAAGATCATCCAGTCGAGTCGCACACCCAACACTATCCCTGTCAACCCTAAACCACTAAACCAGATCCAGATGCCTGTTAAACACCTGCAGGGGTGGTTACTCTGTGACCTCCCTGGGCAACCTATTAAGATGCTTGACCACCCTGACAGTGAAAAAAAATTTTCTAATGTCAGAATTTCCCCTATCTCAACTTAAGGTCATTTCCTCTTGTCCTCTCACTGCAAGCACAGCAGAAGAGATCAACCCTCACCTCACTGCAGCCTCCTTTCAGGCATTTCCAGAGAGCCATAAGGTCCACTCTGAGCCTCTGCAGTGGTTTGAGTTTGCCAGTCTGAGTTTCTGGCCAAACGCCAGCACACTTACCAGAACCTACCCAATTTTGCTGTGAGATAAGATTAGGAGTAGGCAAAGCAGGCTCAAACTTCAAAGCATATAAAGTCCATTAACAGACCTAAAAAGAAAAAAACAAGAACCAGAACAAAACCCCCAGAACATCTTCTTCCCCCCACCTCTTCATCTCTTTCTCATTGACAACATAAAAAACAACACTTCAACTTTCAGTCAATTTACCACCTCTAAAATAGTATTTTCTCAGTTCATTTGAAGAAAGGAGTTTTCTCTTGCCCACTATGATGTTTTCTCCACAAGAAATACAGTTCTGTCATGGTTTCAACCTCACAACCAGCAGCTGTCTGGGAATGGAAAATCTGCCTAATATGGAAGCAGATCCCTCCCACACTTGTAGCCTTCCCACAGTCACAGTGGACTATCATGGTTTATGGGGTATAACCTTAAAGATGTGCTGTTCTGCCACAGTAGCAAGGGATTTTCTTCTTCTGTTGCTGGCAACATAAATCTCCTTCTTTCATCCCTGGGGCAAATGGACTGGACCACAACTACATCTCTCTCTCTGTTCAAGCTTCTCATCAGGTCCCAATTAGTTCAATATCTACTAATTTCTACACAGGTGCCTTGGTTCACTGATCTTTGTTAGAACAGTTCACTGTCCCCATTACCTCAACATGTTACAGGGAATTAGCTTAGTCCATCACCATGGTCTCACAAGAGAAGTTTCAGGCTCAAAGTTGGGGCACTCCTCAGCTCCTCCCTCTCTGGACATGGGCTCTGCTTCCTTCACTGACTTTAAGGTTTCTGTGCTGCATTTTTTAGGTGTGTTCACTTTTCTTGCTTTGCACAGGGGAGGATGGATGTCTCTAAGTTTCATCCAGACACTGGGAAGGTTCATGTCTCTCTTGGGCCTCTGCAAAAGTCACATGTTCTCTGCCCATGTTGCTCAAGTGCAGCATTTCAGTGTCCAAGCTGAACTTGGGGACAGCAAGGGGACAGCAAGGGCTCGGCTCTTCCTGGCCGTGGCTGGAATTTATGGCTGAGCTGTGTCTGCACCAAAGGGCTCAGCTGCAGCTCCAAACCCTTCTGGGGGAGTGGGGGGAGAAAGGGACCCAGTCTTACTGCAGAGAGAGCACAACAACAGCCTTCTCCAGCAGCAAGAGGAAAAACGGGATATTTTCCCATGCGTCCCTGGTTTATATATGGTCTTTGCTCCTGAGGTTGAGCAACTTTTAATTGGTTTGCCTACCTGTCAAACTCAACACCAGCTGCTCATTGGTTTTGGCACCCAGAAAAGGAAGCTGTACTGCTTCCTGCAGGATAGATCACTTCTGAGACTAGCTTTCCCTGGTTTTCTTCTCATCAGGAAACTGAGTCAAAGGCAAACTCAGGACGGCCTCCTTTTCTCTATAAGAAAAACAGCTCTTTCTCTTAAAGAAAAACAGCTCCCTCAGAGGTTCCTCATATGACAAGTTCTAAAGCTTTCACAAACTGTGTTGCCCTTCTCTGGACGCAGACCAGGAACTCAGTGTCTGTTTTAAATTGAGGAGCCCAAAACTGAGCACAGGATTTGAGGTGTGGCCTCACCAGTGCTGAGTACAGAGGAACAATCCCTGCCCTGCTCCTGCTGGCCACACTATTGCTGGCACAGGCCAGGATGCCATTGGCCTTCTTGGCCACCTGGGCACAGCCTGGCTCATGTTCAGCTGCTGTCACCAGCACCCCCAGCTCCTTTTCCTGTGGGCAGCTTTGCAGCCACTCTGCCCCAGCCTGTGGCACTGCCTGGGGCTGTTGTGACCCAAGGGCAGGAGCCAGCACTGGGCCTTGTTGAACCTCACACCACTGGCCTTGGCCCATGATCCAGCCTGTCCAGATCCCTCTGCAGAGCCTTCCTGCCCTACAGCAGATCAACACTCCCACCCAGCTTGGTGACATCTGCGAACTGACTGAGGGGACACTCAGTCCCAATGTCCAGATTGTCAGTTTTGATCCCCAAAAAGAGTCCACCAAAAAGGTACACCATTGGTGACTGGCCACCTACTTGATTTAGTTCCATTCACCACCACTCTCTGGGCCTGGCCATCCTGGCATATTTTTACCCATTGAAGAGTCCACTCATGCTAGCCCCAAGTAGTTTTTTTAGGAGGATCCTGTGGGAGATGGTATCACATTCTTTACTGAAGTCTAGATAAACAACATACACAAGTCAAGATACTAGTTCTAGGTTTTTGACTTATTAACCAATCATGTACTAATAAAGTTTTTTGCTAAAATATTTTAAGATGTCAAGCTATATCACAAGTTGAATCACAAGTTGAGTGGGTTTATTAATACATAGATTTTGCTCGAAGTTTTAATACAATGGACGTAACTGTAGCTACGGAAATGGGAAGTGTGATTAATTTTTCGATACTAAATAACTTGCTTGGAAAAGGGCTTAGATTTTGGACTCTTGTTGCACATGTGTAGTAATACAAAAGCACTTGGAAATTATATAGCTCTTTAACATTAGCAAGTGACACCTTCTCTGCAAGAACAAGCACAGTATTGATTGTACTTTTATCAGAAGCTGGCAACATGTCAAAGGAGGAAGAAGACTGGAAAACGGATAAAATGAAAAACAGAAGTCTTACTTGGCAGTAAAAGCATTGTCCCCTGCAGCCCCCATGATTCAGGACATTTCAGCCAACAGGATGGAAGATTTTTTGTAAGAACAGCACACTAGCGAGGACTGTTCCCCAAGCAACTGCTCCTAGTGTCACAGGGCTGGATCTATTTAAGACCACTCTCTAAGCCCATGGTATTGCTGTCTCCCCTTTTATGCAGTCGTGTTCCTTTCTCCATTTCCTTCTCCAGCCAGGGACTTAGAAGAGACCTAGGGAACCTTACAGTAAGTCAAGAATGCAGAGCTAAAAATGGTAAAAGGATTGTTGGTAATGCCCCATCCCACATGGTGATTTTGCATTCACTGAAATAAAAAGGCCTTGTCTCCTCTTCCAGATAAACTCAGTTATTAAATATATATTGGCAGAAAAATCATTCCTCCATTTTGGTTTATATACAAAACAGTCACATCATCCCCCCCACTTCTCTCAAAAAGTCACAAACCCAAACCCAAGCAAATCTCATAAACTACTACTGCAAATTAAATATTAAGTAGGGAGTAGAGCAAAAATGAGTTCCATTTGAGAGACTATCACTGCCTAATAACATCTTCATTGATGTACTATAAGTCTTCCTCACAGCAAAGCTACTAGCATAAAAAGCAAATAAACCTAGTGCAAACAGCAAATTAACTGTAGTATAATGAGATGGCAAATTAATATAGTAAAAATATAAGTTTAAGGTCAATGCAATCTGGTACAGATTCACAAATCTGTACAGCAAAAATCTTTCAGAAATTCAAAGATTTGTTTCTGTTTTTCTGTACATCACAGTCCAGCAGAATACATGTCTTGCTCCTAAAATAGAGAACTTGCTGACAATCTGAACTGTCATTCCACTGCTTGATGAGGTGGAAAACCTGTAATCCTCAGTCCTGTATCCAAGCCTCCTGATTTGTGCATTGACCAAACACTACAGATGAGTGTTTCAGGTTGGGGCCATCATTTTTTCAGTTGGAAAATAACCTACATCTATGAATCTATGTGATATTATCTCCAAAAGGAAGTGTGGTTTGCTTACTTTTTGTTACCAATAGACCCGATATTCAAGACATTTGCAATAAAATAGTAAACAACAGCTTCCTGACACAGGTGATTGAGGAGCTAAGAAAAAAGATGCTCAGCTGGACCAGATACTTACAAACCAGAATGAACTAGTTGGGCATATGAGGTTTGGTGGCACCCTTGACTGCAGTGGCCATGAGATGGCAGATGTCAGGATCCTGAGAGAGAGTGGCAGAGCAAATCCCAGAACCAGCCTCGAACTTCGGGACAGCAGAATGGTACCCCATTAGAGATCTGCTCAGGAAAATCCCATGGGAGACAGCCCTGGGGAGAGGAGGAGTCCAGGAGAGCTACTGGGCTCCAAGCTCAACAATGGTCCATGCCATCAAGCAGAACCAGAGAGGGCAGGAGGCCACGTGGTTGAGCAAGGAGCTCCTAACTTGACATAGAGATAAAAAGGAGGTGTAGAGGAGATGGAAGGAGGGGCAGGTGGCCCAGAAGAACTACAGAAATTCTGTGTGACTGTGGAAAGCTGGGTTCCAGAGAGCCAAAGCTCATCTGGGATTGAATATGGCAACATATGTGAACATCAACATGGAAGGTTTTCACAAGGACTTCAGCAGCAAAACAAAGACCAGAGAAAACGTGGCCCCACTGCTGAAGTGGGCAGGGAGCCTTGGTGAAAAAAGAAGTGGAGAAGCCTGAAGTTCTCAATGCCCTTCTTCCTTTCTTTCTTTATATCCCCAGTATTCCTGGCTTCTAAGACCAGTGGTGAAGTCCAGAGTGATGCATGATCACCTTTGTGGGACATTAGGCAGGCTAGAAGTCGTTTTAAAAGAGGGGACCTCCACTTCATCCATGATGTGTTAGAGCAAGTAATCCTAGAAACTGTTTACAGACAAGAAGGTGCCTGGGAGTACTTGGAATAGGTTTATGGAGGGGAGATCAAGTCTGATCAGCTTGATGGTGTTCTACAAAGGGGTGCCTTTCTTGATAAACACAGAAAGAGAAGTATTCTTTTGCACTTCAGCAAGATGTCCAATTGTCCGCATCCTAACATCCATGTTAAGACTGGCATGGTGGGTAGAGAATAAAGATAATGCTGCTAAACTCCTCTTGGTCACATCCCTTGAAGGAGCAAGAGGAAAATGACAAAAATTAAAATGCATGAAACTTCACCAAAACATGAGAAAAACCTTTGGGTTTCCATGAGTGTAGTCAAATGCTGGAACAGGTTGCCCAGAGAGGTTGTGGAGCCTCCACTCTTGGAGATATCCCAGCATTACTTGACAGACCTCTCAGTAAGCTGCCATGGCTGACCTGCTTTGTGCATGGGGTTGGACAGGGCAATCTTCACCAACACCTCCCAACCTCAACAGGCCTGTGTTTCTTTAATCAGGATAACATTTATAAACTTGCAATAAGATCTAAACTCAGTGAAGAATATTCTTTCAAACTTTGCTTCAAGCAATAAAATGTAAGCAATACCTACTTCCCCAGAAACTTTCTCTTTGTCTCACAGAAAAGTGACCATGGCAACATTTTAAGAAATCTGGTGGAGGACAGTGAATTAGGACAGAGGTCGCAAATTCAGAGGCTTCTACTGTTCCAGTTTCCAATGACTTTTTGATTAACATCTTCCAAACATGCATTTGAGTACTTAATGAAAAGCCATGTAAGCAGCTGCTACTAATCACAGTGAATAAAGTAAAAAATGTAAGTCTTGCAGAATTAGGGCTATGCAATATTACTTGAGCCTGTAATAGAGCTACTTGTCTCCTTGCAAGCTGGAAATCATTTCTGACCTGGCAAGGATTGCCTGTACTCCTCATATGAAAACTGTCATGAGTACAAAGCAATGCTGTGCTCTGGCATGTTTCCTGGGTTTTTTTTTTAAAGTGCTGTGGATATGTCAACAGAATTTCATACAAGGGTCACTTTCTGGTTTATCAAAAGGTCTTCCATCCTCCTTAATTGCAATATTTAACTTTATTTTCTCTAAACCTTAGATTAAAAAGGCCTATCGGATTTCTTTTTGTAGTCTGTAGCTTGGAGGACAAGAATTTGTTGGTCAAGATACACATAGTCTTCACTTTATTTTGTCTGTCAGTTTGCTGTGTGGCCTTGGGCAAGTTATTTCATCATCTGAACAGTCTTTGTAAAATGGGGACAGTGATACTAGAATGCTTTTAAGAGAGTTTTCAGATGTACTCCATGTAGAACCCAGCAAGTAAGAACTGAACATGCTGTGCGTTAGTGCCAAAGACACAGCTCCTCTGTACCTGGGAAGATCAAAACCTCCCTGTCTGACACATTAATCAATTCCAGTAGAGATAAGAACATATTAATGTCATTATACAAGACATTGGCAACCTTTTCCCAGCACACTGTGCAAAGAAAGATTCTAAACTGAAAAAGGTATAGGACTGGAAAAATTATTAGGAAGAGGGAACATAAATTACTTGGACTTGTTTAGTATAGTAAAACCTTTGTTTTCTTAGAAGGTTTTGACTTCTCAGGAGAAATACACAAGAAGTGAGGAGATCTGAACAAAAAAAATGGAGAGAAGAAATCAATTAACGAATGTTGGCATGGGAACAAATGGCCAGTGCCCACAGGACTAAATCAGCAATGAAAGGTTTCTCCTTTCCAGACAATTGAGGTTATATGTGCTTAGGCTAATAGCATAACAAGATCACAGAGAAGTGCCTGGTTGCTTTATAAACAATACTGCATGTTGTGGTTACTGGTGATGCCTGGTGCAGGTCTCAGTTACAGGAGAATATGTGTTATGGATCTGTGTTTTGTGTCCCCTTGCATCTCCTGTTTGCTATTCCTTCTCACTCCCCACATCCACACCAGTCTCCCACTTTTACCTGCTGGCAATAGCAACACTGACCTGAGCAGAGGCAAATGAGGGGCATCCCAACCCATGCTGTGTTTCAAACCATGGTGTCGAAATATTTTTTAATAACTTGTTGCAAAAACGATGGGCAAGAGAGACACAGAACTACTTGAATGAGGTCTGTAGGCACTGAATAATGTCCTGAAATAAATGGTGAAAGCTTTTGACTGTAATTAAATCCACTGGAAATTTAATTTTTAAGTGTGTTGTCAAGAAGGAAAAACTTCCATACATATGTTTTGTCAGTGCCAAATTATTTGCACTAATCCTTATAAAACAGGCTTGTGTGATGACTAGAATTTACTTTAGAGTTGATAAAATAAAAAGCAGATGGGATAAGTGTAGCTGACACAGATGTGGCTTCTATTTCTTCATAATCTGCCTGCCTTTGAGCAAACTGTAACATAGATGGTGAGATGCTGGATCCTGTCCAATAATGAAAAACTCTCCTCAAAGCTACAGTATGCTTTCAAGCTGAAAGCTAGTCTGTGCTCTGAAAAACCTGCTTTCACAATCTTGGTTAACTCTGTCATTGCTGGCTTTACAGTAGTCAAAGCCTAGGACTTCTGTGGAAAGAATCATGCATTCCCCTCTCCCCTCACCCCAAACAGCTGGGGCACTGGCTATCACAACAGATGTGGGAGGCAGTGTCTGAGAAGCCAGCTCATGCAACCCAGGTGCTGTGGAACACCCAGAAGTGCACAGTTCCATCCCCACACAAAAATGAAACAGTGATGAGAAAATGAGAGGCTGGAGAGCAAAATTACAGAGGACATCTAGTCTAGCCTCCCTACTCAAAGAAGGGTCACTTCAAGAGAGCTGTGTCCAGCAGAACTTTGCGTTCCTTCACTGGTGGAGACTCCACAGACAACAACATCAGGCAACTCCCTCAGCACTCAGTGCATCCCATCAGAACCCATGGATTTCACAGAATCACAGAATATTCTGAGTTGGAATGGACTCACAAGGATCATCAAGTCCTCTTCTTATGTGAGCAGCCCATACAGGGATCAAACCCACAGCCTTGGCATTATCAGCACTATTATTTGTGTAAGCCTAGTTTCTGTAATGTTTTTTAACCTGACTGTCCTCTGTCAGGAGTGAATCTACATTGCCCTGGGCTTTCCCCTTTGTCTTCAGGACAGAGGAGTCCTGAAGGCTCAGGCAGAGAAGGCACAAACCAACTTTGCCTCTTCTGTACTCTTCTCAATCAAATCCCTGGTCCATATAATCACAGATCCACATTTGATACAGGATGCCCTTTACTCCTGAGTACCTTTTTTAGAAATCTTCCTTTTTTACCTTCATAGCCTCTGCCATATTCAATCCCAGATGAGCTTTGGCTCTCTGGAACCCAGCTTTCCACAGTCACACAGAATTTCTGTAGTTCTTCTGGGCCACCTGCCCCTCCTTCCATCTCCTCTACACCTCCTTTTTATCTCTATGTCAAGTTAGGAGCTCCTTGCTCAACCACGTGGCCTCCTGCCCTCTCTGGTTCTGCTTGATGGCATGGACCATTGTTGAGCTTGGAGCCCAGCTGCTCTCCTGGACTCCTCCTCTCCCCAGGGCTGTCTCCCATGGGATTTTCCTGAGCAGATCTCTAAAGGTGTAACATTCTGCCCTCCAGAAGTCCGAAGCTGTGGTTCTGGGATTTGCTCTGCCACTCTCTCTCAGGATCCTGACATCTGCCATCTCATGGCCACTGCAGTGAAAGCTACCTCAGTCTTCACATCCCTGACCAGTTTGTCCTTGTTCGTAAACATGAGTCTCAGCAAAGCATCTTTTCTACTTAGCTTCTCAATCACTTGTGTCAGGAAGTCCTTATTGGCACATTTCAGAAACTTTTGGGCTATTCATGATCTGCTGTGTTTCCCCACCAGCAGGTATCAGGGTAGTTTAGTGTCTCAGGACCTCTGAATGTGACCCTTCTTCTGACTGTTTTGAGATGTCCCTCAATGTCCCTTGTCCGTTTCTTCCTCCTGAGCAGGTGGTCTTTGCAGCAGACACACACTCAGTGCAGGGTCAGCCACACTACTCTGCTCTCTAATCCGTAAGCTCTCAGACAGCTTGCTGCTTGTGCCCGGCAGAGCTCCACACGCAGACATTGCTCACTCACATAGGCAGGATGCAACACTGTTTAAGGGCTGAAAAATTCCATTTTGATACAAGCTTACAGATGAGCAGTACGTAAGCTATAAAGTCTATGCAGTTGAGATCATGAATTCTCTACAATTGGCAAGATCATGCCTGTGTTTTGAACTTTGTGGAGGGCAAAGTTTCTAATTTCAGTTTCTAATACCCAAATCTTAAATGAAATCCTGCTGAAACACATAAATGCCGAGCTTGTGTCTATGCTTCTGTATAAAGAAAATGTGCAGTTAGCCTGGATATTTTTTACCATGGCTCGATAATCAAAACAAATATGAAGTTTAAACAAGGTAAAGAAAAAGACATGCTGACATTATCTGAATTTTTAATATTTGTTTTATGTGATTAAAGTAGCCATGCAATCCTGGAAGGGGTCTTCCATTTTAGTATCTCCCAGAGGATATGCGATAAGAGGTATCAAGATGATAGATTTAGATTATTTTATGGCCTCTACAAAGAGGACTTTAGAATGACTGTGAAACTCAACCAGCTTTTAAATACACATTAACACAGCATGAGACACCAAATGAATGAGTTTTGTTTATAGCAGTACTTTCAGGGCCTGCACCCTGAAAGCAAATGCAGAAAATCTCCAATTCCTTTACTTGCTCTATTTGGGCTGCTTCTTCTTGTCCCTTCTTTGCCTAGACATTTGTAAGCCACACACCAAGACCTTCTCACCTGCAAATTGCTGCACCAGGTTTACAACAACGTGTGAAGTGATTCTCACCTGTGTTTCACCACATTGCTTTGCTGAAGGGACAACTGCTTCTTGCAAGGGTCCTCACCCTCCAGGATTTGCCCTTTTGCTGAACTAATATCCAGTTCTTTGAAAAGCCTGGAGTAGGTGCATATCTGCCTGGCTTCTTGCCACAAGCTGTATCATCACATGGCTTTGCAGATGGTCAGGTGAGATAGGAGAAGATGTATAGCTCCAAAACACATGTAATTCATCCCACTGCACTACTTTGTTTCTCTGTCCATCTGGGATGTGGATCAACAACCACAGCAATTGAATTGCTTTGGAAAAATCTTCTGCATAGCAGAAGGCTTTGAAAAACCACTTCAATTTTCGTGCTGTTGCAGAATGAGGGGACAGGAAGGAGTTCTCCCTACTATGTCAGTTGCCAGCACTCTTCATTCTAATGTCATTGATTTTTAGCACATTTTCATGTCCCCTTTCAGATGTGCATTAGTGCATATTGGCAATTAATATGCTGGGTGTAAGGAGGAAGTTTCCAGTCTCAGCCATACTTCTGGCTGTCACTATCTCATGTCACTGAGTTTCTATGCTTCAGTTGGATTACATCTTGTCAGCCCTGGGCTTTCCCCTTCTCCCAGTCAGTATGCACTGAAGCTGTGGTACAAGCCAGAGGCGAGGATCTGGTTTAGTCCTGCCTGCCACCCTGCAACAGCACCAGTGATAGGCTTTCTGTCCAGAAGTGTTTCAGGTTGTTTAGATGAGTGTGTCACCAGCACTTACTTACAGTCCTGTAGTTCAGCAGCAGAAATGACCTGAAGACAGACCTCATTTAGTTTCTGTTTGATATTTTAAAGCTTAATCCCTAAACTCTTTTTTTTCCTCTGTAAGTCTCAAAGCCCCTGTAGATCTACATATAACCTAGTTCAGAATTGAAATGGTGGAACAAAATTTACAAAAGCTTTTTTTTTTTTTTTCCCAGATAGTTGGTACTATTCAGTCACTGTCAAAGTCAGAGATACTGTCACCTTTGCACTCAGACCCAAGCAAGAGATAATCAAAGCTCAGAAAAACCTCTTGGGAGGGATGGATTGCCAGGTCCACCAATTCATTGGCAAAAAGAAATTTTCTGGATAATGGTTAGTATTCAATGCTATTCAGTCGCTTTAAAAAAAACAAGTGTCTTTAAAGACTTTAAGAGTCTGCTGTAGGCATAATAATCTCTCTACATCTCTAGGAATAAAAGGAAAGAAGGACAATTTTGACATCTTACTCTTGTAAAGGAGTTGCAGCTAAAGGTTAGTATTTAAAAATACACTTTATCAGCATCCAACTGACAGTACCTAGAAGACCAAGATGTTTAATTCTATGTCTTGTAGTCACTCTTTGGTGCAGTATATTTCCAGTCACACACAGCAATCAGCATTGTTGATTTACAGGCAGCTCTGGGGGTGATACATGGGTTCTGCAACAACCAGCATGTCGTTGGCACCAGACTGATATCTCTTGCAAAGTCAGAGGCATGCCCCAAGCTCCATCACTGTTTGGTGAAAGTTATTCCAATGAAAGCATCCAGAACCACTAGCCTGGACCTTTTCTAAATGAAAGTGTTTTTAGGTCTGCTGGGGATGTTAATACAAGAGATAGACAGAGCCAGGACTCAAATTAATCCCAGACAAGGTTGGTTTAACATGCCAGAGAAGTGATAAAAGCAAAGAGTTTTCTCTCCCTCGCTCACTGTGATCCTACAGAGCTGTGAGATTCACATATCGACTGCTGGATTACCTGATGAGTCCAGCCCACTTTACTCAGAAACAAAGATAGAGAGATGTTAGTATTTGTATAATGGTAAAGCACTGTGTGCATTTAAATAACTGAGTTTTTTTACATTTCTGCTGGCCTTCTGCTGGATGGGGAGAGTGGCAGGGGGGTTAATTTTCACCTGGTTTTTCTCAGTGCTGCTCACAACACTCCAATACAGATGGGGTGAGAAAAGGAGTGTGAGAAGGCTGCTCTTCTCTTCATGGAGACAGCTTTTAGTGGACACATATATCATGGATATAGCCTCTCAGGGTAGATGAGTAAGGCCAAAATGAAATCTCCTGGAAACTCAGATTAAATTTACTCTTCCCCATGAAGTCAAATGTTTTCAAAGCATTTCTTCCATACAGCAACTGCTTGCTTCCCACAAGTTCAGGATCCATATCCTTCCATTCACATAGAAGTTAGAGCCTCTCCCAAGTTTGTGCAAGAAGAATGCTTCTTTATGGGAGTTTGCTGCACACTTTGAACCCAGTTCTGCTGTTTCACTCTCCTTTGCAGCAGATCCAGCTCTGCAACTACTGAAGCCAGCATCAGCTTTGCTTCTGGCTTAGCTTAGAAGTAGGGTTAAAATCAGTGTCCTGGAAAATCTGTGCTGGGAGGCTGTGTGGTGTTGTAACCATGAACTGAGGGCCTCATTAACTCTTCTGAAAACCATGGGTGGTCTACCCTGGTCCACAGCAGTGTGGGGGTGGTGTGGGGCTGCCTGAACATCCCTTGGGTGGGAGATGGGACCACAGCCACCAGTGGGAAGCTGAACACAGCAAAAAACAAAGCCACAGGGCGCAGCATGTCAGCAGCAAATCCAAAGCAACTAGGGATGTATGACAGAAAGAAAGCTGAAGCAAATGGCAGAGCTGCCCCAGATTTCTGCAGAAGGGAGTCCTGGCAGGGGGGGTTGCTCTTCACTGGGGACTGGGGACCAATGCTCTCCTTGCAGTTGGGGCTGCAGGGAGGTGCTGAGAAGATGGAGGGGGTCCAGCTGCAGTGGGAGCCTGGCTTTCAGCCTGCAGCATGTGGGAAGCGTGTGGACAACAGGGCTCAGTATCGATGAGGCCTGCCATAAATTTTTAGAAAAAAAATTTTTGCAGAGGTCAGAGGAGTGACATTTCCTTAACCACCCCCCAGCCCATTTATGAAATACGATCTGCAGCATTCAGACAGGCACCTTATTGCAGAAGACATTTTTTTGCCATAAGCAACTTCAGGGAACATGCTGACCTTCTCTGACACAGGGGCATTTTCTATAACTTCAGTTTTCAGAGCAAGATGCAATTGTCCTTTTACTGAACTAGCAGGCCATCACATGTAGAATTTATTTTTTTTCAGGGAAGAATAAATTCAGCATCATTAGTTGTTTACATTGAAGTTGTAAATAGCCCACAGAACAGAAAGCACAATGCATCCTATATGTTTGAGAATTATATAGACATCAGGGGGTTTTATTGAAAGCATAATGATTAGAATATTTGTTTCTAGCCTTTCATATTTTCTTTTTAAGAATTTTACAAGAGGAAGTAAAGCAAGACATATCTAATGATTATTTCATCTAGACAAGCAGTGGTAATCTGTCATTTCCGACCTTAGCTGTGTTTTGGGGTAGTTTGTGTAACAGGACTGAAGAAAGTTATATGAACCTAATATATCATGCAGATACGTTGGCATCAGCAGAACATAAATGTATTTAGCTGTGCTAGGTAATTTCAAATGAGGGAAGCATCTTAGTGGTTTGCTAAGAAAAGAAAGAAAACTATACAATTCTTGCCTATGGCTAAAGGAAAATTTCCCATTTTTTCCTCAATTCTCCAGGGATATATTCAGAAGAACCTGAAACAGCTAACAGGAAATGCTAAAAAAAAAAAAGAAAGAGAAAAATGAAACCCTTCCAGGGCTCTAGTGGTATGTTTCAATGTTTTTAGTATCGTTTGGGCACACGTTTGATACTACAAGTTGCTCAATACCTAATATGAGATACATAATAGCTGATTTCAGGCCTGGAAGTTTGCTGCACTTTATATAAGCGATCTCTTTCTTTGCCCCTCACTCCCAATAGGAGACTGCTAAACATTCACTAAAAAAATTTTAGAAGTTGCTGTCTGCAGTTTCAGTCACAGTATCCTCCTTCACTTTGTGCTCTAAATGGAAAGGTGGTGTTACAGAATACACCTAAAATTGCATCAGGCACTCATGTGCCCAGCAGGCTCATGAAAGGAAAGCCAGGTGACCAGGTGTGCTGTGAGCAGGATCTTGCTGGAGACATCCTCCTACTGCTTGGAGAAGCAATAGCACTAACCAGTGTTTTCTTCAAACCTGTCTGATTTATGGTTTTTGCAAGCATACTGCCTTGTCTTGAAGATTACTGTACTAAATATTTATATATCCCTAATATTTGCATACCACTTGGAATTGTGTAGGATGAGTGTGCAGGAGGAGCTATCCTGGACAACTATTTGTAGATAGTTAATACCTTCAGCTGTAACCTGTTTGCTGGCATGTCTTCCTATCCATGAGGATCATGCATAATCACATCCTTCACAGTGGATGATGTTTTAAAACTGGAAGAGTATGTGTGGTGCAATAAACCCACTTTATTTTCCTGTTTGTCTGATTGACCTTCCAGAACAGCTTCTTTCTGAATGTAAAGAATTGCAGCCCACAAGTCTCAGAAAGTTTCCGTGGCATCTATAACCTTCTGTTTAGCTATCTACTGGGAGTAAAAGCTGTTTGCCTAGTACCACCCTTAAGAGGAAGAGAGTACCCAACATTCATAGATGCTCATGCTTCAGAAGGAATTACTAAATTCAGAGGGTTCTATTGAGTGGTGGTTGCAGTCCTGTTGAAGTGAATAGTTGCAGTCTTGTCAAAAGCAGTGGTCTTGTAGAACTTCTGGTCCTCCTCCTGCCCCATTGAGTGGTGGTGTCCCAAATCCCCAAACCCAAAGATAATACATGCTTAGGTTCAGGTGGAGAATGTTCAGCACCACCCACAGGATAGGGAGCTTTCACAACAGATGATGTAACACTGTCAGTCACAGGATGTTTGGAAGCCCTTGGTGATCTAAGTCATTGCAGCTGCCTATTCTGCTGGTGCCACTAAGTCCACTATGGCCCCTTAGCAGAGATGACCCCCTCAATATGGATGTGACTGTGCTGGTGCTTCCCTCGGAGGGAGTTATCACAGCTGAGTCACTTGTGAAGACAAAGAAACACTACCCTGCCTCACAGGGTTTACCTTTCCTCCCTTACCTCATTTAACACCCAGCTTGTAGCCTCAGGTGTCAGATGTGCACTGGGCAGCTTCTGCAAATGACCCGTCATTAACAGTTTGTCAGAAAATTACAGAAGTATACAGAGTTTGGTTACACCCACATAATGCTAAACTGGCACTCTTCTCCTTTAACCAGGACATGCATGGCTCCTTCTCCAGACATGTCTTGTTCTTCCTCTCAGTTTGTCATTACCAACAATCCTTGGCTGTTATTAGCAACAGTCCTTGGTTGGCTCCACAGCTGTCTGGCTACTCATGCTTCAGACATACACATCAGCCCCTTTTCTTCTGGGATTCTGCACCTAGGTTTCTAGAAATGTCTATAAACCTGGGTACAGGAACTGTTTCTTCTGTGTTATCTTAACAATTGCAAAATTAACAATGGCACTGCAGGATAAATAAAACCCATTCTAGCAACATTTTTAATGCCTTTATTTTGGTCTGCTTGCTTCTAATGCACATTATTTCACAGCAGGTAATAATTAATTAATCTTCAAATTCCTCCCAAAAATCAGGAGATTCTTCCTATTTCACAGTAGAAAAATGTGGTGGGAGACTGAGCAAGTTCTGAGCAAGTCTGCACAGCAATGAAAAAAGAAAGAATCCAGACCTCTAAAATCTTAATCCAAATCATGAATCAGACTCACCCTTTGTTTCTGCTCACAACAGATAACAGGTACAATCCTCTGGATTGTCAATGCATGGCAATGAAAAGAGAAAGTAAATCTCTTAAGAGATGGAGGCTGCAGGATCTTTACTGATAAAGAAATGTAGACTCGGTGAAGTATTAACAAATTATGCATCTTCATAATTTTCCTACCACTGCTAGGCACTGCATTAAAAATTTGCTGGTGTGCGTTTTCTCTGTCATACATGAATTTCCTGCAACTAGTAGATGTTAGAAGTGATGCATTTTCCTACACACTGCCTGCCGAAGGTGGGAGCTATACCAGACAGTCACTCCACCACAATGCCAGCCTTATGTTTACTAGGATACAGAGACAGCTCAGCCTGCAGTGGCTACACGGTGTGTTGTGATTTGCTGGATAAACAGACCACTCAGCACAGCTGACAGTACAGAACCAGCCTGTGCATAACCACACCAACTGCAACCGCACCTCTTACTGTAGCATGCATGGACTTCACCGCTGACAGACTGCAGACTGCAACCAATTTAAAGTTTGCTGCATCAGCAATCCCTTCCAGCCAGCAAACTTGTTCACTAGAAAGATTTATCAGAAAGGTACACAAAGAGAAAAAATACTGTTGACAATAATCCATTTAAAAATGTGAACAAATATTGCAGAACAGTTTGCTCCTGTGTTTACCCTGTGCTGAGCAGGACCATCAAATTAATTTGAAGATGAAACGTTCTGGAAAGCTTTGACAATCAGACATAATCCTTAACGTAGCTGCAGGGAATGGACCAGTTTCAGAGTTTTCCAGCTTTTCTGAGAAATATATACTTACATTTCATGCTCTGCCTTAGTTATTTCTGACAGCAAAACACCATCTTTAAGGCTTTGATTCAAAAGCTATTGAAAGCGATTGGGAACCTCTCCATTGACCTCAATGGGTTTTGGATCACAGCCTGAATTGTTTCAGTGCAACCAAATCTGGTCTGAAGCACTCCAAGCTGTACACTTTTCCAGAGATTTGTGTTATTTTAGGATGATAAAGTATGACAGTGAAGAACCTAAGATATTTCTTTCTCTGGACTGATCACATCCTCCCTGAAAAGTTGCTGTGGAGACTGAAAGATCATGTAAGAAATCTGTTTGATTGCCATCTTTATAAGAACTCTTAAAACATTCAGTTGCCTTCCAGTCACCAGCCAGATTGAGCACATCTCAAAACTAGATCACTAAGATATATTCCCTAAAGTTGATAAACTGACAATACAAGTACTTTTTGGGGAAGGAGATCTACGTGTGAAATCCGTGATTACTGCTTGATTTGTTCTCACCATGGTAAAGGATTTGCTGTCTTGCCAACATAAAAAATCATGATGGCAAACAAACTCCTTTATAGACCTAAACTAAGAACCTGTGTACCCCTCTCTTTCCAAATATTTCCAGGGAACTTCATAATTACAAGTTTCTCCTCTATAAATGTTACTTTATTTCTACTTTTCCTAATTGCTGTATTGTACAAGGCATATTAACGCATAAAAGAATTTGTCAAAATACCTTTTGGAAAAAATATTTAGCTGTAAATCTCTCTGAAAACTGCTAGACCTTTTAACAGAAAGCAATTAGCCTTATCTTAATATCTCTGACAGAATATGGATTCAGTGCCTCCACAGCACAAATTTTCCCTTATCTTACCTCTTCAGCTTTGCTCTATACAGCAAGAAGATCCATTCCCTGTAAATGGCTGTAACAAGACTGTCACTTTCTACTCACTTCACACACTGTTTGAGGAAGTTGTGTAACAAATAAAATTCAGCAAGAGCAAAGAAACAGGCAGATCCAGAAAGACTCAGTTGTAAATATTACATCATATCCTTTCACTGAATCACCTTGTCTCCTCACACAGTGAATATCTTCCATGCTATCACTTCAAAAAGCAGAAAGTACTTTTGCTGTTGTCTGTCTTAAACTCTTAGCAGTTTGCATAAAATTTTAGAATATTTATAATTATTTCTTTCAAAATATCAAGGTATGCTAGAATATAAGTTATTGGCACTTAACAGTGTTTGAAAAGAGATTGAATCATGGTCTACAAGGTTTCCTTGGGGTCTAAATAGCAATGACAAATAAATACAAAATAAGGACACATGTTGGATTGTGGATTTTTGGATCACACATCCAAAACAATGGAAAAGATCAGGAACAAGGCAAAAGAGACATCTGTGTAGACTGAGGAAAAGCCAAGTAAAGGGTTGAACTGAAGGCTGGATGAAAGATTTTTTTCATGGATAGAAGCAAGAAAATGATCCCCTGTAATTTCATGATTGTGGCTCCAAAATGGTAAATGACACGCACTTTTCACTTCAGTAAACATGGTTCCAGCACTGACTCCTCCTCCACTTCTATGAAAAGCAAAGAGAGCTGAACACTGAACTCAATTAAAAAATGGTGTGGAGAAAAAAAAACTGGTTTCCTTCTGAGTTCCACAAAAATAGGCTCCCTGACTTTCCATTTTCCATACCTGTGTTTAGCACTGACATACTTTCAGTGTCTGTAACAGTCTCATTCAAACCAGGCATCGACCATTTTCAAAACTGATTTGAATAGTTCACAAAGCATGAGGGGCTTTGTTTTGTATATAAGCATACTTTTTGCATGTTATTTCATATATCCTCAGAAATACGGACATACTAAGGTAACCGAGATACTAGTGTGTTCTGCTTCTAGAAAAACCAACTCTTTATCTGAATGGTGGAGCTATTTTTCAAGGAAGAAACAGGGAAAATGAAGTCATTAAATATTCAAGACTAGGAAAAAAACTTTAAGGTAACATACATTTTGACAGCATCCTTTTAAGTAATTGTTGTGCTTTTCCTTGAACTACTTCATCAGTTATTAATGAGCCATATCACAAAAATCATAAACCATATGAAAGAGCAATTTACAAGCAACAAAATCTGTATGAACATCTGAAAAAGTATTTTTTTGAAAATATCAAGACAAAATAATACACATTGCATTCTTTTCAGACTTCCTGCTCTTCCTTTGCCTTTCCCACTACCCTCATTGATATAAGGAAAGAAACATTCCCAGAAAATTTTCATTACAAGCCTAGTTCTTCAAAGTGCTGATTGTCCTCTGATTTTTAGATTGATTCTCTGTGTTGTCCCTTACCACACAAAAGAGCAGATGTTTCCTATCCATTCAAAGAGAAAATCCATTTTCTTGTGGGTTTTTTTAGCTTTAAGGAACCTGCAGTCTCTTGCACCTGCCAAAGTCAGTGCAGCCCCACAGATGCACACGTCTGCCTACAGGATCAGAGAGAAATCCATCTGCATTAAGAGACACATATGACAGCAACTGTGAACCCTCCTATGAACAGAATTAATCTGTGATAACATGGAGTGATTCTGTTTTGAGCTTGGAGGATGCTTCATCAGATGCTTCATCAGCTTTAACTACTCATTTACTGCTGCCCGTGTTGTCAGAAGACATAACACTGTGTTTCAATGTGTATTGCACCCTGCTCAGAGCCAATCATTGCTGCATTTTTCTGGTATAAATGAATAAAAGTATTGGATGTTATTTTTACAGACTTTCAGGCTTAGTAAGGAAGTTTTTTGAGAAGTGTTTTACTGGGCTAGAATAGTTATATGCTAAACTGAAACTTGCCTCCTTTTTCTTTCCACTTGTTAAAAAAAAAAAAAAAAAAAAGAAGAAAAGGAAAAAGAAAAAAAGAAAAAAAGAGGACAGAACTCGTTATTTATCTTTTAGTGAGACTGGCATTGCAAAACCCTCAGTCTCGTTCGTGCTGCTTGGACAGTTTTATGCCATAAGACTGGTGCCTAGCTCTGTTGTAGGCCTGTGAATCTCATGATCAAGCACAAAGCTGACAATGTGAGTCAGAAGATAAAGCCAACTGCTTGGCTGGTCGAAGAAAGTGTTTGAAGCAGAGCAGTGCCTTGTAGCAGAGTGGTGCCCTGACAGACTGTATCACATGTAATAATCCCCTGCTACACAGTTAACGGAGTAACAAAAGCTGTAGGGAGGTAGGTCCCTGGTTTAGAAACACAAATTATTCATCATCATGTCTCTGCTGGACTACTGCTAATACCAAGTTTGCAGGATAATGTTGTTTTATGCACGAAGAAAATCCCCAAGGGATTCCCCCACCCTCATATTTTAGGAGCACAAAATACATACATGGATTGCCCCATGCAGAGAGAATTTATTACATTGCAGCATATGGCTATCTAGTGTGAGGACATGAAATAGAAATGGCCTTCACCTTTCTGGATTGCAGTGAGTAATATTTTTTCATTAGACACTGAAGGATTGCTGTCATGTTTCTAATTATCCAAGGCATCATTGCACCTGACAGATGAAGATTTATTTTTCTGGACTTGTTCTCCATAATTGTTAAAGGGGTGGTGTAGGATGAGGAGCACCTGCTGTGCTGAGAGCTTTTGCTTCAACCTGGCCAACACGGTGGTGCAGAGGGGAAGCAACGCACCCAGCTACCTTACCCTCCACCCAAAGGTACTGAGGGAACTGGTGGAAACACTCACTGAACCACTTTCCACCATCATTCTGGCTAACTGGGGAGGTCCCAGTTGACTGGAGGTTGGCAAATGTGTCACCCATCTACAAGAAGGGCTAGAAGGAGGATCTAGAGCCACAAAGATGATCAGAGGACTGGAGGACAGGCTTATGAGGACAGGCTGAAAGAATGGAGGTTGTTCAACCTGGAGAAGAGAAGGCTCTGGGGAGACCTTATTGCAGCCTTTCAGCCCAAATACAAGAGAGCTGGAGAGGGACTTTTCACAAGAGCACATAGTGACAGAAGAAGGGGGAATGGATTCAAACTGAAAGACAATAGGTTTACACTGGAAGAAATTCTTTACTGCAGGGGTGGTGAGACATTGCAACAGGTTTACCAGAGAAGTTGTGGATGTCCCAGCTGTTTAAGGCCAGGTTGGATGGGGCTCTTAGCAATCTGCACTAGTGAAAGGTGTCCCTGTCCATGGAAAGGGGTTTGGACTAGACAATCTTTAGCCCCTTCCAACCCAAACCATTCTATGATTCCATGACTCTATGATCTGGGGAACTACAGAGGTCTGTCAACCTGACCTTGATGCCAGGGAAGGTCATAGAGCAATTCATCCTGAGCACCATCACATGGCACATATAGGATAACCAAGTAATCAGGCCCAGCCAGCAGAGGTTTGTTAAAGGCAGGTTCTGCTTGACCAACAGGATCTCTTTCTATGGCAGGATAGCCAGCCTAGTGGATGAAGAAAAGGTTATGGACATTTCTACCGGGACTTAAGTAATGCATANGACCTTGATGCCAGGGAAGGTCATAGAGCAATTCATCCTGAGCACCATCACATGGCACATATAGGATAACCAAGTAATCAGGCCCAGCCAGCAGAGGTTTGTTAAAGGCAGGTTCTGCTTGACCAACAGGATCTCTTTCTATGGCAGGATAGCCAGCCTAGTGGATGAAGAAAAGGTTATGGACATTTCTACCGGGACTTAAGTAATGCATATGACACTGTTTCCCACAGCATTTTCCTGGCTGGCTGCTCATGGTTTTGACAGGTGCCCTGTTCACTGGGTAACATACAAATTGGCTCAGAGACTGGTGGTGCATGGAGTTACACCCAGCTGGTGGCCGGTCATCAGTGGTGTTCCCCAGGGNGGAGACCTTATTGCAGCCTTTCAGCCCAAATACAAGAGAGCTGGAGAGGGACTTTTCACAAGAGCACATAGTGACAGAAGAAGGGGGAATGGATTCAAACTGAAAGACAATAGGTTTACACTGGAAGAAATTCTTTACTGCAGGGGTGGTGAGACATTGCAACAGGTTTNCAAGAGGAAACAGCCTCAAGTGGTAGCAGGGGAGGTTTCAATTGACTATTAGGAAAACTTCCTCACTGAAAGGGTTGATGTGCACTAGATTAGACTGTCCAAAGAAGTTATCATCACTTAAAGTGTTTAAAAGTGGTAGATATGGTTTAGTGGTGCAGGGTTAATAGCTGAACTCAATGATCTTAAGATTCTTTTCTGACTTAAGTTATTCTGTGAATTTATGATTCTAAGATTCTATCTATTAAAATACAAAAGACAAAGCTATAACAGGGGAAAGCTGGTGTGAAACAAAAACTACGTTCCTAGGAAAGTCAAAAGGCAAAGTTAGATCAACACTAGAAGACATTAAACTCCTTTTTCCCTGTGTTCACTACTTTACATTGTTATATCTGTGAGATATACCATGTTTAGCAACCTATAGTGTGTATAAAACTTATTTTTAATTAAGTGTGTTTCTTATAGGTGTGGAAAGAACATCTGACATCAAAAGCATCAGCCTTTGAGGGTACAATGCTACAAAAAATACTTATTTGCAAATACTGAAATTATTTCATTATTCTGTTATATTCCAAGCAGTCAGCTGTATTTAAAAGATGAATTTTCCACTCGGCTGAATATGGCAATATGTTCTCAAAACTCTTTCATTATATCTCACATCTAATGTGCATGGAAGCACAGCTGTATTGCAGCAATTCTTTCTGTGGAACTATTCATGGACTGCTTGAATTCATGTTGCTTTAATATGATAGCTTAGTTGCCATAAGGCAAAACATTGGGATAGGAGTGGAGTGGCAGCATTACCCCTCACAGACACCTTTGGGCTGAGCAGCTGAGCACTACTGAAGCATTTCCAGTTCAAAGATCTGACAGACCAGTTCTTGACCACCTAAAGTATTTTGGGGGTATATCTGTTCTCAGGGTTTAGAAGTTGTCTGGCCTCATACTACTCTGTAACTCTAATGAATGGTGGGAACAGAAGGATGATCCTACAAAACTTGGTTTGACTTGCACCTGACATAAAGTCCTGCAACACAAGGCCAGAAGAGTAGTACCTGCAAGATACATTATCTATACACTAACAAGAGCAAGTTCTTCTGTCAAGCCACAGCTGTGCCTTGCCCCTTTCATGTTCTTTTCACTTTTCTGTTTGTCTTGAATTCAGAAATTGTGCTTCAAAGTACTTCAACAGTACATACTAGCTTTCATAAGTAGCCTCTTTTTCCCATGGCACTTTATGTTACAATCCCTTTTCTCCTTTCTTCTCACACAGCAAATCTCAGTAGAAATTCAACTGGTTTAGTTGCATGTATAACAATGCATATCACTGCACCTTTAGGGTACTGAAACTAAACTAATCTATGTATGATAGAAAAACAAACCCACTGATATTTCAAGCAGATGTTTAACAAGGGATAAGAAAGAGCAATAAGCTTATGACCTCATCTTCTTCGAACTTGTCTTCAAATTATCTTGTTTCTCTGTCTTGTTCACATACAAGATAGTCACTTGGGAATGATGTAGCAAACTCAGCCATGATTACTGCAATTGCAGAGAGAGTCAGATGAACAGTTTCTATTAGCAACCACTAGACAGCTTAAAGGAAAAGCGATAGTCCCTCACCCTGCCTCAAACCATCCAGAAAACCTAGATTTATTAGGAGCTCCAAGCAAACAGAGAGAAACTATGTGAAGCCAATGTTTTAAATCATCAGTGTTCTGGGAAATATGTTCTTCTCTGATAGGAATGGATCTTCTCACAAAATAAACTGTATTATTTTAAAATCAAATATTGATCCTCCAAGCCAGACTCACCAGGACTACTAGCAGGTTGCTGCTAAGTCAACAGAACGTTGTGCCAGTTTCTTCACATCATCTTGGGCAGACTGGTAACTCTTGAATAGAGGACAATATAAAATCACTATTCCGAATGTCAGAGTTGATGTATGGGCAGAAATTCTTCTGTGCTTAGTGGAGAAATCAAAGTACCTCAACTGACTGTAAAATGAGCATTTGATTGTAGGCTTTTAGCACAGGACAATTTAACACCAAATCCCATCCTTCATTCATGGGCATCAAGGAGCTCAGCTAAAAGAAGGGGAACATCCATTCATCACCATATGTTAATAATAACTTTCAGTTAGCATCTACCAACCAGCATCACCAAGAGCCCTTCCAACTCCATATTTCACAGAGCAAAAAGAAAAGTCTTCTGAAGTCATGCTGCTATAAAGAGTTGTTCTCTGCTTCCATTTAAGGTGACAGCAGGACTTCCACTCTGATTGTTGTGAGTAGGTTTAGATACTACTCAGGAAACCTCCTTGGCCAAAGACAGTAACTGGTGGGTGCTGAGCAGCTACTTTTCCCTACACCAGGACGGCACTACATATCTTTTCTTAAATCAAAAGTTCAAAACAATTCAGTGGCTTATGTAGTTTCCAAATATACAACTATTTTAAAATATGGCACTCTCTGCCAGAAGTTCAACTCACTAATTCAAACATCATGCTCACTTGCAGAGTACTAGCAGTGTCAGGTAATTGTATGGCTGAAAGTTATGCCTAAGTTTCACAATCAGATGTTCCTGGGCAGCTCAAAGTTTCAGCTTGTTGTTTAGCTTGTTGTTAGCCAGTTCCTGGTACAAGCTCACTTGATCTCAACAAGAAATCTGTTATTCTTCATACATAACCTGGGAAAAGGCTGTTTGAACTTCTTAGTTTGTAACACCTTTTTTTAGAAAGAGGGTGCTCAATATTCGAAGACCATTAGTAAATGTAGCTTGATTGCTAGGAAACCACTTTGCATTAAAATGCTAAACAACATCTCCAGGCTACTTTTAGCAGTCGAATCTGCAATTTCTATTATTTAATGTCTGTGTTAGCATAACCATCAGGCACTGATCTCATCCATTGTCAAAAACAGAGCAAAGCTTTGCTTCTTCTTGGATGAGTGCTTCTCCAGAAGAACAAAATACAGAACTTCACAAGACAGCAATCTCTTAGGATACAGCATTCTACTAAGAAAAGTTATTCTGTTGTCAAATGTAGAAAGTCTATGGCTACTGAACCCCTTGACATGAGAAAATAGGAAAGTATCCAGTTTATGAACAAGATAGCCTGGTAACTGATAATTAAATTACATTCTTAAGAATTACATAGCCACCTTAAGAACAAAAACTGCATAAGGCTCATAGAATGGAACCTGATATGGTCCTAATAATTGGATGTTTAATATTTGAAGAAGAAATCCTCAAGGTTTGAGCTACACATTAATATTCTTTCTCAGGAGACAGAAAGCAGAAGCACTCTGCCTTCACAGAAAGCAGAAGCATTCTGCTGACTGGAATTTCTTTTGCCTTATTATCACTCTCTTATTTCAGGTTAGCTGAACTACAGCTAATGTAAGATAGTCTTCCTCAGAGACTGAGATGTTAAAGAGAAAATGTTTTAACCAGGGCAGAGACTTAACACCAAAAAGCTCTGTTGCTTCTCTTGCTCTGTTTCTAGGCATAATGACACAACCTGAGATCCAATCACTACTTGCTGTGGATTGCTCTGAAGCCCGGCCATTTGTGTATGCCACAGCAGAATGAAGCCCAGATGGATAAAAAGTGTAAGTTTATTTATTCTGGTGGTTTACATTTTGTATGTTACAAAGTAATAGTCTTTTAATATGAAAATTCACATCCTGTGGGAAATAGTACAAGTCCTGGTAAACAAGTTGTGATAAGGTAGGGTCACGCTGTTTAAGGAAAGATCAGGACTATTATTAACATTTTCGAACACAGCTGAATTTCAAAGTTCCTTATGAAATTAAATCCTGCTATATCCATCTTTTTCACTATCTCAGGTCTGATTACCCCTTTCCCTTCAAAAAGTTCTCTTCAAAGCAGCTACAGATCCAAATATTAGTTTTGCTCTGCATTGCATGTGCAGGGTGCATCCTTCTGGGTTTAATATACTAAGAAAATTATTTATGTAAACCTGAAGCAAAAAGCCTCAGAGTACTGATTTAGTTCTGTGCTCAACTTCTCAGCAGTGCTCAGGGTCTGTGTCATGTATTTTCCTTTCAATCTGACTTTATTAAACATTTCCAAAGTTTTGAGAAATCACTTAGGTTTTTACTCAACAAAAGTCAGCTTTGTTCTAGGCATTGGCACTTTAAAACAGCACACAACAGTCCGAGTGAAAAACATAAGGTTTCAAAACAAAGCATGTGGCATGAATATTAACACCAGTTTCATGTCTGGCCCTTACTATATTTATACAAAACAACAGCATGTCCTTGAGATGTTTTAGGAGCACAAGACAAGGGCTTTGCTGCCCACATTCCTCTTCAAAAGCAGAAAGATTACAAGGTTTAGATTCAATGTGCAATGCCAGCTTTTATTCTGTAAGAAGACAATAGCACGGCTAGAAGCTGGACACAGCAGTCAGCCCACTGATCCTGTTGCTACAGAAAATTCCCTATCAAGCAGCCTTACCCAAAAAGAGAGACAGAGAGGGAGTAACAAGGAGGTCCTGTTTTCTGTGTGCAAGGCAGAGACGTGGCAGTGTGTCAAAATTCACAATCAGACAGTGTCAAAGCTGACCACACACTCAAGAAGTCCTAGCCCAGTACTAACCCACAAGATCCCTTCTTTCCATGAAAGAAAGAGCCACTAGGAAAATGCCTTCCTTCAGATTAGGCTACGTAGTAGGGAAGTCTTCACTGAAACATGATCTCTGCATTTAGAGGCTATGTGCTTCAAAGGCAATCCAAAAAACCCCACAAAATTAGAAAGGTGATTTGCCCACCTGTCTTGAAATACTGATTTTGTTGATTGCTTTTATTTGAATACTTAGAGCCTTCTAGCCAGTAACCACCTCCACAGATATTATTTGGACAGTAAATGAGCATGACATTGCTTATTTGCCAAGTGTTCTTGTAGTGAAGGTCATTCTACAGCTGTAAATAACGTGCAAAAAAGGTCTAAAAGAATGGTCATCCTCCTGCTTCCCTCTATGTAGAAAATTTTATGGAGATATAAAGCAGTCATCTGAGATAGCAGATGCAACAGGGCAGACAAAGGGATAAGTTTTCCTGAATCAGTGCTATTAAAAAAAATAGTTGTTATCAAAGTCTATCAGAGCTAATTTATTCTGATTCCCAATTGCCAATCAATGCACAAGAATTACACATTTCAAAATCCATGATTAAATCAAAGTCAGATTCTTGCCATGTCCCCTACTTTGTTAATTCAACACTTTGCAGTATGCCTGCTCTTCAGCCCACCACCCTGAGAGTCATCTCTGCCCTGGATATAAGAAGTAGAGCAGATAAACCTTGACACTAGCAATCATCTGCATGTTTAATGCCTGAGCTATCAAACAGCACAGATGAGTTTAGACCATGAAGGACTGAGTCATGATGCAATTTTTTCAGTGCGGTAGAATGGGGGGTTAAGTGTTTAAGGAGAAAGGGATAAGATGCTGATTTTTTCAGCGTTTCCTCCTGTCAGAAGTACCCCAATGTTGTGGGTTGCTGACATATCTAATGGCCAGGATTGCATACAACACACAATTAAATTAATTGAACTCAGATGTTTGTAAAACCACTAAGGTGTATTCTGCTGGCAGATAATGTGTATACTTCCCATGACTTTCAACATGTTCAGAAAACCACATTGTGCTAGACCATTATAGTTCCCTGTAAGTGACATTTACAAAACAGTTGCTGTTGCAGCTGTTGCACAGCCTACAACATTTGAATGGTGATTAAAGCAAGTAGCTTTCCCAGATAAAGTACATTACAAGTCTCATGGTTTATTTCTAGTCTTGATCTAAGCATTTGAAATTGCTTGGTTACATTTAAAAATTGTGTGTAGGTATCATGTTGAAGTAAATACCTATTCTGTTCCTGCTGACAATCTAGGTATATTTGGATACACTTAATATCACTGGACATTTCCCTTCATTTCAGAGGAATGCCAGTGGTTCTAGGGCTGATTATAGTTCCATAAAAGATGAACAATTTTTGCAGTTTTTTGATTTTTTCCTTTCTGATACCTTTCTCCCTTCAGACCTGTATATTATTTTATGTACTGCTATACATCTGACAAAATATGTGTCGAGAAGAATGTAGGATCTTATATCACCTTGCCACTGCAGCAGAGTTGTGACAGGAAGGTTTGAAGTTTACCTCCTTTCACCATATCTGTGTTAAGTCCATTCCAAAAAAAAGAGTCCCAGTAGTCTCTGCACACTTATGATTGTTATTTGTTCTTTTGGCTGTCAAATTAATGACTGTGAACTATCTTTTAACTCTTGTCTTAGGAGGCTGGTCAGAGGACAGATCCCTAAGAGGAATCCTGGGTTTGCCTGGAGCAGGGAGGTTTAGAGTTCAGAACCCACAATGCTATTTTAAAAGCAACAGAAGTGCCGCAGGACAAGCAAGGCATTGGTATGCGGTGTAGTATCTTCCTTTCATCTAAAAAAAAACCCCTCACCCAAACTCTTGTGTGCTTTGCATCAAAGCATGCAAGATTCTCTCTTTCTGTGGACATGTATAATCTTACAGACAGATCGGAAAAACTGTAGTAAAACTGATTTAATATGACAAGCTAAAATGAGAAGAGGGAGGAATATCTGTATCAACGAAGTCCAGTGAATTTTTGTGGGGTTTCTGAACAAGGGGAATACATTAACAATCCTGTCTGTTTGTGAAGGACAGGGGTTGACATATGTACAAATAAAGCCTATTTAGACTACAGGGCTTTTATTCTGGGCACCAGAAGAAAGTATTAAAAACTATCTTTTACAAAAACAAACAAACAAACAGCAAGAAAACAAACCAAAAATCTAGACCAAGAATTTTATCATCTTTAAAAAAGCCTGCAAAGCAGTGTGTTTGCAATGCTAGAAATTGTCCCTGAGCACAGCATTGACCTGATGATTATAAAGGCAGGCAAGAGAGGGCATCTGCTTTTCTCCTGGCATAGACATTTCCAGGCCAGGGCTGTATCAGCACCCCAGTTTTTCACAACAAGGTTAGACAAGTTGGACCTTGACAGAAGTGCGCAGTATGGAGTGGAAGGACACACAGAGTTTTTATCTCTGCACAAAGGCTTTCAAATGGCCAGACTGAGCAGAAAAGCCTTGTGCACTGGGCAACATTTCAGCTGAAGCAGAGGAAATATCTGAGACCTGATTTGGAGACCTCACTCTTACTTACAAAAACAAAACATATAAATTGTTGAGGACAACCAAAATCAGCCACAGCCTTTCAAAGCTGGAGCTGAACCTACATCCTTTCACATCCACAACAGTATTCTGAATGTGGGAAAAGCATATGTGTACCTGTTTTTCCATGGACTCTCTGCTTTACTGCATAAATGATACGGGTCAGTGAACTTACAGGCCAGCTCAGCATGGTCATGATTCTTTGCCCACCCAAAGGCCTTTGTCAAAGCTGAAATAACCAGGCTGAACATAAAAAGATGCAGTATAAATGCAAAAGTATACATGTGGGAAGTGGGCAGTAAAGATGGGAACAAAAGACATTTATCTAGAAGTCTTTTTGCAGATAAGTTGCTGATTCTTGAAATGACTATTTTTGTATTACAGTTTACCTACCACAGCACACTCCCAAAAATACCACTGGAGTAATATCTGTAGGTGAAATGTTCTATGCATTGTTGTTGCTGTTGTTGCTATCTTGGAAAAGGTTATTACAGCAAAGATTGCTTTCATCCCACATGCAGGGAAACATTTTTCTTTCCCCTGCAAATAATGCAACATTTCATTTGTCTGTAGGACAAAGCAGACACAACACTGCCAACCCATAGAAGCCCCGTTCAATGAACAGTTGACCAGTTCTAAGAACATAGAATTCCCCTACAAATTTAAAAGACGTCATCCTGAACAAGCAGCTGCCTAGAAGCTAGGGTGCAAAATATCCTGATGAGGGTTATTTTGTCTTTAAAGTACTATTCAAAGAGATGAAGAGAGAAATAAATTTGAGACCTTTTGGTAATGAAACCTTGTCAAATTAATAGTCAATTGCTTTGGAAGAAAACAACCAGACTAGACAAGGTGCTTTTGTAGCAAAGATCATTCCCCAGATTTGTTTCTAATAGTTCCAGTCATAACAGAATTTCAAATGCTTCAAATGCTTTCAAATGCTTAGAAAAGTGGTGTGGCTTTCTGGAGTTGCTGGAAAACATACAGAGCCAAGTCTTGCAGTCATCTAACTGGTCTGTGGCCAGAAAGACTATAGTTTTTACTTTGTCCTCTGGCAAAACAGACTTTTTGCAAAATAACATGTGCATGCACACACTGAACAGTGAAAATCAAGGTATTGCATACAAAAAATGGTGCTACAATACTGCAACAACCAAGTAGCAAATCTTAACATGAGACCCTAAAGAGGATAGGCGTGAAACAAAACTGAAACAGAAGTGATTTTACTCTCTTTTATTCATTTGCTTACAATCAGCAAGACATTCATATCAGAGTGACCTGCCCAGCAGTCGGGCACTGAAGTGCTTGTATCTTGTATCTCACTGTCTGCAAAAAGCTCTTTAAGAGGACATGAAATATGAGGGATGTTCACTGTTGAGTTCTCCTCCTGTGCCCTGGATTCCTCTGAGTTTGGAAACAATGTCAGTCTTTGGACTGATCTTCTGTACTCATTGCAATCTGATAGTCAATCTCTCCAAACATTCCACCTCTGTGGATGTTTAGGATTTGCTCACCATACTTCATGTTTATCTAATTCTCTTGTGGTTCTTACTCTGTTTTTCTGCTGTTTGCTCTTTAAATAGCTTGGGTCTTCCTTCTTCTAGGCTGCCATCCCCATGCTGTGTTTCCTGAGAAGCTGTACGTACTGACAGTGGGGTCACAGTGACATGGCAATAGAGAGGCCATGGGACAGGATATGGCATTAGTATGAACCTTCTCCTGCTGTTCCTTCCTCCTGCTGCTCCCAGAACCACACAGACCCATTCACATCAGTCCTAGCATTTCTACACAAGACTCACACAGATTTATCCCAACATCAAAGTGCCTGGGAGGGAAGAAAAAGACTTTCTATTTGCTGAAGGATTTTGAAAGCCTGGTTTTGGCGCTCTCCAAAATTTTTAAGCTTGACTGAAACCTGTGCCTTGATTCCCTGCTGTGTAAATAAAGATAATGACCAGTTTGTCATCTATCTCTATTCACTGTAAATGCTTGGGAATACAGATTGTGTTAGTTGTGTGTGATAGGGTGCTGAGCAGAAGGTGGCACCAATTTTAGCAGGTATGTCTCAGTGTTACAGGCATTATGAGTCCTTACAGGGAGGCAGGGACACCTTTGCAGTGGCAATGCACAAACCACAGAGGTGCATAAGCTCTGTTTCAAGGGACTATTTCTACCATAAATGTTTTTGTATGTTGATGTGATTACAGTTCCTGTGCAAATACAGCTTCCTAGTATTTTTTTGTAAGTACAGAAGCAACAAATATCAACTTCTGCAGTTCTTGCTTTCTTGCCGTTTTTCACTGTATATGCAAGCTAGGATATTTGAAGCAGGACAGGGTTTTTTTTTCCTCTCCCCTTTTAACTGAATATAGTATTGAGTGTTTGAAACAAGCAAAGGGACAGGTCTTCTATATTCTTCTCACTGCATACTTAATTTTTGACCTCAATGAGCAGCTCTCAAAGCATCAAGGCAGCATCTGTGTTCTCTGCACTCAGACCTTGAATTCTGCTTATGGGTTAATTTCAGTGGTGATCATCTTACTCACAAGCCACTTAGTCACAAGGAATAGGCTAACAGTACCTGATCATTTCTCTCTGGCTGCTGAAAAGCTGTCATCAGGAATGACATTCTACCACGGTCAAGAGAGGTTGGAGTTGAACCGTTGGATGGTGGGGCTGTGCTGGGTTCAATCCCATTATTCACAAACTCCCATTAAGGACAAGTCAGAGCTCACCAGACATGTATGATCATCTGCACCTCACTGGCTTTCACCCACAGTTCAGTTGCAGAGGGCACAGAGGAAGCAGAGAGAGGAACAGGAAACAAACAAAGAAAAATGTTCAAAAACCTGGGGATTTTTTCACAGGATGCCTAATGTATTAATACTGCTCTGTATGCCTGAATTTTTACTGCATTAGAGCATTTTCTTCACTTGAGCCCATTCCCCTGCAACATTCAGCTCTAATTTTAAGGTTTGGATATATGAAGTGATATCATTTTAACCATGTTTTATCCACAAGATTCACATGGATAGAGTAGATGTGAACCATTCCAATATGTTAATTTAAAGGGCTGCAAAAGCCATTTTGAGCACCTGATCTGTAATGTTGACTCAGATGGTTATTCCAGGATAAGTATTCCAGAGAAGCTCTCAATAGGTAAACTCAGTTTCATAAAATTATAATGAGTTATGCTGTCAAAATATCACCACACCACTGAAAAACTGGTAAGTATCAGAATCACAGTGCTTAAGGTTCAGAGGATAACCAGGAACTTGAATGGGAAATTGAATATTTGCTGACCCATCATGTTGTTGAATGTCTTTATCTTCGTGTGAATTATATTTATAGCTCCATATTAGGTATTTACTACAGTGCACCAACACAAGAACACTGCTTTTATGCAGCCAGAAGTAAATGCTGAGAATCTTTCCCTTGCTTTGTTCTGCTTAGAATTGTTCACAAAAGTTCCAACTTCAATTAGCATTTGCATGTAGGAGACTCTCTGTAGCTTTGTTGAAGTTCCACAGCTCTTATTAAACCTTCTAAGAAGGAGGTCTAGCTTGTATCTGCATGAGCAAGTAGGTACAAAAAACAGATCCGAAGAAACAGTGATGAATATTGCACAAAAGCATTGACATGGTTTGTTTATCCTCTTTTCAATATCTGGGAGCATATCCTACTTGAGGCTATGACAATTAACCATTGGAAGATCTGAACAAAAGCTATTGAAGTGCCCTTATGCACACAAAGATATTCACTGTGTCAGTATAAGGTATGGAGATTCTGTATAGATATTCTAAACTATAGACTTTTCATTACAGACTTGTAAAGGTGCATGCATTCTACTTAATGTGAGAATTAAATATGTTTCACATGAAAAGCTGACTTCACATAAAACCTTCTGTACAAAGGTGCCCCAAATCCTCTCTATTTATGTAATTGTTATCATAATGTTGATGAATTGACAATATTTGCATAAAAGAATGTGCAAAATCACAGTTTAGGAAGAAAACTTAGTCATGCCATCCTATATTCCAAGCAGCTTCCATAATGTTTTGCCATAGAGATTTGTTTCATTTTTTATATATTTCCCTATATTAATCACATTATTTTACAGAAAATTTTTCTGGGCTAGCAAAGATTTTCTCATTTTAACTTGCAAAAAACATTTCTTCTCTCAGCTTAAACTGTTCTATAGAGCTGGTATTGGTCCATTTATTTGTGTAAAATCAGTACTTGATACAATTGTTTTTAAGAAAAAACACTTTGTGTTTTCTCAGGTATTCTAAATGAATGCTAAAATGTCCTTACACTGCTTAGTACTATTCAAGAATCCTGCAAAGACACTGGAATTAGATCCATGTATATTTTATTTTTTTTTCCAGCTACACCAGTACAGACTTGTAGGCTTAGTATATCTGGGTGTTTCAGTGGTGAAGTGATCAGGCAGCTGAAACACAGCAGATCCTTCCACACATTTGCTACACAATTGACAAGCCTATTGAAAACTGAAAAACAGTTGGTTTTGAGTGATCTTTTTCATCACTGTCTGTTCTGCCAATGTCTTTGGATACCTGTTAGCAGCAAGAACCAGATTCAGACCATTTTATAGCAATCATCTACAGAATCTGACAACATACTTGCACAATGGAAGTTGCCGGTGATGGATTTTTCTCTTCTTGTCCCATTTGATTGAATTAAACTCAACCTTTCTTTACAAGAATCAATGGAGTATTTGACTTGATTGATCTCGCTTGATAAATATGCACACAAGGAGTGCAGTATGTTTTTAATAGCTCTGGTTCAACTTCCAAACTGTGTCAGAAATGCATCCGTCTCCTATAACACCAGTTTTACAGCTCAGAACACAAAGAAATTGGAAGATAAGCAGCTGAATCAATGCCAATCTCTGCCGAGCTGCTTCTAGGTAGCATAACTTTAATAATTAAATACTTCCCAGCATGGTTTCAAATGATAAAATTCACATCCAACAGTGTTCAGTGCTAGGCTGTCTCAACTTCCCCCACCTAAGCATTTGAATACAATAGTTTCACTGCATTTTGAGGAGGGGCTGTACTTACACCTGCTCTCAGGTGTAAAGAGAAAAGCAACACCACACAGCATAAGCACAATACACACAGAATTATTCCTTCTTTAGCTTCAGTTTTCACCCTGGCCTTTTGTCAAGGTCCTGTTTTTCTCTCACTAATGGTTTTGACATGGTTAATGTAGCCAACTTTTTCTGAAGGAATATTATTGAAACGGATGAGTCCTAGTTTATTTTATAGTCAAGAGTTAGTCTGCCAGATCCAGTTTTCTCTTTTGGGGGAATCTCCTCTGGAATGCTTTAGAGCATCTTTGAGTAGGGATAGTAGTGGGGATCAGATAGAAAAACCCAGTGCTATCTTATTATCCAATATTTTTTGTACTGATTTTATAATCCACTTTATGGCAATGTTAGAGTAATTGTGAAAAAGAAACTCAGCCTTCTCATTGTATTTTGCCTTCCTGAAGATGATTTAATAAGCGTACCCTTTCTATTAATTTACAGGAACATAAGTGACATCCATTGACTTGATACTTAACCTGCACCATTCCAAATTTGGAGGTTGTATTAACTTCCTGAGAAGTGAGGCATCTTTGTCTTGCTACAGAAATGATCTCATTAAGTAAGCAAAGACCTGGCCAAAAGGATAAACTCTGCACAAGTACTCACAGACAGCTCCAGCTTCCTGGCAGCCCTGATGACTTAGATCAGGAGACAGAACACACCCTTGTGCCAAAATCCAGCTTTAAAATTCATGCTTCTCTCCAACACAAGCTACACCTTAAGGCTAAATTATACCTGTGTGCACAGATCCAGCACAAGGTTCACAAACCACTTACATCTTCAAAGTGACTTTAGAAGAGCACTGGCCCTGTGGAGTCTCTCTGTGCAGAGGGGATTGTGGTAAACAATGAACAGTGCTTCCCAAATGATGGTCTGAAAGTTACTTTAGCAATCTACCTTCTCTCTTACACATTTCTATAAGATTTTCCTATTAAGTCTATCTCCCTCCAACAAACTATTTTAGGATCACCAGAAATTGTGTTACTGCAATAAGAAGCATACTCAATGGAACAACTGCATGCAAAAATCATATTTATCACAGCAGCAGGATGTAGTGAGGAACTAACAGAACACTTCTTGGTTAAAGAGTACTTTCACATAATTTCCCAGTAATAGATTTTGGTTGGTGTTCCTAGACTTGAAGAACTCCTGTCATCTGACAGTGCAAATAAATTAGCACATACATGCCTCTATTTTTCACCATGGCAAAATTCATTCACTCTTCCCAAACCATCTCCTCCAAATATTAGAACTCCCTTTTCTTTGAATTTTCTCGCTTCTCCTAACTCACTCTCTTCCCCCCCATCCAGCTTTGTACACTCAAGCTAACCCTATAGACATTCAGCTGAGCACAATCCCCTTCCCATTTCTCATCTCTCAAACTTACATGTAATTCTCTCTACACATGCTCCAGTCTCAACCCTAATCTCTCCTGCCATCAGCATATCAGTTTGTTTCACTCCATCTTTCTGCTGCTCCATCATGACAGCAGCTGGTGCCCAGATCAAGGATCCCATCCACCATTTACACCTGTGACTCTCAGGTTTCCTTTGCCCTTCTGTAACATACTCTGAGGGTATGCATGCAGAACAAAAAAACAAGACAAAAAGAAAAAAGAAAATAGAAAGAAAAAGTACACACTCCTTTGAAACAAACCACGCACAGTGACAAATGGCCTCATTCCTAGGGGAGATAAATCAGAAAAGACAAACAAGGTATGGGAAATATTCAGAACAAGACATGGCAAACATTCAGAACAAGATATGGGGAACATTCAGGTTGTTTCAGAGACCATCCTGTTGGGATCCATGAGGGATCTCCAGTTGAACCTGTAAAGAGTTCAAGAGCAGGTTTTGATCGATGGGTATATGAGAAACTGTGTGCAATAGAGTTGTAGGTGTGCTAGACACCATTAAAACAGGAAAAGAAATAATCCCACTAAACCTATAGCTTAAAATTTCTTTTGGCTGGTATTCCATTATTTCAAATGCCAATAAATCATGCTCAAGACCGGTATTCTAGTCAAACACCAGCCCATAGGTACACCAAGTGTAAAAAATTGAGCATAAAGATTTATTTGAACTTCATAAGAATTTGCTGACTCTCAGCCACTGATTACAGTTTCCTCTCCTGTGTGAAGCACAGTATACTTCTGCAGATCTCCCCAGAATGCAGATGTAGACATTTCTGAGATTCTGATGCCTAATTTATAAAATCAACTAATGGTCCTTTCACTCCTCTGATACAGATTCCAATGCCTTATCAGTTTCTGCAGGGTGAACCTGCAAGGTCATGTGAGAAGGTGTTCATCTACCAAAACACCTAGTGCCATTAAAACCAAATAACTGCCTGCCCACTGTCTGCCATCTAGGACAGACTTCCACTGGCCGTAACAGATCTCATTTAGATTTTCAGTCTTCTTGTGTCAGAAATTACAAAGTGCTCTACACAGGCACAGGTTTGGAAGTGAGTACTGTGAAATGGATTGCAATTTGAAAGCAGAAGTGCAAGCCCAAGATGATGACCTGCTGTGGTAGCATAACTTGTATCAAAACTTCCCGGCATAAAAAAGGAGGCGGAGTCGGAAATGAGGTATTCCAAAGCAGTTACTACAGCTTCCGCCTCCAAAAAACTCATAAAAACCAGGTGAGCACCTGGAGAAGTTCTCTTTTCGGCTGCCGGTGGACCGACAAGACGTGCCTTCCCTCCCCCCTTGCACTGTGCTGGTGCGGGGGGGGAGGGGGGGG